>OY979704.1:67002115-67577115 GCA_963855925.1 Inga laurina
TTTCTCGTTAAAGTGTTGTTGGAACACCTCCCAGGTCAATGGCTCATTCTTTAACCGCAATGACAAGGCAACGTTACGCCACCAGCGATCAGCATCGCCTTCCAGCTTGTATACTGCTAGCTTGGCTTTCACCTCTGAGGGACACACCAAGACCTCAAAGATCTTCTCAAGACGATGTAGCCAGTCTTCAGCCGCCTGGGGATCAAACTTCCCCTTAAACGCCGGAGGTAGTTGCTTGCAGAATTTAGAGACCCAATACTCAAGGTCCCGTTCCTCCCTAACTGGCACTCCATGCGGCCTTGGATTCATTTCAGCACGAGGAGGCGATTCAAGCGATCGTGCCGACCCCTCCGCAGTATCTTCTAGTCTAGTCTCCTCTCGGGTTTCCCCTTGAGTTCCTTCTTGAGTAGACTGGCCTCTACCCTCATTATTCTTGGCCTTTTCAGCTCTGAGCTCATCTCTAAGCTCCGCTATCATATCCCGTTGATCTCTTATCAGACCCATCAACTCTTGCATCGGGTCCAGTGGATTGTCATTAACTAACTCCACCTCGGGATCTATTTGTTGTCCTCTGGGGCGACCTTTTGCCGTTCTTTTCATTCTACAAAGAACTCACCCCATTAATACAACAATTTTGACATTCACAAAGTTTCCACAAAGCACATATATCTATATAACTAAACAGATATATGCATACGTCAAGTATTCACAGATGATCTATTATCGCTAAGACCACACTATGGGAGCTATCCTAGCAAACTCTACCCTTGCCAGGAACCACTGCTCTGATACCAAAAATGTAACCCCCTCACCGTAATTACATCCGGATTACAAAACTTAAATGAAATAGAGACCAATAAGATGGTTTAACAATTTATAATCCCTCATCTGAAAGATGGGGCGTATGGAAATCATTTCAAAACTTATATATATTCATGGTCTCACATTCATGTACGGATATAACTACTTGAGAAATCAGAGTACATAATACATATCAAAGTGCGGAAACCAAAATCCCGGCAAACCCCGGGTTAATACATATATGATATGGGTTTATGAGTTTTCCCATAAAGGGGATTACACGATACAAAATAATCATTTACATCTCTTTACACTTTGGCAATCCCAAAGCCAAAATGGATATAACCAACTATCCCAAAACATGAATGTCCCTAAGAGACCCTAACCACTCCGGGTTGGTCGCTTCCCCTTCGAACCACTTGCCCTGTCTGAAAAAGTTAGTCATAAGGAAATAATGAGATTCTTGAGAATCCCAGAGCAACAACTCACTCATACAATATATAAACATAGAGCATGCATGTTCATCATAATCAGCAGCTTCACAATGATCTCTGGCTCACGCCACATACGACAGCACTCACGGCTGTAATCACAATGCACTACGCCCACTTTCGTGGTGAACACTATGCCAGCTTTCGCTGTAATCACTATGCACAACGCCCGCTTTCGCGGTGAACACTATGTAGCAGCAACACAAAGCACAAAGCAGCAGCAGCAACATCCACACAATGAATGACAGACAAACATACAATACATTTACATAAAGCATAAGAGAGAAGTCGCTACCTGAATCTTTCCTGACAATCTTTGGCACAGTAGGCTCACGCGGACGACAGATGTCAAATCCTATTCAAATTAGGGACAATTGATCAATCTCTTTTCCAATGTATAATTCAATAATTCTCTAAGTTGGTTATTATTTAGGACTCATTAGGTGACTAAAATAGGCCTAAACATATGCCTAAAGGGTTGGAAGAACCTACCCAAAAGACCCCTTACTCGAAGGCAAAACACTGATTTTTGACAGTCTCACTCGAGCACAAATGCTCTCACTCGAGCACAAGTACGGACATCACTCGAGCACATATGCTCTCACTCGAGCATTGGTACGGACAGCACCCGAGCACAAGAGAAAGTGAGACTGCGAGTGAGCACCCGAGAGCACAAAGGACACTTCCAGGAACTGGCTCACTCGAGCACGCCGACCTCACTTCGAGCACAAGGCCAAAAGCCTCTCTCGAGCACCCGCGAGCACACGCTGCGAGTGACTACCCGAGAGCACCACCCTCACCTGAGGCACAGGCTCACTCGAGCACGACCCCCAGTGCTCGAGCACACACCCCACACCCGCGAGTGAGAAAGCACACTCGTGCAACTTTCCCGCGAGCATCAACCCGAAAGCACAACTCTCACCTGAAGCACCATCTCACTCGAGCACGACCCTCAGTGCTTCGAGTGAAACAGCTATGCTCGCGAGTGTCAGAGCACACTCGTGGCATCAATCAGCGAGTGAGGTCCCGAAAGCAACCTCAACTCCGGACTTGCTTCTTCACTCGAGCAGAACCATGCTCACTTCGAGCATGTTCTTCGCTCACTCGAGCACAAGGCAATGCTCGCGAGCACAACCCGTAAAACCCAGGTAACTCGAAGCACAACAGGGAAAAACTTGCATATCACTCGAGCACGTTCTTCCTCTGCTCGAGTGATGTGCATCAGAGACCCAAAACGCAGCCAAAAACCAGAAACTCCAGATGGTCAAATTCATTCCCAAAGGTTCCCCAAACTCTTCCCAATGCTCATACACACTAAGCACTAACCAGGGAACACAATGGCAACTCTAAAAACACTCCAAAAACCCATTTGACCACAATCATTCCTTAAGGTCTCTAAGATACACAATGTCTAATTCCCTTAACACCTTTTTAACATTCCAAATTACATCAAATGATCATATATCTTCAAACTAAATCATTTTCAATCATCAATCATAATGATCCTCACATTTCCAGAAATAGGCATATTTAGGGCAAAAATTCCAGATTTGACTATACTTAGCCAAAAATCATACATTATACTTCACAATGCTCTAAATGCCTACCTCTTCTCTTTGCCCAATTCAGAATCTTGATTCCACAACTCCCCCTTTCGACCCAAAGCTCAAATCAACACCACTCAAGGCTCTACAACCATCACAATGTAGCTCTCATTGAGATGAACAAAATTAGAGAAGGGGATTAGAGCAAAGGAGAATCACAACTCACCAAAATCAAAGCTTTCTTCTTCTCTTCCAAGCTCAAACAGCGCCAGAAATGGAGGAAGGAGAGGAGAGAGAAAACGAGAGAGAGAAATGGAAGGAAGATGATGATGGAAATGTTTTCTTTTCCCCTCCCATACACACAACCGAAAGAGAGAGAGAGAAAAGAGAAAAAGTGTTATTTTGTCTTCTAGTGACCTCATCCAATGGCCACCCTCTTGCCACATGTCATCATCCACTCACTCCCTTATGAGCTCACCAAATCACAATACATAGGATTCCGACCCACGGTCAAGGAATCACAACCATTGATCTTAAATACCACATGTATTTGTTCCCAAAGTTTACATTACATTAATCATAATAGTGCTTAATTACACTAATTACAATGATTATCAGAGTTATCAGTCCTAATCACAAATCGGGATATTACATACCCAAAGTGAAAAAGCTAAATCCACAAAATCACACTCAAGCTCTTCTCCGCCTTTTTGTCTTCATCAATCAAGTGGAGGATCTGAAGGCTTGAAAATAGAAATAGGTTTGACAAGAAGAACAAAAGACTCATCTGAACCAGAAGAATCAAAAGATGAGGAACTGGAAGATTCTAGTTTAGGAAGATTTAGTGGAGGGATGTGAATGTCATCTCTGGGAGGAACAGGAGAGGGCTGATAGACAATCACGGTGGTGGTCTCAACCTCTTCAGTACCACCGGGAGTATAATGATCAGAGGATGAGGGAGAGATTTCCTCTGTATGGGTAGGAGATAGAATAGGTTCAGGAGAGGGTTCAGGCTGAGGTTTGGGTGGTGAATCATCAATGATGATATGGATGGTCTCATTAGTTTCGGGGTTATCCACTGAGCATAGGATATCTTTGGGTCTTGGCTCAGGTGGACTAGAGACTGGAGGGATAAGTGGCTCATCCTCAGTGTGATGAAGGTCAGATGGGATGTTCTCTGGAGGTAGTGGTATATGCTCTGGAGATGGTATATGATCTGGAGATGATAACAGTTTAGGTGCAGGTGATGATGGACCAGCAGAAGGTCCAGGACCCAAAGAGTCCAATCTGGCCAGAATCAACTTCAAGGTCTCACCCTGGGCACGTTGCTCAGCTAGCAACTCTTCGTGCCTCTTATCCATTCTCTCAACCAACTCAGTCATCTTGCCATTAATGTGAGTCATCAGCTCAGCATTGGTGTTGGCAATGTCTACATGAAATCCTCTGAGCTTATTTTCCATGAAGTGCTGAAGTGTGGCATTGAGGAAAGAGGGTGATGAGGTAGTAGCAGCTAGAATTGAAGACTGAGTGCCATCCATTTTACTCGTCTTAGTCTTCGTCTTCTTCTTCTTCTTCAACCCAGATTCCAGAGGACCCTTGAGAGGAATTTCAATGTTGAGCTTCCTAATTTGATTTCTCCCAACTAGAGTAATCCTCTCAATATGCTCTTTGCTCTACAGATACCATATCTTATTTTCCTTCAGAATGAGTGAAACAAAATGAGGATATGGCATAGGCGTAGTAGCTTTCCCATCTACTTTGTACCTCTTCATCTCAGAAAATATATACTCCCCCAAATCTTTTTGTTCCTTCAGGAGTAAGGAAGCAAACCATCTAAAGTCCCTATCAGAAAAATGGGTATAATTGTTGGCCTTGTTCACAAGGGATCTAGAGTATATATACCATAGAACCCTGTGATGATCGCACATGTCACTAGGTTTGAAATTCAAAGGGCCTACAAGCTCACCAGGTTTAAGAACAGAGAAAATTTGGTTTGAATCAAGTTTGGAGTAAATGTCATCTGGTGGGTTCTCTATTCCCAACCACAGATTGATCCTAGAAGGTGAGATAAGTATCTTTTGGCCTCTAATAGTGGTAGTCATCTCTTCCTCTGCAGAATTTCTATTGGGTTCATCTAGAATCTCAAGATTGCAGTAAAAGTGTGTGACTACTTTTGTGCAAAAAGGAAGTCTAATAGATAGCCAAGGCATAAATGGTTCTAGAAAGGGACTAAGATCATGCTTCAATACCTCCTGAAGTACTTTGAGATCCATATAGTGAGTCTTACAGACTTTTCTCCTAGAGAATTGAGTGAGGTACTTCTGGGACTCCTCTAACTTGTTGATATTAAACCCCTTTGGAGGTTTGGTGATCTCCTCTTCTGGCAATTCTGACTTCTTTGAAGATTGCCCCTTCTCAAGTTGATATAGAATGCCAGCCATTGCCTTAGCCACATTCACATCATATTTGGGCTTCTTGGATGGTTTAGGTGTGAAAGAGGGAGTGGAAGAATCCGAAGGTGGAGGATAAGGAGATTTGATACTTTTCCCTCTCCCAGTAGAGGTGCTCTTCTTGGATTGAGCCCTTGTAACTACTGGCTCTTTGATAACAACACCTTTTGGTTTCGGTTGAGGTTGAGGTTTGAGTTGGATTTTTGCTTTTGACCTAGGTGTGAGTTTTCTTCTCTTTCTGGGAGGAGAAGAAAGAGGATCAGTGAGTTGTGGAGATCCAGAAGAGTCTGTAGGAGTGAGGTTTTTGGTTCTAACTATTTTAAATCAAAGAAAGCTTGAAATTTCAGAAAACAGAGAGATAAGTCGCGAGTTAGGGCTGGAAGAATCTGAACAAAATAGGAAGTTTTTGGAGCTGAAATTTGATGGGTTTTGATGGAAATCAAGTAAGAAAGAGATTGTGAAAAGTTTTTCAGAGAGGACTGGGTGATTTACTTGAGGAGATTTTGTGGAAATAACCGATTTTGCAACAGATAAAGACCTAGAACCCCACGTTACTCGAGGCCTTACTCAAGTAACTTGCATGTTTACTCGAGTCCATACTCAAGTTATCATACAGAAAATTTCTAAAATAATTCATTTAAGTTGCGTACCTGGCATGAATAATATTGTAATTATCCATGTATGTTCCCTCGATCATTTTATAGCCATTTTAGAGCAGATTTGAGTCGATTCTCATCAAATTTGTGATTTGGACCTGCAGTTACTCGAGGCCTTACTCGAGTAACCTTCAAGTTTACTCGAGGTTTCCCTCGGGTAACCTATCTTTTCTACTTTTGACTGTTGATTTCTCACCAACTGAACCGTTTGATTTAAATTTCAGGTAACTTGATACATTACTTCCAGTTTTGGAAGACCTTTACTCGAGTAGTTACTTGAGTAAAGTGCTCTTTTACTTCAAGTTGTTCCTCGGGTAATGCTTTACTGTTAGTCATTACTTGAAGTTGGTACTCCAGTAAAGGTGTCCTCTGATAACCTCTGTTTTGATTTCTCAAAATAGAGTTTCAATCTTCCTACAAAACAAGTTTCTACATACTCTGATGCTTAAATTAGTAATCATCAAAACATTATCAAATATCTTTATCTAACATTATAAGAGACTGAAATAACTTACAATTCATTGGGATTTGCCATTCCCAATTCTCTTCTAATGTATAGAAGTTGATCTTTTGCAAGGGGTTTAGTGAAGATATCAGCTAGTTGAAGATGAGTGGGAATGAATATCACTTTCACATCTTTCTTTTGGACATGATCTCTGATGAAGTGATGTCTAACATCGATTTGCTTGGTTCTAGAATGTTGAACTGGATTTTTCCCCAAGCTTATCGTACTGATATTATCATAATAGATTGGTATGTCTTTGAGATAAATACCAAGATCTTGTAGTTATTGTTTTAACCATATCACTTGTGCACAACAACTTGAGACTGCAACATATTCGGCTTCCGTTGACGAAAGAGACACTGTATTTTGTTTCTTGCTGAACCATGAGACAAGAGATCCTCCAAGAAATTGTCCTTATCCGCTGGTGCTCTTTCTGTCTGTCTTGTATCCTCCATGATCAGAATCTGAATATGCAACTAGATATTCACTTCTTCCTTTGGGATACCACAGACCCAATTCTGGTGTGTCAGCAAGGTATCTAAAGATTCGTTTGACAGTTTCAGCATGTGATTCCTTTGGTGCTGATTGATATCTTGCACATATGCCAAGTTTAAATTGGATGTCAGGTCTGCTTGCCGTGAGATAGAGTAATGATCCAATCATTCCTCTATATTTTGTGATGTTGTAGTCTTTCCCTTTGATATCAGCATCAAGCAACGTAGTTGAGCTCATAGGTGTGTCCGTTCCATTTGCTTCATCCATTCCACACTTCTTTAACAACTCTTTCAAATACTTTGTTTGAGATATAAAGATTCCATTCTTTCTTTGTTTGATTTGCAAACCAAGAAAGAAATTTAATTCTCCCATCATTGACATCTCAAACTCTCGCTGCATTATCTCAGAAAATTCCTTACACAGAGATTCATTAGTAGCATCGAAGACAATGTCATCAACATATATTTGAACAATTAAAATATCATCACATTTTCGTTTTTATAAAAAGTGTTGTATCAACTTTTCCCCGTACGAAACCTTGATCAATGAGAAATTTACTGAGCCTTTCGTACCATGCTTTAGGAGCTTGTTTTAAACCATATAAAGCCTTTTTGAGTTTGAAAACATGGTTAGGTTTAGTTACATCCTCAAAACCTGGAGGTTGTTCTACATATACTTCTTCCATAATGTAGCCATTTAGAAATGCACTCTTTACATCCATTTGATAGAGTTTGAATCCTTTGATGCATGCAAAGGCTAAGAGTACGCGTATAGCTTCCAATCTAGCCACTGGAGCATACGTTTCCTCATAATCAATCCCTTCTTCCTGATTATAGCCTTTGGCCACCAATCTTGCCTTGTTTCTGACAATAATTGCAGATTCATCGAGTTTGTTCTTGAATACCCATTTAGTACCAATGATCGGATGATCCTTGGGTCAGGGTACCAAATCCCAAACTTGATTTCTTTCAAATTGATTTAGTTCTTCTTGCATTGCTATAACCCAATCATTGTCAGATAGGGCTTCATCAATGTTAGAAGGTTCAATCTCAGAAATAAATGTAGAAAAACTTACTTCATTGAAAATTCTATTTCTAGTTTTGATCCCTTCATTCATATCACCTATGACTTGATCTAAAGGATGACTTTTATTATATTTCCAGGCTCTAGGTTGTCCTAGTGATTGCTGTTCTTCCTTGGTTTCTTCAACTTCTGGAATAAGAGATTTAGAAATAAATTGACCATTTTCTTGATTTAAAACAACTTTCTGTTCTTCCTCAATGGTTTTGTCAGAGGATTCAAATTCATCAAATACAATATGAATTGATTCTTCAACAACACATGTTCTTTTATTGAAAACTCTATATGCTTTACTTCGGTTAGAATACCCTAGGAAAATTCCTTCATTAGTTTTAGAATCAAATTTTCCTAAGTTATCTTTACCATTATTATGAATGAAACACTTACAACCAAAGATGTGTAGATGAGCAATGTTTGACTTCCTTCCTTTGTATAGCTCGTATGGTGTCTTTCCAAGTTTTGTTCTAATATAGGCTCTATTTGAAATATAGCATGCTGTACTCATAGCATTAGCCCAGAATACTTGAGACGCGTTCTTTTCATTTAACATTGCTCTAGCCATTTCAGTAAGTACTCTATTCTTACGTTCCACGACTCCATTTTGTTGAGGTGTCCTTGGAGCAGAGAAATTGTGATCAATGCCATTAGTATCACAATATTCTTCAAAGGCTTGATTTTCAAATTCTCCACCATGATCGGTCCTAATTCCTGGAATGGACATACCTTTCTCATTTTTCACTTTCTTGGTAAAAACAATAAATTCTTCAAAGGTTTCATCTTTTGATGATAGAAAAATAACCCATGTAAATCTGGAGAAATCATCAACAATGACCAATGAATATAAGTTGCCACCAAGACTCTTAACTCTTGCTGGGCCAACTAAATCCATATGCAATAATTGTAGTGGTCTATTTGTTGAAATCTCATTTTTCAATTTGAAAGATGATTTAGTTTGTTTACCTTTTTGACATGCATCACAAATCAAGTCATTTTTGAAATTTACTTTGGGTAATCCAAGAACTAAATCCTTTTTGAGTAGTTTGCCTAATTGATGCATATTGACATGAGCCAATCTCTTATGCCATAGCCAACTTTCATCGACATTACTCAAAAAACAGTTTTCAGATTCATTTCTACTAATATCTAAAGTATAACAATTACCTTCCCTTTTTGCTCTGAGCTTAGCCTTGATATTCTTCTTATCAAGTGGTAAGTCATTCTTGTGATAATTAGACATTCCTCTGAGTCAAATATTACCCAGTTGTTTTTGTCTGCACTTTGACTTACACTCAGCAAGTTATGGCATAATCCTTTGACATAGTATACGTCTTTGACTTATATGCCTTTGTCATTTTTTATTTCACCAATTCCTGCTATCCTTCCAGTTTGATTTCCTCTAAATTTTACCTTCCCACCTTCTTTAGGTTGTAATTTGGTAAAACTTTCGAAATCACCAGCATATGTCTAGAGCATCCACTGTTTATGTACCATTTATTTTTTTGGATGCTTTGAGACACATCTGCAATTAAATACGATTAATTCTTAGGTACCCACTTCTTTTTGGGTCCTTTTGGGTTAGTACAGGAAATTTTGGAAATATATGATCCTTTAGGTACCCATTTGTAGGTTCCTATCGTTCCTTTCTTCTTATAAATGCATGAAGAAGTATAATGACCTTTTCTATTATAGTAATTATAGAATGCAAAAGGATTTGATGTATGCACAGAATGGTGGAAATAATTGAAATATGACTTACCTCCTGCTTTCTTTCTACCTTTCCTTCTATCTGATTTTGGATCATATCCAATTCTAGATCGGTCATTTACAAATCGTTGAGCTTTTAAAAGAACATTTAGCATCTCACTTCCTTGTGTAAATTTTTCAAGATTTTTTGTGAGATCGGTGTTTTTCTTTTTCAACGAAGAACAATTTTCACAATCCTTTTCTGAACTTTCTTTAAGTTCAATTTCAAGAGCTTTGTTTTTCTTTTTGAAAACAATTAATTCTTTAACTACTTTGATGAATTCAGAATGTAAAGCATTATATTCGAAAAGTAATTCATCATAGGTAGGATTAGAATCATTTACCTCTTCTTCAGTTTCTGCTTGAGCAACGAGACATATATTGGCTACTTCTTCTTTATCACTTTCTTCGTCAGAGGAACTATCACCCCATATAGCAGATACAAAGGCCTTCTTTTTGTTAAAGAATTTGCCTTTTCTCTTTTCTTTGCTCTTTTGATACAGTTTTGGACATTCTGATTTGATATGTCCTGGTTTTCCACATTCGTAGCAAATGATATGATCTTTGCTGCTAGTTCCTCCTTTCAGAAAGTGTTTGAATCCTTGTCCTTTCTTGTAGAACTTTTTGAATCATTTTATGATTAGGCCCATTTCATCATCATCAAACTCCTCATCCTCATCTTGATTTTCTTCTTTTGCTTTTAGTGCTAGGCCTTTCTTTCTCTTGTCACCGATGTCATCTAGTTCCCGTTTGAACTTTAGTTTGCTTTCATATTCAGAAAGGCTTCCAAATAGAGAAGCAACTGATCTCATTGATTCTCCTTTTGCTTCTTCTATCACAGTGACTTTGGCCTCCCATTCTTTAGAAAGAATATTCAAAATCTTTCGTACTTGGGTATGTTGATCATAGATTTTCCCAAGTGCTGAAAGTTGATTAATAAGATGAGTATATCTAAGTTCGAATTCAGATATTGACTCACCTGATTTCATTCGAAGTAGATTGAATTCAGTAACCAAGGTATTGATTCGATTCTCCTTTATTCCTGAAGTTCCTTCATGAGCTATCTCCAGAGCTTCCCACATTTCCTTTGTTGTAGGAAGTGTGTAAATTCTGAAATATTCACTTTGACTCAAAGCACTTTGTAACATCAGAATTGCCTTGCTGTTGAGAGTGATAAGTTTCTTGTCATTCTCATCATATTCGGCTGGAGTCTTGGGAATTTTCTGAGAATCTACAATCTTTGTAGGTTGATAGTTTCCACTCTCAATCACATCCCATAGCCCATATTCAGTAGCCATCACGAATACTTTGAACTTTGCTTTCCAAAAAGAAAAGTGTTCTCCACTAAAACCTGGAGGTCTAGTGATGGATGCTTCGTCGAGAAGAATTCCTTCACCCATGCTTGCCATTAGATCCTTCTTAGGTTGTTAAGCCTTAACAAGAAGACTTATGCTCTGATGCCAAAGTTAGAGCAAGCATTTCACCCAAGAGGGGGGTGAATTGGGTGATACTAAAATTTCGTTGCAAATAAAAAATTGACAGTGAATATAAAGAAATAAAGAGTAAGGAGAAATATTACCGAAGTGTACACCGAGAGTTATACTGGTTCGACCACAACCACTTTGACCTACGTCCAGTCCTCAGAGCTTCTCTGAGAGTTTCACTATAACTTCCAAGATTCAGTGGGTTCTTGGCACCTTAGTACAAGCAAGTTCCTTCGCCTGGACACTCGCTCCCCCTTACAAGTTGTAATCCAATCCCAACTCAAGGTTCCACAACCTTAAGTTACCTCAATAACAAATATTGAGTTTGAATGAAATATCTCTCACACAGAGTGAATAAGAATCACTGAAGCATAGAATTATAAGTATAATGAAAAACAGAGTAATGAACTTGATAATATGTTCGTGTGTGTGTTCTTGTTCTTTTCTCTATTTGGATGTTCCCATATATATAGATGTGTTGGTAATGATTGTTGGAACATATTTCTTCATGTCCGTTAAAGCGTGCACAGCCACTGTTGACTTTTCCAGTACTTGAAAAATATCCGTTTGCGGTAGGTGGTGTTAGGTGGCATTTGAACGTTGCATTTGACTTTCCTTATTTGGTAAGATCTTTCCATTGTTTATCTGTGGATATGCTAAGAATACTAATATAATGAAAGGTTAATTATATAGGAAACAAATCAATGAATGTTGGAATGATTTCTAAATTCCTGGACTTGCATACTCGAGTAGTTACTCGAGTATTCATTTAAGTTTACTCGAGTACTTACTCGAGTATCATTGGGAAAACTTTGATAAACTGCAAGTCAATAAGTAAACATAACATTACTCGGGTAGTGCATGAAGTAAACAAAATTTCAAACCTTTGGAAATACTTGTTTACTCGGGTACTTACTCGAGTATGGCACACTTTACTACACAAGTTACTCTAGTAGCAACTCGAGTAAATCGTCAAATAAACTTAAGGTTACTCGATGCTTCACTCCAGTAATGTTGGCAGGATTTCAAGGCCGAGAGCACTTCAAGTTTGATTACCTTGTTACTCGAGTAAACATAAATTTTCTGCATAGCTTACTCGGGTAATGACTTGAAGTTCTCTTCCAACTAACTCTTCATACTAGAGTAGTGACTTGAAGTTTTTTCTTCTAAATAACTCTGCATACTCGAGTAGAGACTTGAAGTGAAGGGTGAGAAAAGCATTTTATGTTATTCAAGTAATACCTTCAGGTTTTGCTTACCACAGTGAGTTACTCGAGTAGCTCCTCAAGTAACATTGGCAGGGTTGAAAATGACCAGAGCAACACATTTCTTGAAACAGAGTAACTCGAGTACGAACTCGAGTATCATTGGCAGGCCGAGAGTAACTGGAAGTCTTTTACATGGTTACTCGAGTAATATTGGCAGGCCGAGAGCAACTCCAAGTGATTTACCTGGTTACTCGAGTAACGTTGGCAGGCCGAGAGCAACTAGAAATCATTTACCTTATTACTCGAGTGCTTACTCGTGTAACGTTGGCAGGTTACTTGAAGGTTGACCTGGTTACTTCAAGTTTCTGTCTCATTACTCGAGTACCTACTCGAGTAACCCTTTAGAAAACTTGCCACTGATCAAATTTCTCAGCTTTTTCTCTTGGCCTTTCTTCATTACTCCAATGCTTACTTCAAGTGATGATTTTGCCCTGTTATTACCTTATTCAAACTTATTTGTTTATCAAATATTTTTCATACCATTCTTTGTTATCATCAAAACATGAGATCTAACACAGCTTAGATCAAATTCAAGCCTATTATGAACCTTCAGTATCATCAGATTGGATCCTTCGGGATCGATATATGGCATAAACACCGCTAATCACTACTCAGATATCATTATATATCATTCTTAGTTATTCTATGCCTCAAACAACTCTGAGCCATTTCAGTGTTCTTCGAACCTAAGGCTCAACATTGATTCTTGATTTACAATCTATTCTTTAATTTCATTTTGGATCTATAACCTCAAAATCAATTGAGTCAAAGATTATTCTACCTCAATTATACCCAACACACATACTAAGAATCATCATATAGCAATGTACTAATATCATCACTTAGCATGGAGAAACCTCAAAACAATTACTATACCTTGAGTTTCCATAACCTCATCAAGTGAACTTTTCTGAGTAGTAATTACTGCAACAGAAATGGTTCAAGTCAAGATTAACACTTATATCGTCCACATCCCCATGCTTCTAAACATTATTAAAATCATCTAATTAATATAATCATTAGCCATGGAGAAACCTTAAAACAATTACTCAAGTCTCTATGACCCTATCAACTCAACTTCCCAGGGGTCACCCATCCTAGAATTTTCTTGAGTTGAGAACGCTTAACTTTCATGTTCCCGTGCCAAAATGCAGATACCGGCTGTATCTGCTTCCAACCACCAGCACCCCATGATTGCCCTTGACTCATGAGTCATGCCGACTATCTTCGGCTGTCAAAATATCGTGTGGGGACTACACATTAGCCTTGGTCGTACCCGCTTCCTCGGGTTTCACAACTTCCTTGGTCCATCCTTGGTCCGATATTACACTAATTGCTGCCCTTCGAATATTCGCTAGTCTCTTAGGGCTAGTTCAAAAAATTAGGAGGATACACTCCTTTGGCACCCCCTTCCGTGCATATTTCATATCACCGCGTAATCAAAACCATATCAGTATACTATCCTGTGTCAAAATTGTCACTCTGCCAAAATCGCTTTAGGCTCTTCCAGAACTACTTGGGCTCTGATACCAAAATGTCATACCCTTATCTTATTTTTACCATTTTCAGAGTGCTTGCACGCAGTTCAGTGAGCAACATAAAAATAGTATAAATATACTAATATTTTCATACATGGTACTTGATTACAACACAAGTTTTACCCGCAGGGTTTGATAATAGTTACAAGTTTTTCCAAAATATCCAGAAATTAGACTCCAACATAAGCACAATCTTTGTCTTAGGAGACGTGCCCGTCAGCTTACCGAATCAACACCCTTGCCTTTAGAGCCGCTAATTTCCATTGAGATATTTCTATTTTTAAAATGGGGTGAAATTCCAATTAGTCTCAGTAGTAACAGACAGTCAATCATATAAAATGCAACAAATAATTATGGTAGGTATCCACATAATGCAATAGAATAAATACACTGTAAACATATTTCTCGGAATATGCACATTTTAGGGCCAACCTCTATTAGACCCCGAGTCAGGACCGACTACTGTCAAAACCCAACTTCTGTACCTCAATCCCCTGATTGGGAAATGTATCCTCTGGGTACCAAATTCTCATAAGTGTATTACTTTTCAGGGCTGTAGGGGTATTGGTGTGTTTCTCATCCAGACGGTACTTGTGATTTTTCCGCACAATTAGAAAGTGTGTTATACATATCACTGAAAATGGCATACATAAAGCACATATAAGTTTACAAAGTGTATGAAGGAGAGAGCTACTACCTTAAACCCTTTTGATCCTTAAATAGGCTCCTCGAACTTCATGCCGCATCTTGGGCTATCAATTCGGTCCTAAAATTCTAAATGTACAAGAATTAAGTTAAAACCAATTCATTTACTAGTTTAGAAACTTTCAATATGTTCCTAGTGGTTATATGAGTCTATTGTGAAATTTCACCAAAATGCCCCCGAGGCCCGGCTCAGCCTCGTTTTACTCGGTCCGACTGTACTTTTCTTGAAATTTTGACTAGGGCTATTCTTACTTATTTTCGCTCAAGGAATCCATTTTTAAACTCAGAATTACCAAATTCACTGCCAAAAGATCAGATGTTCTTGGCAGCCCCTATTTCAGGGTCTCAGGGGCGTTTTTATAATTATGTTTTTTCAGGTTTTTCTGAAAAAGTGATCAACTGTAACCCTGTAACACCCCAAATTTTGATTAAAGGCTAATGATAATTATTGAGGATAATTATTGAATTAAAGTGGAATAATTATGGGTTTAGTGGCTATATTAATTAATATGCTATGATTAGTGGAAATCGAAAGAATGAAATTGATGGGCAATTAGTTAGTGATTAATAGAGGTTTTAATTACTAATTAAGAGGAAATGAGATATGTAACTAAATGGCTAATGGTGTGGTTAGATTAACTAATGAGTTACTTACTTTATGAGAACCAATGATATTGGGACACTTGGCAAGCTTATATGATGATGAGAGTTGTTGGAAAAGTCAAATGGCCATTGTTTATTATTTTCTCTCCCTCTCTCTCTCTTTTGTATGCATAGAAGGGGCTAGGGGGCAGAAATTTGCTGTGCTTCATCATCACACACTCATCTCTCTCTTCTCTCTCCATTTTCGCCATTGGAGAACAAAGAGGAAGAAGGAAAAGCTTGTACAAAAGGTAAGATCTTGACCTCTAATGCCAAAACTTCCTTCTATAAAGTTGTTCCTTGGAGTGAGAGCTTCAATTTGATGGTTGTAGTTTCTCCATTGGTGGTGATTTGAGAAATCACAAAAATCTACAAGTTGGAGAATCATGAAGTGCCTTTGGGAAAGTTGTTGAGGTGAGTGAAAACTTCATTTTCATATAAGTTTTGTGGCCATTGGTTAGGCCTTGAATTTCTGGAATTTTAGCCCTAATTTTCGTGATTTAGGGTCTTTGGGAGTATGGTATGTTGTTGTTATGGAAATGGTGCCTTGTTTAGTGTTTTGAATTGATAGAATTGCATTGAAGGTTAAATGTGAAGTTTGGCATCTTTTGTGTTGGTTTTGTGCTTTGGTCAAAACAGGGCATGTTGATAAGTTGTGATTTTGGTCATTTTGAGGTTACCATTGTGTTCCTTGTTAAAATTTATGTGGGAATAGGCTTGATTGTTAATTTTGGAGCCATGGGACACTTTGGTAGAAAATTGGAAAATCTGTCCCCTGGAACTCTGTTCTGGGCAGTTTATTTGTGTGGACGTTTTGAATAATCAAATGATTTCAGAAAATTGTGAAACTTTCTAGTCTTAAAGTTCACATCCCAAGCTTCAAAATGGACAAATATTTTGTGTCATTTCATTTTGTGTACTAAGAGTTATGCTTTGCCAAAGTTTGGGATCAAAACTGAACTCTGTTTTGGGGCAGTATGGAGTTTTGTGTAATTCTGGACTTTTGTGGTGATTTCCAGTAATGGTACATATTTTTCCTATAAATATGACTTAAGTACCTTTCATTTGGTTTTGGGATGACCTCATTTCGATTTTTCTAGAATTAGTTATAATTTTTGGACGTTCAGCTAGGAAACAGAATTTTCTTGGCCGCGGCCAGAGGTTATGAACCGCGGCCCAAGACCTTCTGTGCATCCATTGGCACCGGCCAACCCCTAAAAATCAGCATTTTGAACTTTTGAAAGGTGACCTTTGGTCAAGTGTTTCCCAAGCCTTTAGGCATGTGTTTAGGCTTTGATTAGCCACCTAAAGGTCATGAATGGTAACCAACTTTAAGTGTTATGAAAATGAGAATTTGGAAAAGAGAATGATCCTATATCCTTGATTTGGTTATAGGGTTGGGTATTCACCCTGATTATGGTTTGATATCTGCTCGGATTGTGAATAGCCGACGCTAGAGCATACGTGGAAAGAATAAGTGTAGGGAACTTACCTCTCCTGCATGTATTGATATTTGTGTTTGTGTATTGATGCATGTTTTTGCTTTGCTTGATTATGTGAAACATATATGAATGATTAAAGCTTTGTTTCTATTTATGCTATGGCCATGAGTATATTGTTGAAACATTGAGCATGCGGATATATCATTATGTGAGCATGAGTTATTGTGATGCAAGCATGTCATGCATTAAACACTTATCTTGCATGCATATTGGTATCTGTTTCCTACTGGGATTCTCTAGAATCTCACCCTCCCCTACCAACATTTTAGACAGGATAAGTGGCTTGAGGAAGGAGCAAGCGACTAGGGGCGGCGAGAATCCCTTATGGGCATTTGGATTTGGTAGTTGGTTATCATTGCTATTTAGGATAATGGTAGTTGATTTGGATGTATTTAGAGTTGTATATGTTAGAATGGATATATGGTTGTATATGTTGTGGAGGTGTATTTGGATATGTATTGGGAATGAAATTTGTGTAATCCCCATTTGAGAAATCGTAAAGGGTGTATGTGCCCATGAACCTTTAGTGAAGATATGAACCCGGGATTGTCGGGATTGTTATTGTGTACTCTGATATATTATGAATGTTAATTATCTTCACAATGTAATTGTATTCGAAATGTGAATGTGAGACCATGTTAAAGTGTTTGATTTCGAAATGTATTTGTGAAAACCCTATCTTAAGGATGGGGAATGTAAATGAATTTTGATTATTATTGGTCTCTATTTCACTCTAATGTTGTATTTCAGATATAATTACAGAAGGGGTTACAAACCCCACCTAATTTTCCCTCATGAACTCAATGGAATCATCAAAACATCAAAAATCCAACTCTAACCCCTCCAAATAGAACTGACCAAAATCCTTGAATTCTCTGGGGAAATTTGGGATTTTTGAATTCTGACTCCGTAGACTTACTCCTTTCTATGCCTAATCACTTATTAACTATTTAATTACCGTATAACCACCATTTAGACTCAATTTGGATAGCATAACGTTTAGGACACAACTTTTCCAAAATTTACATTCAGAGCAAATTAATAAAAAAATCCACCAATTAAACTACTCACAGCAGCTAGAACAATTAATATTTGAAGTTTCGGAAGTTACCTTAAGCTTTTTCTTGCTTTTTCTTTAGGTGGCTGAAACTCTAACCTCCAAACCACTGAAATTTATACTTTAAATACCTTAAATAATATAGAAGAGAAGCTTAGGAGAAGGATTATACACGTTAGGAATCAATTCACCGAAAAAATCACTTACCTTTGTAAGTTTTTCTTCTCCTTCTCTCTCTAAGTTCAACACAACTTTCTCTCTCTATCTTTAGCAAAAACTGACGGCTTATGGCTGAAGAAGGAGGAGGAAATGCTTTTTGTAACATTATGCTTATGTCATTGTATATCTTGCTTATGTCATATTTAACAAATTTCCAAAATTACCAAATTCCAACTTTTATGTACATAAACTTTGTGCCATAAGCCCAATAGCATGTAAATCATATTTTCCTTCCTTGGTCCATGATAAATGACATCTAGAGGGTCCTTCTATCAGCCCAAATGACTTTTCCATTCATATCATAATTTTAAAAATTGTCATCACATTTTTATTCAATTTTTGGATTTAATGGCAATTCTGGTAGATTTTCTGTCCTAAATTTAAAAAATCATAACTAAATTTGTTGACATTGAATTGGAGTGATTCCAAAGGCTATAGAACCCTTATTAAGTCTAGTTTGATGGAAAAATATAGACTTTTGCCAATTGAAAGCACATCATTCCCATATTTTTAGTTTTTGGAAGCTATTTCAGAAAATAAGCAGTTTTCTTGGGCTAATTTCAAAAATTCATAACTCTTTGTATATAACTCTAATTGATTTATATACATATCAAATTAAAGTTTAGAATGTCTACTTTCACTCTGTTAAATTTCATAATTTTCTGATGTCATTTGATAATCCAAAATTCCAAGACAATCTTACTGCCTCAGGTAATTTTTACTGACAACATAATCGCATTCTCCAAAATTCAACATTTTATTTCATTAACTATTTCCAATAATTACAATACATTTTGGTTAATAAAATTTGGGGTGTTACACTCCTATCACCAAACAAGACCTACCCGAAGATGCCAACTTATTAATGCAAATTCAACTCACGGTGATCAAATTTTTGCCATCTTTACACTACGAATTGAAGTCCTTGAATTCCAAATCTCCTTTGGCTGCTATAGTTGTAGAAACTGTTGCAATTGAGGTTCTCATTATCGCAAAGGAACTAAAAGCTTTGTCTTTCATTTACTTCCCTACAGCTGCTTCAACGCTTTCCTACTGCCTCCATTTCCCTACCCTCCATGAAAAGATTTTTGGTGAGTTCAGTGACGTACTAACACCTATCCAGATTCCAGGTTGTGTCCCACTTTATGGTAGAGATCTCCCTGACCTGGTTCAAAATCGGTCCAATGAATCATACAAAGTGTATCTCCAACGAATGAAGAAATTTTTATCCGTTGATGGGCTATTGGTTAACAGCTTCACGGAGTTGAAAGAAAGGGCTATAAGAGCCTTGGCACAGAAAGGAAGTGGTTATCCACTTGTTTATCCGATCGGAACCATCAGGCTAACCGGATCAAATAGTGAAGAAAACGGGCCAGAGTGTCTAAAGTGGTTGGAGAATAAACCACCTAGCTCTGTTTTATATGTTTCTTTTGGAAGTGGTGGGACCCTATCCCAAGACCAAATCAATGAGCTGGCTTTTGGCTTGGAACTGAGTGGCCAGAAATTCTTATGGGTTCTTAGACCACCAAGTAATATTACTAGTGCTGCTTATCTTGATAGCTCAAATGCTCAGAATCCTTTAGATTTCTTACCGGAAGGCTTTCTGGAGAGAACCAAGGAGAAAGTTTTAGTTATTCCTTCACGGGCATCTTAGATTTCAATCCTTAGTCATGGTTTTATTGGTGGGTTCTTGAGTTATTGTAGTTGGAACTTCACACTTGAGAGTGCCATTAACAGCGTGGCCACTTTTTGCAGAGCAGAAAATGAATGCTGTTTTGCTAACTGATGGTCTTAAGGTGGCTTTGAGGCCTAAAGTTAGTGAAAACGGCATAGTGGAAAGGGAAGAGATTGCTAAATTGGTGAAGATTTTGATGGAAGGTGAAGAAGGTAAGGAGATTCACAAGAGAATGAATGATTTGAGAGATGCTTCTGTTAATGCACTCAAAATAGATGTTTCTTCTACAAAGATGCTATCTGAAGTTGCACTCAAATGGAGAAATAGTTCAACTGGGATATAAGAAAAATTTAAACCAGCTTTTTAACTTTATTATTTTTCCTGGTAGTTCGTGTACTTGTGTATGGATTTTAATTTATCAAACTAAATTAGCTTCCGCTATTAAAAATTAATAGATATTCGTTTTTGTTTCACTACTTTTGGGAGGATATTAATAATTAATGATTTATTCTCATGTTATGTTTATATTATATGCCCACAGCATTTCTTTGTTTCCTTTTTATTTTCTGTCAAGGTTGACGTGGTGATGTAAGTGAGGTCACTTGGATTAATTTTTGGATAATAGCTTTTATGATTTATGAGATAAGTGTGTGAGAGGAGTTTTATCTCAATTTATAAAAAAAAAAGGCTTTTGAAACCACAGTTTGGGGCTTACCCAAACGCACACTTAATGATATTTCTTTTCTTGGGAAGCAAGAGCATTAAGTGCTTGTATTTGGATTACTATTTTGCGCTAACGAGGTAAATAATGAGAGTTGAGGTTTAGTTTGGTAAAACATAAAAAAAACTGATAATTATATATTTTATAATTAAATAGGTGTAGCTTTTAGGATATATTTGATTAAATTATTAATATTTTATACATATTTAATTATATTATATATATTTTTCTATCATTTAAATAATTATAGGATAAAAAGGAATTTTGATACTCCCTCCATCCCTTTATATAAGATTTTTTTTTATGGGCTTGTCCCAAAATATAAGATCCCTCTTGAGTTTGTCGCAATAATAAATGCATTTTTTCCCATTTTACCTTCAATTAATTATTATACTATATACATTTTCTTTCATCCTTTTCTCATGATTACTTTCTCTCACTCATTCATAAATAGGGGCAGTTTTGAAAAAAAAAAACTTAAATTTCCTACATGATTATTATATTTAACTACTTTTAACTATTTTTTAGAATCACAGTTGAAAGGTTCTTATATATAGGGCGAAGGGAGTATAAAATCTATTCATATCATAGTTTCTGTTGTAGGAGATATTATGTGATCTAAAAGAAAAAAAATATAGAAAAGGCAAGAAGCAATGACGCTGGAGCATAAAAGAATAACATTATATGTGTGTGTGTGTGTGTGTGTAAGAAGTGAAATCAGCAATATATAAATGATAACGATCATATATTTTTGAATTGAATGGAGATTATCAAAATCAATGACTTTGGATAAGAGATGTAGAGGATGGTGTGATCAACCCTTGTATAAACGAGTGTTCAGCATTCGGAAGAGGTGCGTTCTATTTTTTTTAGCTACTGATGGCAACACAAGAGCTCAGGATTTTAATGAACGGAGATTAAAATTTGGAAATACAAAAAAATTTATAACACATATGAGAATTCCACATTAAGTTTTTGTTTTTCCTTTCCTTTTTCTTCATAGTTTTGCCTTTTTATTTTGTACTTAGTTAACTATTATTTTGGTAATAAAAATGTTAGTTTATGTAGCTAACCCTTTGTTTTGGATTATTTAGTTTAATAATGAATTAGTGGATGACAATTTTTACCATTAATTGCTTTAATATTATATTTATTGATTTAATTGTGTGTTCAATTATCTTGAAACAATAGAAATCTGATTGGGATTATTTTGGGTTTCTAAAGAAACTTAGACGTAGAAAATTTAGACCAGACCTTCAATTAAATCGTGCAGGATTAAATATTCAACATTAAATAACTTAATTTACTTTTAGGATAGAAATATACCTACAAGCACTACTATAGAAACCGCGATATATGACGATTATTATCTGCTATATATAATTGTTTCAAACCGTGATGTATGAAAGCGTTATGGAAGCTTAGTGCAAATAAATAACGGTTCTGAACTGAAATATATTAAGGCATGTATAACGGTTCTTTGTTATAATAACCATAATATTTTATTTTTATTTTTATTTTATTATATATAGTTATTTTCATTATTTGTTTTTATTTATTTTTACTATTAATATTTATTATATAAGACACAACATAATTGATAATTATATTAAATAAAAAATTTTATGTTTATAGGATTCAAAATTCAATACATTATACATAAACATCATACAATCTAAAAGAAATTAATAACTTAAACACTCTCATAATAAAACATTATCTTATAATTTTTTGTATTCTAAACAAATCAATTAATAAAATTCCATAGTATTCTCTAATGTTTTTATTGTAGGTTGTCCATAGATCACGTATTAGTGCGCTCAAAGAGTTCCTGTTTCATCCTTTAACCACAAAAGGATAATATAAATATAAAAATAAGAATATATATATATATATATATAATAAAAATAAGCAAATATTAAAACTTAAACAAATATCGGAATATAACTTTGAGAATCAAAATATAGTAAAAATTGACAAATACAAAAACTTGAGCAAATCTCGAAACCTAATTCAACAAACTTGATTTCAAACTACAATTTGGGTTGCTATAATTTAGGAACATGAGATGCTCAATAATAAAAAATTTAGCATTTTACCTCGTCATTTTTTCATGTTCTCTGCTTTCACTTGCATTTTCCCTTTCTTTTAATCTTCAAACCAACGACCATCATATCACAGATATTTTTTTTCTATGTGCATCACATCAAGAAAATGTCTGACATATAAGGACATCTAATATGGAAGCTTAAAGAAAATAGACTTCTTCTTCTAGCCGCTTGTCCCGATTTCTTTTGCAAAAGGCTTGACAAAATTGTTATCCAAGTGTTTGACCTTCTAAAAAACCTGAGCTGCAGTCAACATCTTCAGTGTGTATTTCTTGAAGACCATTCGACCTCATCATCACATATGCTTCAATCAAACTCATTCGAAGGACCAATCGTGGTGTTCACACGATCACTACATGCATCATCCATCTCACCGTGCCTTATCTATTGTGTATATGATTGATCAATTCCATGGCACACTAAATGATCTAGCATGTCAAGTGGACTAATCCGCTTTCCATAACAACAAGATAAGCAAAGACACAAGATTTTGTTTGGATTATTTGTATACTCGTTTGCAAATCTAACAAACTCTTTCACCCCATCTATATATTCCCTTGAGTGTCGATCAGATGCCATCCATTTTTTATCCATCTAAACCTTAAACATATTTTTAAAACTGGTTAGTTGCTTGCCTCTTGCACTTACTAATTACTTTTATGTTTTGCCATTTATTTAAAAAAAACCGGCAGCATAACGTCCTCAAATTTTAAGTTTTTCAAGTATTAAATCAACCAATCTATCAAGCCCAATCAAATACACAAAATCTAAGAGAATAGAATAATGGCAAATCAGCATGTGAAACTATGGATAAATTGCACAATTTTGGCAACAATTTTGACAATAATTTACATATCAACAATAAAAAAAAAACATAATAAAGACAATAGTTGCTAATTACGTGACAATAAAAAAAATTGCTTGCCTCTTATAATTTTGATAATAAAGACAATTAAAAAAAACATTTCCGCATCAACAATTTTGACAATAGTTGCTTGCCTTTTGCATTTACTAATTACTTTTATGTAGTTCTCCCATTTATTTTTTTTTAAAAAATCGGCAGCATAACATCATTTTAAGTTTTCAAAGTATTAACTAGCCAATTAATCAACCAATCTATCGAGTACAATCGAATACACAAAATCTAATAGAATAGAAAAATGGCAAAGCAGCATGTGAAAACTGTGAATAAATTGCACAATTTTAGCAATAATTTCCGCATCAACAATAAAATAAAACATAAAGACTTACAAGCTAGAAACTTCTGTAGGCTAAGATAGTGAATAAAGACAAACAGGAGACCAAGCTTTAAGAAGACAATTGAAACTTCAAATAAAAACCGAAAAAAGAAATCATGAGTACACATAAGATTCATGATAGATTTTAACAAAAAAAATGTACAGTCTTAAACGTATATCTAAAAAAAATTATGAGCTAGGCAAAACTTTTGGCAGGAGGTTCAAACAAAGCAAATAACCATGGGTGACCAAGCTTTGTGTGCGGTGACCAAAAAGTTCTGAAGAAATGCGCACGAGGAGACAAGAAAATCAAATAGTAGGGACCAATGAAGCTTCTAATTCCTGCCGTCGAAGAGAGGAGGGAGTGGGGAAAATGGATAATGAAAGGTAGAATGGGATTGAATGGAGATAATTTGGTGGACCAATTAGTTCTGGGAAATGGAGAGCTGAAGGACGCGCGAGAAATATGATAATGACAAGGAAAATGGCTCGATGTGAAAATTTATATCACCTTGTACGACGCTTTCTTTTAAAGTGATGTTCAAAGTGTAACCTTGTATGACGCTTACAGTGAAAGCGCTGGGTAAGGCATATCAAAGCTTTAGCACATCATTTAAAAGCGCTGTAGAATTCATTCAATATATATATAAAAAATAAATACGGACCTATGGCGCTTGCACATGAAGGGCCATTGCATCATTACAAAAAAAAAAAATAATCCAATACTTTTCCAATCGTGTAATATAAAGTAAGTTTGCCCAATAAATATTGATATAAAATAAGACATATGAATAGTGACATTACATTATTATTATTATTATTACAACAATAACAACTTAACAACATAAGACAAATATAATGAATAGTGATAAAGAAAGCTTATTCATGTGAAAGTGAAGAAATGAATTATTCACGTAAAAGTGAAGAAATGAAAATACATATATATAACCGAATAGTGAAATTATCAAAGTTCTTGACTTCTTGTTATTAAACAAAAGATAAAAAAGAAAATAAGTTAAAATACCAAAAAAAAATTTTCTAAAACCCTCGATAATGAAATATTTCTAAGGGAAAGCATTGGCAAATTAATTGGAAGAAAACATATTAAAACAATGCCAAAACCATATAAATTAAATGAGGAAGGAAGGTGAAAATGCTTGCCTTAATAAACTTTGGACTTTTCGGTGGAGCTTATGGAGTGCCTTAATAAAAGAGGAATGAAGGTGATGATGAAGCTCGCCTTCTTTGGTCTCACAATTAACTCAATCTGATCTCTCGCTCTCTTCTTACTCAGCTTGATCTGAAGTCCCTATATATAATATATAAGTCCAGAGTATGTGATTGCCTCAAAAGGTTGCAAGGTAGAAAGAAACGACAAGTGGGATGGCAAAGAAAGGACAAGAGGGAAGGCAGAAAGGAAGGGCCCTTGGTCGACGCTCTTAATTGAGGTGTTGGCCAAGGCCAGCACTGTTTGGAGCGCCGGCTAAGGTGCTGCCAACCTTAGCCGGCACTCATCTGGAAAGCTTGGCTGGCGTTTTACTGATGAGCGCCAGCCAAGCCTTCCCTACCGACAGCCTTGACTAACTAAGGTCTTTTTGTTTCCAAAAGATAGTTTTTCTTTCTTTCCAAACGGTAGTTTTTTTCCCCAAAAGGTAGTACTTTAACCAATGTTCTTTATACATGGACTATTATCCTTCTCATTCTATCTTTTGAGTTCAATCTAATAATGTCTTGAAACTTGATCTCTTTTGACTTACTACGTCATGAGATTTTGAACAAATCCTTATCCGGCACTTTATTTTTAAGCACATGATAAGGTTTTTTTTTCTAATGAAAAAATGTTAAAACAGTTGTTCCATCTACAGTAGCTTGGGCTTTCATGTTTTTTTAAAAAAATAAATGTTTTGTATGGCACTTGTCTAAGAAAGTGTCGCATAAGCCTAATACTAAACTTTGGCACTTATATTAGGAAGCGCTGTAGCTTCTGAACATTTTTTTTAAAAAAAAAATATTAGGCAAAAAAGGGGCACTGTTATTTCCCTCTTTTGCAGTAGTGTTAACTTAGTGTCTTTTGTGTTCTGCCTCACGCTACCAAGTGAATGGGAAGAGTCCAAAGAAGGCATTATGATATTTTCTAACTATACCTAGATTTTGATGCTTGTATAATAATGCAATTGATGCAAAAAATTTAAGGTGGCATACGGATGAAAGTGTAATATCCCGAATTTTGGGATTGGAGGTTTTGGAATAAGCCTAAATTGAGTGGACTACTAAGCCCCGATTTAGTAGATGTCCCAAATATATTCCCTAATGATTCTAATATCTTTGGGGTATTAAGAAAGTAAAATGGTGAATTTTGGAGAATATAATTATGTTTTCGATAAAATTGCCTATGAGGCAGTGAGCTTATCATAATGTTTTGGAAGACTAAATGATAATCAAAAATTATGAAATTTTGTAGGATGAAAGTAGACATCCTAAGCTTTAATTTGATAGGTCATATGAAGCAATTAGAGCTATACACAAAAAGATATGAATTTTTGAAGTCAGCACAAATAAACTGTGAAATTTCTGGACCAATGTGCAAAGATTGAAATTCTGAGAATTTTGTGATTCCAGAAAGCAAAAGTCTATATTTTTCCTTGAAACTAGACTCAATAAGGGTTCTATAGGCTTTGGAATCACCTCATTTCTATTTTTCTAGAATTAGTTATGATTTTTCAAAGTTTAGGCAGAAATCTGCCAAAATTTCTGAAAAATCCGAAAATGGAAAATTGTTGATGACATAAGCAATGACATGGGCATGAGATTATTAAAGAAATATCATCTTCCGCGAATACTCTGAAAAAGGTGAAAATTAAATAAGGGCGTGACATTTTGGTATCAGAGCAAGGATTCTGGCCACAGAATTTTCTGCTCAGAGTAAGTGCGGTGGTTCTGGCAACAAGATAGTATACTGATATACTTGATTACACAGTGGTAGGAACAGCGAAGTAAATTACTTCAGCTTGTTCACAAGCCCCTGAAAGGTACAGACATGCCTCAAGGAAACAGTAGAAGCCGGTATCCACATTTGGGCATGGGTACAAAAGAGTTAAGCGTGCTCAACCCAGGGAAATGCCATGATGGGTGACCCCCTGGGAAGTTGTTGCACATGTTATGTCATATTATGAAAAAAAGAGTAAGACATGTTGTACAGTAGTTCAGAGGTTGTATGTTGTTGCAGGCTTTCCTTGACTACTGTAAACACGTGTGATATGTTGTTTTTGGATGTGTTTATGTGTAATTTACCTCTTTCTTGCTTCATATAGTGAAACATAAAGGTGATAAGACTAAGAGGTTTAGATGTTAGGCAAGGTCAGGAAGTTAGACCTGGCCTAATACAGCAAACACAAGGCAAGAGAATAGAATAGCAAACAATG
Organism: Inga laurina; assembly: GCA_963855925.1. NCBI lineage: Eukaryota > Viridiplantae > Streptophyta > Magnoliopsida > Fabales > Fabaceae > Inga > Inga laurina. The sequence continues at coordinate 67,029,460 of OY979704.1, forward strand.
ATCAACGATCATCAGGAAGGTTATCCAAGAAAGGCCAATGTAGTAACTATAATCTCTCATACACTATGTGATAGTTAATATGTTGTATGTTCTGTATTCTGTGATATGAACTCGTGCCTAGGGCACATTACCTAGCTGTAGTCTGGGACTCAGCGGAGGTACACGAACATTACCTGGTTGTGGTTGGTGCCCAGCCGAGGTACACGAATATTATCTAGCTGTGGTGCGGGAAGTGTATATGTACCGTCCGATGGGAAGTGTATATGTATCATTCGGCCTAGTAAGGACCCAGCTATGATACACGATTTACCTAGCTGTAGTCGGTGACTCGGCTGAGGTACACGGAGGGGTTCCAACGAGATAGTTGGCCCTATATTTTGTGTATACACACGGATTGTTGTTTTAACTGGGTGTTTGGCCCTGAACTTTGTGTACACACACGGATTGATGTTATTTTCATTTTACACTATATGGTGCATGACATATTTATCTGTCACATTTTCTATAGATGATTGTGGGTTACTATGGAGGGCCATGTGGTGTGAATAAAAAGGCACCCTACCCGACGAGGCTGCTAGCCACGTCCTAAGGGACTCGGGTTCGAGGCCAAGAAGGGCCATAGGTGTGACAATAATAAAAAAAGGGATGAGATGTTTATATCAAAATTTCCCTTAACTCAGCATTATGCATGGGATGATGATTGTGAGAGGAGCTTCGGAGAGCTGATGATGAAAATTTATTAAAGTACCAACACTGATAATCCCATATCTATAGTGGGCCTTTGTTGTCTTCACTGATGCCAGATGGCATGGATTGGGAAGGGAATTGAATCCCCAGATGCGAGCAGGCATAAATCAAGATGAGAATTGAGCCCAGTGAGGGCATACGCATCTTGTCAGCTGAAACTTCAGGAATTGAACTATCTCATCCATAATCTTGAGTTGATGATAAGAATATTTGTATTGAATCGGGAAACATTGCCTTTATGGCATAATTGTGGAGTTGTACTGCGACCACAAAGATTGAAAGTTCTGATCGGAGAGGGCTACCTACGGTGAAATCTGAATGGAGAGGGCTACCTATGGTTAAATCTGATTGGAGAGGGCTACCTACGGTGAAATCTGATAGGAGAGGGCTACCTAAGGAAAGTTCTGACCGGAAGGGGGCTGACCAGGTGTATGGGCGCCTGTGTGAAGCACCGAGTACAGAACCCTAGAGTGCAGCCACCGTGACGACGAACCCTAGAGTGCAGCCACCATGATGATGAACCCGCGAGTGCAGCCACCGTGACGAAAAACCCTAGAGTGCAGCTGCCATGAAGTTGAATCGTAGAGTAGAGCTACGGAAACATTGATCCTCAACGATAGTGTATTGTAATGAATCCCACATTGAATGGGTTTTCTTGAAATAAGAGTTTATATGGATCAGAATGATTCAAGTTCAAACAGGTAAAGAGTGGGCACTGTCAGGTGTCATGGGAGGTTCCTGTAGACTCCTATTAAATCATCCTGATAATATTAAAGCTCATATGAGGAGATAGGCATCAGAGTGGGCAGCGGAAGTGTGGTGAATCTAGGTGCAATTTCGAAACTTATGTGAGGGGTTGATGTTCGCACCATTGTTGATCATCCCAAAACATAATATGGCCTTGATGGTCGGCAGTGTTACAGTATATGTGATGAACAGTATTACACCTTGAGTGGTGTACAATATTACATCCTGTGTGGTGTACAGTATGATGACATGTATGGTCAACAGTCACACAAACTTTGTAGTTTGTGGTGACACATGTGAACTGGAATTGGGATGAACCCTAGTGTAGTAGGGTAGAATGGTGGCGAATACCTCTCAACAACACCAGTGATAACAATCCCAGATCAACAGTCGACCTTTACGGTCTACACAGATGCAAGTAGGCATGGATTGGGATGTGTTCTGATGCAACAAGGTCGAGTAGAGGCATGAGCATCTCCATAGCTGTAGCCTCACAGAATGAATCATCCACTTGTGATATAGCGCAAACAGTGGATGGTCACACAATGAATAGTGCACATCGTATGGCTAGTAAATAGTGCACACAGTACGGCCAATAAGGGTCAAATAGTCATTTAATTCTGAACACTGAACAGGTAGGTATAAATTATAGAAAGTGTACAAGTTTGTACAGGGTGGTAAGACTGGGATATTCAGTAATGTGAGAATAGAATGACATAAGCCGTAAGGCTAAACAAATTGGGCAGTGTCTCGAGAAGGCAATGAGGCCTAGAGTTACTAATGGACTATGAGTCCTGAGATCATACGACCTATTGGACGAGTATGTCCTTAGGCCAGTAAATTGCTATGGAATTAGAATTATGCCGAACAGAGATAAAGGTTATAAGACCCAATGTGCATGTACTATACGTATGCGTAACATAGGGATGGATTGAGTGATAAGGATTGATCCCTAAGTTGTAGACGTTCAAATTTCGAGGACGAAATTTATTGAACGGGGGGAGAAATGTAATATCCCGAATTTTGGGATTGGAGGCTTTGGAATAAACCTAAATTGAGTGGACTACTAAGCCCCGATTTAGTAGATGTCCCAAATATATTCCCTAATGATTCTAATATCTTTGGGGTATTAAGAAAGTAAAATGGTGAATTTTGGAGAATATAATTATGTTTTCGATAAAATTGCCTATGAGCAGTGAGCTTATCATAATGTTTTGGAAGACTAAATGATAATCAAAAATTATGAAATTTTGTAGGATGAAAGTAGACATCCTAAGCTTTAATTTGATAGGTCATATGAAGCAATTAGAGCTATACACAAAAAGATATGAATTTTTGAAGTCAGCACAAATAAACTGTGAAATTTCTGGACCAATGTGCAAAGATTGAAATTCTGAGAATTTTGTGATTCCAGAAAGCAAAAGTCTATATTTTTCCTTGAAACTAGACTCAATAAGGGTTCTATAGGCTTTGGAATCACCTCATTTCTATTTTTCTAGAATTAGTTATGATTTTTCAAAGTTTAGGCAGAAATCTGCCAAAATTTCTGAAAAATCCGAAAATGGAAAATTGTTGATGACATAAGCAATGACATGGGCATGAGATTATTAAAGAAATATCATCTTCCGCGAATACTCTGAAAAAGGTGAAAATTAAATAAGGGCGTGACAAAAGTATTCAAGAAGGCATGCTTTGGGATCCTGCAAACTCTATGAAATGGAGTAAGCTTAACTTTGAGTGGAAGTTTTTGTTCGTTTCTTGCTTCAGTGAAAGTGCCAGAGGGTTACTTGTCAAACATTAGCAACCTTGTGTCAATGAAGGACTTGAAGCTGAAGGGTCTTAAATCACATGATTTCCATTTGTTGATGGAAAAATTTATTCCAATAACAATACGAGGTAGTTTACCTGATAAGGTACGAGCTACAATCACGAAGCTATGTTTCTCCTTCAAGTCACTGTACAAATAGAGTAATTGACCCCAAGAAGTTACCAAGGTTACAAACCCGAATAGTGGCTAAGTTGTGTCAACTGGATATGTGTTTTCCTCAACTTTCTGATATAATGGTGCACCTAACTGTTCATTTAGTTAGAGAGATATAACTGTGTGGCCCAATCTATATGAGATGGATTTACCTAGTCAAGCACAAAAGATAAGAATAATATCTATGCCAATATGTTATACTCTAGGGTGGTTGAGCACATTTGGTAGTTGGATTACGTAGGATTTCAAGTTTCAGTTTCCAAGTGCAAATGGGTTGATAATAATAATGTTTCAAAGTGGATGAATTAGGGTTGATACAATTGAATTTGAACAAGTAAAGATATAAAGAAAAGTATTTCATTTTAGCTTCTCGAGGTAAACAAGTGTTCTATATTCCTAATACTACTAATAAAGAATGTTTATTGTTTTTTTTAAATCAAACAAAATAAATGAGGATTTAGGAGGTGAATTTAGTGAGGATGATCCTTTCCAAAGATATAGTCACTTGAAATACAATTCAATGAGGAGATACTTTATACGCTAGGCATGACCACAATGAAGGAATTTGGATATCAAAAAGAGGGAAGTTGCTCCACAAATTAAAGAAAATAATTATTACTAAAAAGAGCATTAAAATTATTAAATCTAGGAAAAGAAAAATGGGCACTTGATTATATGTATATTCCTTTACCTCTGATGTATTCATAATTGTATAGATAGAATTCGATGATTTATTTTAATTTGTTGGCACACTTGTTAGCCAGAATAAGTTATTTTGTATATTTGCGTACATCCAGCTAGAAATACATATGTTTGGGTGTTTGGCATATATATCTTGTTTCTATAGATTATTTTACAAGGGGCTGATCAAAAGTGAGCCCCCAATTTTCTTAAAAAAATTTGTCACACATATTTAACAGTTATTTGCCATTAACCGTCAAATATTATACACATATAACTGTTTTTCCAAATAATTGTCAAATAAACCTCTTTCTCTAATAATAAATGCTTTACCATTCAACATTTTAACCGTTAAGTATTGTACAAAATATTTCAAGGTTATTATTAGAAAACTGTTAAATATAGATCGCTATATTTAATTCTCTTACAACCGTTAAACACAAGACCCTGTGAATAACGGTTATATTTGAAAAAAATCGTAAAATATATGGCCCAATATTTAATGGTTAAAAACCATTATACATAAATATTTAGCACTCAAATAAATTGTTAAATATAGGTAGAAATAGCCGTTGAATATAGACAAATATGTAGCAATGACTCCTTCCAATCTACAATATAGGGCACTTCAACTATATCACATGAAACAAAAAATAACAATTTTTATCACTACTACTACAAAAAAAAAAGCCTTTTATGACGGTTTTTATCTCTCATATATGACAATTCTGAACTGTCATATATATGGGCCCTATATATGCTCTGCGCAAATATATAATGGTTCCAAACTGTAATGTATTTAGAACATACATAACGGTTCTTTATTAATAACCATTGGCTTTATCTTTTTATTATATCCAGTTATTTTTTAATATTTTTTTTATTTAGTTTTACTGTTAATATTTATTACATAAGACACAATATAATCATTGATAATAACAAGACAATAATATTAAAATAAAAAATTATACTTATTGTATTCAAAATTCAATATATTATAGATAAACATTATACTGTTTAAGAAAAAGTAATCACTTAAACATTCCCACAATAGAACCTATTTTATTATTTTTTGAATTCTAAATAAAAATTTATTAATAAAAAGTTCTACAATATTCTCCAATGCCTTTGTTGTAGATTATCCGTAGATTATGCATACTATCATAGGTCTCATCACATATCCTTTAATTGCAAAAAGATAATATAAATAGGAAAAGAAGAATATATATAGTAAAAAGAAGCAAATATAAAAAAATTGAGAGCAAATCTCATAATATAAATATGAAAATCAGAATATATATTGTAAAAATCAATACATATAAAAACTTGAACAAATCTCGAACTTGATTGAATAAAACCTAATTTGATTGCTAAAATTTAGGAACGTGAGATGCTTATTAAAATTAAGGAATTAACCAACATTCAAATAGATAATGATTTAACTACTAAAAATTATGAGAAACATTTGTTATTGATTTTTAGTCCATATAATCTAGTGTAATCAGAATTATTTTCATTGCAATAAAACAATAATAACAAAAATTTAGCATTTTACTTCATCGTCTTTTTCGTGCTCTCTACCTTTCTCCAACGGCTATAATCAGAAATTAGATATCAATTTTGGTTTGCAATTCTTCTTTTTAGATAATCTCGACCGGCGACCTTGAGTTTTAACTAGCGAGCTCTTGTTATATAAAAAATAAAATAAAACTAAAAACGCTAATTGGAAGAAAATGAAAGCTTACATGAGGAAGAATTATGAGAGGAAGAAGTTACAGAGTGAAGAACCATAGTAGTGGTAGAGGATGAGACTCACAGAGGTAGAGCAAAACCCATGAAAAAAGAAATATGAGACCCCAGGAAAGCTCAAAAGATGTTTGAAAATGAGTTAGAAGAGTTATGTCAAATAAACTTTTTTCTGCATCCCGTCTTCTTATATTTGACATGTTTTAGAATCCCACATTCTAATATTAAAGAATAAATAACGGTGCTTTGTGAATAACTATTAAAAAAATATTGTCAAATAGAATTTTTTAGAATCCCGTATCCATATATTTGATATTTTTTGGAATTTCGCTTTCTTATATATGATGGTTATCATTTTTAATCGTTAAATATTCTTAAAGAATAAATAACAATTTTTTGTGAAAAAGCGTCAAGTATTGTCAAATAATTTTTTCCCCTTATGTTTGATATTTTTCAAAATCCCGCATTCTTATATATGATATTTAACCATTAAGTATTCTTATAGAATAGATAACGGTTCTTTGTAAAGAACTATCAAATATTGCCAAATAAAATTTTTATAGAATTCTGCCTTCTTATATATGTCGGGTATTATTTTTAATCGTTAGGTATTTAGAAGTCATACTTTACGACTATTTGTTATAACGGTCATTTTTTTTTTTCGCTGATATAAGGTTAGAAGAAAAATCATATGAAAATGTTAAATGATGGTTGTTTCGTAAGAATCGTCATTTTTACCAATAAATATATAACAGTTAGGGAAAATCCTATATAAAGACGATTGAATTATCCAAATTCTAATTTGGGTCACTGAACTTAAAAAATTATATATTTGGTTATGTGTCATAATTAGATATTTAAAATTTGGGTCAAATTACTTCTATATCCCTTAGTTATTAAAACAACAAAATTAAAAACATAATCCTATTATTTTTTCTATCAATTATTTCCTTAAAAGGTACTGCATGACAATGTGCTCCAACTTCACACATACCATACGCGCACTAACAATTACACAATAAGGCATAGCCCTAATTGATATGAAAATTTATGATACTCATATTAATTTGACTGTGATATATATTTTTTAATTTTGAATAGAAAGATAAATATATTATTTTTGAGTGGACTTCATTAAATTTACTTAAAACTTAAATATATTTATTTAAATAAGAAATTATTATGAACTTTTAATAAAATTTTAAAAAGACGTGAAAAAATTTCACCCCATTCTTTAAAAAGCCCCAAGTCGACTAGTGATATTATCAACGGGACGACGAAGTGCAAATATTTGTCAGAAAAATAATTTTAAGCCATCGAATTGATCGATAATGGGTTGCGTACACCACGGTTAAAATACAAGTTCCACCAAGAAAAAGATGATTGACTTTCACCTTAAACATTGAATTATCATCATCTATTCACACAATCTAAGGATTCAAAGTAATGGCTAATTCAAGGGAGAACGGTCCCGGTTGAGGTTGTCATGGGAGGGAAAATGGAAGGGAAAATAATCAAGAAAAGAGAGATGAGGGTAGTAAAATCATTTTACCCATATTCTGAAATACTAATTTGGATCTATGATTTAATTAGGGATTTGTTGAATTTACCAACTTGATTTATAATTTTATTATTTCAAGTGACTTTATATGGGATTTTCCTTAACGGTTAATAATTACAACCATTATATTTTTGTTTTCGGGAATTTCATTTCTCAATACACTACAAAAAAACATGATTTAGTAGCGGTTAAAAATGGGTATTAGTAGCGGTTTTAACCGCTACAAACAAGGTTAGTAGCGGTTATCAGAACCACTATTAAATCGTATGTTGCAAGCAGTTTTGTAGCGATTATATAAAACCGTTACTCGATCAAAAATAACCACTACTCGATCAAAAATAACCGCTACATCCTTTGTAGCGGTTCAACTTAACCACTACAACACCCACATGGACGAAATTTTTTTCATAGATATTTGTAGCGGTTATATAACCGCTACAAATATAAAAATTTGAAATTTTGAGAGCGAAAAAAAATGACTTTTTTTTTTTTATTTTGTAGCGGTTAACAAACCGCTACAAATATAAAAAATTGAAATTTTGTTGACGAAAAAAAATGACAATTTTTATTTGGTACCGGTTAACAAACCGCTACTAATTTTGAATTTCATGAAATAAGTAGCGGTTTTGAAAACCGCTACTAATTTCATGAAATTCAAATTTGACACCAAAAAATTTAATTTGAGTTGTAAAAATGCGCGTTATTTAGTAGCGGTTTAATAACCGCTACAAATATTTAAAAATTTGTTTAAAAATATACAATTATTTGTTTCTGTTTTTTCAATATTAAATTAATTAGTTTATTTTGTTATTATTTTATCTATTTCAATTAGCTTATTATTCAATAGTTTAACTTATTAATAAATAAAAAAGAAAAATGTAATTGAATTGGATTAGTATAAAATTTATATTAATAATATTATTAAGGATAGGTAGGTAATAAGGAATTATTATGTTATCTAATATAATGTAATTGTGTATGAAAAATAGATGAAAATGAGATACAGTTATGATATATCTAGAAAAAAAAATGGTTAGAATAAATTTTGATAGAAAGGAAAGAAGGATTCTAAAAAAAATTAAAAATCTTGTTACTATATTTGATCGTATTATTCAGCTCCTTTACTCATACGAAAGAAGTTGTAAATAAGAGAAAATGAAAGAAAGGTAAGGTGAAAAGAAATTGGGGAGTGTTTGAAATGAGTTGTGGTAAGAGTATTTATAGGGATCCACGTACTATTTGTAGCGATTAATGTAGCGGTTAATGTAGCGGTTATTATTTAGTAGCGTTTATTTGTATTTTTGTAGCTGTTTAATAACCGCTACAAATATTATTCTAATTTTTTTTTTTAATTTTTTTTACATTTTATTTTAAAAAATTTTTTGCATTTTTTGTAAAGACAAAAACATAATTTGAATTCGATCACTCATCGTCGCCATCCCTACAGAAATTTTGTAGAAAAATTATTGTTATTGATGTATTATTAAATTTAAAAAATTTAATTCAAATGACGTGGACTTAAAAAAACTCACCGCAGTAGAGGTAAATTGTCATCGCCTTCAGGGAAGTAGTTTTCAAAATCAGCTGGCTGAAATGGCTCACTCTTGTAGGTGATGTTATCGCCTTCACTCATGTCGTAAAGGTCTCTTGGCTTTAAATGAACGACCATGTGCCAATCCCTATGCCTCTCGTCCTCGACATAATAAACCTGATGTGCCTCTGAAGCTAGAATATACGGCTCATCATCTTGAGAAATACCAGTATGAATCGGCCATGAGAAATTGACTGATGTGATCCCTAGGTCGTCAGTTGTCAGTCCCCGAGAAGTAGTGGTATTTGCCTACAAACACTTGAACAGCGTCATGGTGAAACGGCCTTGATAATTAAGCTCGACCACATCAAGAAGCTTGCCATAGTAAGGGATGCCTCCGAACTGCATGTTGGCGTCACTGCTGCTCGCATAACTCCTTGTCCCAAATGTGCCATAAACACCCGAATTCTGTGTTTGCAATCCTTGATCCCGTGAAACCATGCAAAACTTAAAACCATTGACATTGTATGCTGTAAACCGTTTTGCATGATCAAGAGGGCCGATTGCGAGAGCTCTGAAATCTGGTGAGTGTGGGTTGTGGTCATTTAGTATTCTGCGCGCAAACCAGCTCAGGAATTCTCTGTGGACCCTCCTATCAACTTCCGAGGATGTCTGTGTACGGATCCTGAGTTGACGCTTAACATGACTTCTGAATTCCCTGCAATTAATAATGGAAAGGCGTTAGTGAAATGAAAGTGAGAAATGTTACGAAAGATATAGATCGAATAACATGTGAGTGTACAATTCTTACCGTATGAAAGGTTCAACTTGAGTGCAATTAATCAAGACATGTCTATGTGCTTGGAACTTCTCAGTTGCCGTTAGTTTGAAGTTCTCAATTGCTCCAACTGGTTTACCAACACGAGGGATAAATTCTCCTGATGTCAGCGCAGGTTCAGGACAATCGTCAACACGAGGCGGGCGGTTGAAAGCCGTCTCAAGATCATCAAAGTACCTTGAGCAAAAATATAGCACCTCATCCCCTATATAGCCTTCAACTATAGAACCTTCTGGCCATGCCTTATTCCTCATGTAAGATTTTAATTTCCCAAGGAACCTACAAAGTACAGAAGAGAAAATTGATATAAAATGATGAAAAGGACGACTAGCAAACATTAAATACGGACAATAAATTAAAGCACATATTTAAAATGAGTACCTCTCAATCGGATACATCCAACGATATTGTACTGGTCCAGCGAGCTTTGTTTCATGAACGAGGTGGACTGTGAGGTGAACCATCACAGTGAAAAAAGACAGAGGAAAGATCATCTCCAAATGACAAAGCGTAAGAATGATTTTCGACTGCAGCTGATCGAGCTCCTCAACGATCAAAACCTTAGAACACAACTTCCGAAAGAAAGAACAAAGTTCCACTAAAACGATGGAAACATCGGGAGGAAGTGTATTCTTTATAGCTAGAAGGAGTAATTGCTGCATAAGAACATGTGAGTCATGACTCTTCAGGCCAGCAACCTTTCAAGGCTGCAAGTCGACACAACGAGAAATGTTGCTTGAATACCCATCAGGAACTTTTAATTTCTTCAACGTCGCGAGGAACACTTCCTTGTTCGGTTTTGTGAGGGTAAACTTTGCCGGTGGAAATCTGTCATGCTCATCTGGCCAAGCGTCTTCACGAACTCCCATGTCGCGTAAATCTTTCCTCGCTTGAAGGTGATCTTTTGTCTTGCCGGGTTCGTTAAGCAGCGTATACAGCACATTGTCGCAAACATTTTTTCAATGTGCATTACATCAAGACTGTGGTGAAGTAAATTAGATCTCCAATATGGAAGCGTGAAGAAAATACATATCTTCTTCCACTGCTGAGGCGCTGAAGTCCTGCGCGTCTTTTGGCGAGTTTGTGCTGAATCGTCGCTTTTTCCAAACTCGAAGTCAACATGCTCAAGCTGCTGTAAGATATCTGTACCGGGCAAAGTCTGAGGTGGTCCTCTTTTTTCTGGTTTCCCATTGAAGCGATTCTATTGCAATATGAACTTATGCGTTCCATCGAGAAACCTCCGATGCCCCATAAAGCACCACTTTCGGCTGTGGGGAAGGTGCAATGCGTCAGAGTCAAAATTGCAAGCTGGACACGCCGGCCCAGTATGCACATTCCAACCAGATAATGTGCCAAGGCCAAGAAAGTCACTAATCGTCCACATCAAGGCTGCATGCATGTTGAACAAAGTCTTACTGTAAGCGTCGTACGTCTCCAAGCCGACATTCCACAGGTCAAGCAATTCCGCAATAAGTGGTTGGAGATAGACATCGATGTCATTGCCCGGTGCCTTTTTGCCTGGAATGATCATAGACATAATGAAAGAGCTTTGTTTCATACACATCCAGGGGGTAAGTTGTAGGGAACTAAGACTACCGGCCAAATACTATAACTTGTGCTAAGATTCCCGAAAGGATTGAAACCGTTGGTCGCCAACGCAAGCCGAACATTTCTGGGGTCAGTCGCAAAATCTGGAAAGTCGTTGTCAAACGTTTTCCAAGCAACTGCATCGCGCGGATGTCTTAATTTACCTTCTTCGTTTTTATCAACGGCATGCCACCTCATGTGCTCAGCAGTTTTAGACGACATAAATAATCTTTGTAGATGAGGTTTCAAAGGGAAGTACCAGAGAATCTTTGCAGGTTTCTTCTTCTGCTTTTTCCCCTTCTGAATTGTCTTGTACCTTGATGTGTGACATCTCTTACACGTCTCCCTGCTGGAATCGTCTCCCCAATACAACATACAATCATTTGGGCATGCATCAATCTTTTGATAATTCAACCCCAACCTGTTGATAATCTTCTTAGCCTCGTAGAACGTTGTGAGAATCTCGACGTCGGGTAATGCATCTTGTAATAAGTCGAGCAACATCGACATTTCCTTATCTGTGATCCCACACAAGCACTTGATATGATACAATTTGATCAAGAAAGATAATTTAGAATATTTGCGACAACCTTGATATAAAGGACGATCTGCTTCATCCATCAAGCTAAAAAAATCCCGAGCTGCTTCATTCCCCATAAAAACCGGCTCAGAGCCGTGCACTTCTTCGTTGAAGTTGTCACCTTGAAATCCAAACGCATCACCCACAGCATCATTCACAAGATCATCTTCATCTACTTGAACGCCTACTTGAGAACTTTGAGGAAGAGCATCGTCATATCTAATGCCAGCCTTCTCACCATGAACTGCCCAGAACGTATAGTCCTCAGGGAAAGGCTTCACAAGCAAATGTTCCTTCACAACATTTCGTGCATGCCACTTCTTGAACTTGCATTTCCGACACGGACAGACGATCTTGCCGTTACAACTGGCGTGAGTGAATGCGAAATCCAAGAAACTGTTTAATCTGTACAAATATTCAGGAGAATTGTGATAAGTAAAATATTTGCATGTTTATTTTCCCTTATATGATGATTTTATGGACGATATTTGCATTTAATATAATAAATTTGGGTGTGATTGATAAATAAATATTGTTTTTGGAATAAATAGCATTTTTCAAAAAAATAAAATAAAATAATAAAAAAATAAAAAGTACTGTAGCAGTTGCCAGGCAATGTAGCAGTCAACAGGTACTGTAGCTGTCAACTTCACTGTAGCAGCCGCCGGGGGTACTGTAGCAGAAACTTCCAGAACACTGTAGATGCCGCCGGAACACTGTTGAAGCTTCCAGAATACTGTAGCAGCCGCCAGGGGAATAGTAAGTACTGTAGCACACGTTTTTTTCCCCTATAAATAGAGATCAAGGCCAAGCTCAAGGAGGAGGGGAGGAAGAGAAGCAGAGGCCCTTCTCCGACCGGGAGAGGTCCTTCTCTGACCGGGAAAGATCTTTCTCTGACATTTCTGTGTTCTTTGTGTTGTTTTCTAGATTTAATTTCATGTATTGTATGCCTCCATCTTGGAAGGCTTAGGATTGTATTAGATATTGCATGCCTCCATCTTGGAAGGCTTAGGATTATATTGCATTTTGCATGCCGCCTACATGGAAGGTTTTACCTCCTCAATGGACGGCTAGATTTCTTCATTTTTCATGCATTTTTTTTTGTATGTTTATGTTTGATATTGTAATATTCAAGTTTATGCAGTATTTCTAAGGCTTTCATTCTAGCTTTATATAATTTATTTTGGTTTTGTTTTTAATTTTATCATGTGCTAAACTTTCATTTTCCTAGGGTGATGATGTAACTTACTAATGACGGATTGAATCTTAACTTATTAAATCTAGTTTGAATTTCTCCTTCATGATTGAGTTTTAATTATTATTCTTAATGCTTTTGATTGACTGGCCATCTTTTGAATGATTTCAATATGCATGTTGAGACCGGAAGGAGATATATGTGTGTAGACCCTATATTTAAAACCATGACTTGCATATGAAATAGGAATATATTCATATGAGTTGTGTAGTCTTACTGAGTTCCATAAATCTTAATGCATAATTAATTGCTTAAATTCATATAGGAATATATTGGATTAGCAATTGATTATAGAATTGCTTGACCTTGGAAGAGGCTGGTAATTAAATTAGGGAAACTCGACTATCAATCATGTGGAATAAATTGGGCTAGAATAGATAAGTGATTCAATCCGGAATTTGTGAAGTGAAATCTAATCCCTAGGGCTTTTTCTCATATTTGCTTTCTTATCATCTGCATTCATATTTAATTGTTTTTCTTTTACTTTATTTCTGCACTCTCAATCACCAATTAATCGATCGACTAAATAGAATTAAAATTACCTATTTTGGTACTTAGTGCTCAATCCTCGTGGGAACGATACTCTACTTACTTCTATATTACTTGATTACGACAGTGTATACTTGCACTATTTAATTGATCATCTGAACTCGTATCAAGTTTTTGGCGCCGTTGCCGGGGATTGTTGTCATTAATATCAATACCAAGTAATTTTAATACTAATTTAGTCTTCATATAAAAATTTCAAAAAAACAAATGAATTATTCGCATCATTCATTTGGTGGTAACTTGTCATATCTTGGTTCTTTTTCTGGAATGCATGTGAATGGAATGAGACATGAAAATAGAAATTCTGGTTGGATTGGAAATTCTTCTCCTTATAATTGTTTTTCTTGTGCTTATTGTGGAGAGTGTCATTCTTATGAGCATTGTCCATATAGCAATACCAGTCATTATAGGAGAGATGATTTCAATATGAACCAAACTTGTTTTGATCATTCCTTTTATCCTGGTGGAATTTTGGAGCAACAACAGTCTTTGAATCCATATATCAGGTATTCTCCTAATACTCCTTTCTACTCTTATCCATATATTGAAGAACAAACTCTTGAGTGTAAGGAAAAATCTGATTTAGAAAGATTAGTTGAGGAATTTTGTAGAAAGCAAGAGGAAAGTGTCCAAAATATTGGAATATATATGAGTCAAATTATTGCATCACTTGAAAATATGAGGCAAGATAATTCTTTGAGCATGATTCCCACTCCTTGTGTTGATGATGATTATTGTGAGGAAATTGAGGATGTGGAATTGAATGAAACTTTACCTCTTGTGGCATGTGATAAGGAACTTGAAATTACTTTTGGAGAGAATAATGGATGTCAAATTGAGGTTCCGCCTGTGGAGCCTAATCTTTGTAATTTTGATATTGAAACTAATGTGGATATTCCAGCAGATGTTGTTTATGTCTCTCCTGTTGAAGTATTGACTCTTACTGATGAGAGTCAAGAGGATTTTATGGGATGCTCTAAAATTTTGGAAATTCCTAAATCTGTTTACAAATACATGCATGCTGTGCTTTATTTGAATTCAGTAACTAATTGTACTCTAAAATTGTCTATGATTGAAGAAGTACGATTAATTACTTTGAATGATCATTGTTGGATTCTGAAATATTTTTGCTTGAAAAGAAACGTAGACAAGGTGATCCTGGTGTTTGATACTTTTGATTAGTAGTTTGTGTTTGAGAAGTCTGGCTGAAGACTATAAATTTAGCGCTGCTTGGGAGGCAACCCAAGGTTTGGTTTGATGTTTTGTTGTGATTTTGTAGGACTTCTGGTAGCTTCTGATGATGTATTCTACTTTGATAGTTTTTTTTAAAAAAAAAGAAAAAACAGAAAAAAGATTTTTGTTTTATTTGTTTTTGTCTAGCTAAAGACGTTAAAGAAGGGCGGCTATTTGGGAGGCAACCCGAAACTTATTTCCTACTCTTTCAAAACTTCTTTCATACTCCCTCAATTTTCTTTCCCACTGTCACAATTTTCTTTCCTACTCACTTATTTCTTTCCTACTCTCTCAAAACTTCTTTCTTACTCTCTCATTTTTCTTTCCCACTCATCGAACCACATTGCACTGCATTGAGCATTTTAGTTTTCATCATTTTCATTTTAAGTTACCATGGAAGAATCTCTTGCAAAGCTTAAGAATAGGTTCCCCACTCTTCCCAAAGATGTGCTCAGGAAGATCTATAGCTGTCAACTTGAAAGGATGAAAGTATTCAATCGTTTGGGCCTTCCTGTGGACATACGTTGGATCATTGAAGCTAAGGTACGTTTAGCAGGTGAGATTCATAATTCATTTGTTAAACCTTTGCCAGGAATGGGAAGAAGTTCTTACTCCAAAAAGAGAAGAGCTAAAAGAATGAATGTCTGCTATAAATTTGCAAGGTGGAATTGTGATCAGCGCTGTAGAAGTAAAGGTATGGTTTCTGTAAATCGAGAAGATAAAATCAAATTTATAAAGGATGGACTGAGTAAGGAGTCACTGGATGATATCATTCAAACTCTTGAGACGCATCCGAGTGGTGATGTTCATCGTATTCTTCTCGATTTAGCAGACATATTCAATAAAGAAAAAGAGCGCTATTGTCTTGGGAATCTGACGTTAAAAGACCCTGTTTGCCAGTTTATAAGAAAACTGGATGGGAAGCAAATCCTCGATTCATAGAAAGCGTTTAAGCCGTTTCTGGACGTAAAACCAGAGGAAGATGTGAGCCAAAATCACAACTATTGTACATAATCATGCGTGTGTTTAATTTGTTTTATCTTTTTCTTAGCTTTTGTCTAATCTTTCTTATCCTTTCGGCAGTTTTTTTCCTACTCTACTGTATCTTTTGACTTTCTTTCCTCTTTTTGTTTAATTTCTTTACGCAGTGGCCCATCGGTCATTTGTGTCAGAAATTTTTTCAAACTTGTTTGAAAAATGTGTGATTTGTGTGATTTTGTTGTCGTTGTTTTAGTATTATATATATATGAACTCTTTCATTTGTAAATATGCACACTTCCATTTGTAAAAATGAATACCTTCTCTGGTAAGCGTACATGGTCCGAGAGAAATAAAGAGAAAGAGGTTATTTCACAAAAATGTAGATTTACATCTATTTGCATTTTTGGTGAAACTGATTTGGGCAAGAAAGGAGAGTTTATAACAGCAGCAAATGAACTTGGAGTTGCATTAGCTGCCAGAAATATCAACGTTGTGTACGGGGGAGGCATCCAGGGCCTAAAGGGAAGTGTGGTCGTTTCTGCATCCATGAATGGAAGTAAGGGTTTAAGTGTAAGAGTGAAAGGGTTGCAAGATCATGCTTTTTCCTTAGGACAAGAGTTACAGGTTTCAAGCTTGCCTGAACAGATGGGAGTAATGTTCCACCATGCTCAAGCTTTTATTGCTCTACCCGGTGGTTTGGAGACATTGGATGGCATTTCTAGTGTTGCATATTGGGCTAAGCTAAACTATCACAAAAAACCATTAGGATTGTTAAATGTTAAGGGTTTTTATGATAATCTGTTGTCTTTTCTTGATCATGCTGTGGAAACAGGATTTATACCCCAAGCGACTCGCCATTCCATAATTGCTGCACCAACTGCTGATCAGCTGCTCGATCAAATGCAAACCTCTGAACCTAAACCAGATCTGCTCGTCAAGCAAATAGGTGGGCCATCTACAGATAGTAGTCAGAAGCAGAACCCAGATACCACTCTTAAGTTGTAACTTTCCTTAATCTCTTGGTTTTACTTTATTGTGTGTTTATGTTAAAAAAAACACCTCCTATAAGCTCTAGAAGACATTGGGGACAATGTCTGATTTAGGTTGGGGGAGGAGAAAAAAAAATTGTTTTTCTCTTGTTAGTTAGTAAAACCATTAGATGCATGGGGAGTGGAAAAAGATGGCAGAGTAAGGAGTTATTCTTAACTCCTGAGACGCATTTCATTAGTTGCATTTTATTAGTTGCATGATTTATTTTTTATCTTTTTCAAAAAAAAATATTTTTCAAGTGCTTTGTAATGATCTTAAGAAGTATATAAGTTTTAAGTATGGATCAATTGAATTTAGAGATTTTATAGTATGAATGAACAACTGATTGTTGCAATTGATGATAAATTTTGAGATTGAATGAACTGAGTTTAAAAATTCCTAGCCGTGAGCTTCTGAGCCTATAATAATTATTTCTCTTGTGTGTGATATTCACCTATTAAGTTGTCACTCTAGAACTTGCTTTAAATCTGGTTGAAATTACATCTCACATGCACATTCAAAAATGATAAAGGCATTCATTTTCTTTAGCCAGAGCCAAATAGCCAACCTTGCAATTATACCGTTGATAAGCCCCTTTGAGCCTAATTGACTATTTCTTTGTTTTCAACCCATTAACATATGCTTTAATGATATATCAAGTGCTTTTACCTTATTCGAAAGATTAGTGGAGCATTTGAAATTTTTGTGAAATGGGCTTTTGACAAAGTGTGGGGGTGTATCTATCATCAACTTTATAGTTGCAATTCAATTCAAAAAAAAAAAAAAGAAGAAGAAAATAGAAAAAATTATGAAAAAAAAAAGAAGAAAAAGAAGAAAAAAAAGAAAAAAAAATGTTAAGTGTTTGAATTGTGGGTTGTTGTGATGAGATAAATTTATAAGTAGCCCATTTTTCAATTGCTCTATTTCTTTAGCCTTTCATATCATACTTTACATTCCTTTACCTTAACCCCATTACAACCCTTAATAAGTCCTTTTGATTTGAATATGCATGTGAATTAGGTAGTTGAGATTGAGATTTTTAGCAAGCCTATGGTAGTGCAATTTTTTCGGTTGAATTTGAGCGAAACACTTACCCTTAAACACTTGAGAGATTGAGAGAATGAGCTACAAGTACGAACTCAGTTTATTCATTTTCAATTAAAGTTACCAATTTATATTTTCATTGATTCATTAATACTATGATATCTTTATTTTTCAATTGTGTTCTTACTTATGACCTAACACTTCTGATTTTGTTGGAAGCACTTATTATTTACTTCTTGTTCGAGGACGTCCAAGAGTTAAGTGTGGGGGAATTTGATAAGTAAAATATTTGCATGTTTATTTTCCCTTATATGATGATTTTATGGACGATATTTGCATTTAATATAATAAATTTGGGTGTGATTGATAAATAAATATTGTTTTTGGAATAAATAGCATTTTTCAAAAAAATAAAATAAAAAAATAAAAAAATAAAAAGTACTGTAGCAGTTGCCAGGCACTGTAGCAGTCAACAGGTACTGTAGCTGTCAACTTCACTGTAGCAGCCGCCGGGGGTACTGTAGCAGAAACTTCCAGAACACTGTAGATGCCGCCGGAACACTGTTGAAGCTTCCAGAATACTGTAGCAGCCGCCAGGGGAATAGTAAGTACTGTAGCACACGTTTTTTCCCCTATAAATAGAGATCAAGGCCAAGCTCAAGGAGGAGGGGAGGAAGAGAAGCAGAGGCCCTTCTCCGACCGGGAGAGGTCCTTCTCTGACCGGGAAAGATCTTTCTCTGACATTTCTGTGTTCTTTGTGTTGTTTTCTAGATTTAATTTCATGTATTGTATGCCTCCATCTTGGAAGGCTTAGGATTGTATTAGATATTGCATGCCTCCATCTTGGAAGGCTTAGGATTATATTGCATTTTGCATGCCGCCTACATGGAAGGTTTTACCTCCTCAATGGACGGCTAGATTTCTTCATTTTTCATGCATTTTTTTTTGTATGTTTATGTTTGATATTGTAATATTCAAGTTTATGCAGTATTTCTAAGGCTTTCATTCTAGCTTTATATAATTTATTTTGGTTTTGTTTTTAATTTTATCATGTGCTAAACTTTCATTTTCCTAGGGTGATGATGTAACTTACTAATGACGGATTGAATCTTAACTTATTAAATCTAGTTTGAATTTCTCCTTCATGATTGAGTTTTAATTATTATTCTTAATGCTTTTGATTGACTGGCCATCTTTTGAATGATTTCAATATGCATGTTGAGACCGGAAGGAGATATATGTGTGTAGACCCTATATTTAAAACCATGACTTGCATATGAAATAGGAATATATTCATATGAGTTGTGTAGTCTTACTGAGTTCCATAAATCTTAATGCATAATTAATTGCTTAAATTCATATAGGAATATATTGGATTAGCAATTGATTATAGAATTGCTTGACCTTGGAAGAGGCTGGTAATTAAATTAGGGAAACTCGACTATCAATCATGTGGAATAAATTGGGCTAGAATAGATAAGTGATTCAATCCGGAATTTGTGAAGTGAAATCTAATCCCTAGGGCTTTTTCTCATATTTGCTTTCTTATCATCTGCATTCATATTTAATTGTTTTTCTTTTACTTTATTTCTGCACTCTCAATCACCAATTAATCGATCGACTAAATAGAATTAAAATTACCTATTTTGGTACTTAGTGCTCAATCCTCGTGGGAACGATACTCTACTTACTTCTATATTACTTGATTACGACAGTGTATACTTGCACTATTTAATTGATCATCTGAACTCGTATCAAATTGCATGGCGACCTGATCCATGATTTATCCATAGCTACAAGTGAGAGAGAAGAAAGTATAGAGAAGAAGATGAGTGAGAAGATAATGACGAATGTCAAGAACCTTATATTCTGAAATTCCAACGTTTATAATTTTGTAGCGGTTCTAAAACCGCTACACTAACCGCTACAGTAATAAAATATTAGTAGCGGTTATATATATAAAACCGCTACTAATGTTCAAGCCGTTACACATTGGTGGGAAATTCAAAATATATATTTTGAGTATTTGTAACAGTTATATATATAAAAGTGCTACTAATTTTCAAGCCGTTACACATTGGTGGGAAATTCAAAATTTATATGTTGAGTATTTGTAGCGGTTATATATATAAAACCGCTACTAATATTAAAGCCGTTGGACAGGAAATTTAAAAATAATTTTTAATTTGTAGCGGTTATACATAACATAACCGCTACAAATGTGCACAAAGGTGATATAATAATATTATTGCAATTAATTCATAAATTCAACAACGCGATCTAATAATATAAATATAATTATATTCACACAATAAGAAAGTTCTGAAATACAAACTCATATATATATATTTACAAATGTTTCAACAAAAAAAAATGTCCTAAACTAAGTAGCTGGGGGCTGATCATCTGGTGCTCCCTCAGGTGGGGCTCCCTTAGGTGCTGCTGGATCGAGCCGCTGCGCAGAGTGAACTGCACCATTGTCAGGAGGAGGAGGAGGAGGAGTAGTACTCGGGACGACGTAGCGAGGAACAGGGGGAACCGCTGGATGCTGCTCGTCCGGGAACAGGCGACTCCATGCCCCCTCGAGCATGTTGTTTGCGATTTCACGCCACTGCGTCTGCTGAGCGTAGATGAAAAAATATTACCTGCGCCTCAGGGTTCCTCTTGAACTAGACGAAACTCGCCCAGTTGTTCGGCGACACGCCATTCGGGACGCTCTCGATCAGTTGCTCCAAAGGCATCGTCCCGTCCTTATCCACCCTGTGGAAGAGACGGTTCCTCCTGTTCCTCCAGGCATCACCTATCTTCACAAGGGCGTACCTCTTCCGATTGGCCCGGATGGCAAACCCCAGCTGAAAAAAAATTATTTAAATATCAATAATTACAAAAAAAAATAATTTAAAAAATATTAATTAAATATAATTAATTACAAAAAATATTAATTAAATAATTTTAATTACCTGAACCACCTCCTCCCAAGCCTGGTCCTTCGGCCCCCTCGGAACGTGCCTCCATGTCTTGAAGTGAAGGGGGAACCGCATCCAATTCGCGCCCAGGTCATTCAGGAAGTGGTTGAGCAGGTGACCCCCATTGTGGATGGGCTGGTCAGTGCCCTCATTCCACGGCACTATAACTCGCAGGCTCCGGTCCAAGCTGTTCACACCGGCCACGTCAAGCCTCCTCGTCGAAACGTTCCCCTGCTCGTTTGCACAGTTTACCGCACGTTAGATAAATTGTAATTCAAAGTTAACATTTCTAATTTAAATAAATAATTTACTAAATTAAAAAATTAATTTACCTTGGACTTGCACCTCAAACCCAGTGGACCGCGAAGACGACCCTCGTGGGTTGTTCTACTCCCGAGCGTCCTCCTCATCGAGGAACTGCTCCATCTCCCTGAACCCAATCGGGATCTCGAACTCCTCCTCATTGAGGAAGTCCTCGACACTAATATCTGGCCCCCTAACCTCAGGCACCTCTGGTGCGGTCGTCTCCTGTGGGATCGTCTGTGGTGCCTGTGGTGGGGCCGACTCCTGTGGGGGGATGGCCTGAGATGCCGCGCTCGCCCTGCCACCGTGCTGCCCCCTCCCTCTGCCCCCTGCCCGGCTACTGCCACCCCGTAAAATGGGTCTGGGGACCTCAAGGGCCTTCCCCTTATCCTCTCTTGAAGCCATATCAACTGTACAAATCAAAAAAAAAAAAATAGTCACATTATTATGCAAAAATATAATAAAAATACAAATATAAATAAAATAAGTGTTATATACGTACCTCAAGTGCAAATACTGAGAAATACTGTAGCAAAAACTCCTACATAGACGTTTGAACGCTCAAATCTTGAAGAAATCACTCAGGGAAACCTCAGGAAACAAAATGAGCAAAAGGAGAAATGAGGGAGGCGGTGGCTTAAATAGGCCATATTTTAGTAGCGGTTATTCAAATAACCGCTACTGTAACCGCTACAAATAATTACTTTTGTAGCGGTTATTGTAGAACCGCTATAAATGATAATAACGTTTGAAATTTTGTAGCGGTTATTGCCCAGAACCGCTACAAATGTCGAGACTCTTGAAATTCTGTAGCGGTTATAGGGGTATAACCGCTACAAACTGCTGACCTTTGGTATTTTGTAGCGATTTGTTTGCTGTAACCGCTACACTGTTGGCGGTGCTTGGTCGCGCCAAGTGGCGGGAATATTGTAGCGGTTTCTGTGCATTAACCGCTACAAAATCACCGCTACAAGTTTTGGCAGGAATTTCGGGCCAAATTTCTAGCAGTTTTATGTACCCAACCGCTACAAAAAAAGCTTGCCGCTACAAATTTGTAGCGGTTTAATATAACCACTACAATTGCACCGCTACAAAATACCTTTATTTTGTAGTGATATATGACGGTGCTCATATATTTAATCGTACATTTTAACGTTTTATATCTTTGTGCGACCTTCGCCTTAACATATATGATAGTTATTCGCTATAATAATTATTTATTAAGCGTTATATATGCGCGATTTTGTAGTTGTGTATATATGATTAAAGAGTAAAAAATCTAATAAGTGAGTATCATAATTAATATATATGTATCTTTATGACACTAAGATCAATCTTGCATTGATATATAAATAAAGCAAATTAGTAATTGTTCATATTAAATTTAAATGGTAAGCGGCCTAATCACGTAATAAGAACACAATTTTGAACCTTGGGAAGCACACTTGATGAGGTAAAAGCCCTTCGCAACCAAACCTCAAGAGTAAACACTTGATCAAATAAAAAAAAATAGAGGAAAATCATTGTTTCCCATATTTTTGTCCATTATATTTATTTATTAACCCTTTTTCGAATAAATTATTTCTCAATCTTTTATTAAAACATGATGTTCAGTTTCTCTAACGAAAGAACTAAGAAGGGTCTCGTTTTTTAATTTGTAATTTCTGATCGACGCTGATTTACAGCGAAATTAAAATAAAAAAGAGTGACTTGTGATTATTTTACTAGCATAAAATATTAGTTATTAAAAGGTGGTTTCCCACTCACTTTCCGATCCAGATAAAACGATGAAGGTTTGGAGCAAAACCACGTACCTAATGCCACGACAATAGATCTCCCATTCATATTAATCCACAGGCCTTTCAAGTTTCAATAGATCCTATGCCTCTCTCTGTCTTCCATGAACATGACAATCGCACCATGGAAGTATCATGTTTTCTTGAGCTTAAGAGAAGACACCCGAAAAGGCTTCACAGACCACTTAAACGCTACTCTAAAACAAAGAGGCATCATAACTTTGTTAGATGATAAGCTCAACAGAGGAGAGGTTATTTCCGATCAACTCCTCTTAGCAATTGATGAATCTCTCATCGCTCTTGTTGTTCTCTCTGAGGGTTATGCTTCTTCTAGTTGGTGTTTGGATGAACTTCAAAGGATTCTTGAATCTAAAAAATCTTTGGGTAGAGAAGTTATTACAATCTTTTATAAGATTGATCCATCTGATGTGCGTCATCAAAGTGGTAACTTTGCTCATGCCCTAAAAAAAACATGCGGAGAGATTTTCTGTAAACAAAGAGAAGGTGCAAAGATGGAAAGATGCCTTACAAGAAGTTGCAAATATATCTGGCTATGACTCTACAGACAAGCAAGTTTTCTATAGTGTTGATATATTGACAGCATTTGAGTTGTGCCACTGTGGAATTCCTCTGCTCATCGCTCATTGCTCCGTTCAAATTTAAGGGATGATTTTTGACTAAAAATTTATTTATTTTTCTTTAAAAAACTTACATTACGGAGATTATCTTCATTTTAAATTTTGGACACCTTAAGATATTATTTTTCCAAAAAATAAAAGTAACAAAAGGACGGGAGATCGAACATGCTTCCTAATAGGAAATACTTCGTAGATGAAAAGCAAATAGAATTCCAGGTGAGGCAAACGGAGGAAAAGATGGAAAGGAAGAGTAATACTCCAAAAAGCGATTTTAAATGAAAGGAAGATCAACTACTCCCTTTTGTTTGGTAGGAAAAATTAATCATGCTGGAGAGGAAAGAAAATGAAGGGAATCAAAAAAAATTTGAGAGCTAACATATTTGGTACACGCATTGGAAAGAAAAATGGTTTGATGGAACAAATTTATATTTGATAGATTGAAAATTATAGTAAAATGAGTACTTAAGCAAATAATCATATTACCCTTAATAAGAAAATATAATAGATTTTATTATTATGAATTTACTAGCTAATGTTTTAAAAACCAGATTGGATATCAAGTAAGAAAGACTAGCAGGTTATGGTTCATTCGAGCAGATCGGTGGCCATGCCGGTGATATTATAATTAAATAAAAAATATGATATTACACACACATATATAAGAATATAAATGTAAGAAATATCTATAAAATATTTACACAACTTGAAATGAAACATGAAAAAATTTACGTATAACAACATCTACCCTACGTTACAATGAAATCATTAAAAATAAATTACATAATAGTTATAATTTTAATGATATCTTGTATTTAAACATTAAATTTTTTGGAGTTGTTTATACAACTTTTAATATAAAATTTTACGGGAAAAAGAGAGGACGTATGTCTTATCTATCATAATAGATAACATTCAGAATATCCATTAATTGTTATTTGTTTGTGGAATATCATTTAAAATCTTAAAGTTATTTTTAAAAAATAAATAAACATGAACATCTCGTTGGAAACAAAATAGTACTTGAAAGTAAAACCCTAACATGTCATATATCCATCATCCATCTATGCATTGACCGATGGGCAATTGTTGGGGCAACAAAAGACCGTGGGTAACTTATCTACCACTAAAAGACAAAACTTGCAACCATTGGAGAAAGTAAAGGTCCTATAAGAAATGGATTTGGCTTGCATCCTTTCCTCTTGGGAAAAGAATGATCATTTTTCTGATGTGGTTCGTTGGATCAAGATCTCAACAATACAGATTTAATATATTATAAAAATAATCAAAAAAACTAAAGAGACAGAAAGGGAGAGAAGTAGAGACCGATCGGAATCGTTAAATTAATAGATGCAGAATGATGATATATGCATAAAAAAGATGAAGATTTATGGAAACTGATATATTATTGAAAATTAAAACGATACAAACATAAAGAAAATTACAGAGAAAATAAGAAAACACACAAAGGTTTATCAATCTTAGAGGAGGAGGGGAGAGAGAATTGAGTTGTCAACACAACTCGGGGTGCCTAACAACTGAAGCGAAGTGCCCTTTTATATGCGTTCAGACCAGTTACTATGCACTTTGGTAAAATTACTTTAACCGGAGTAGAAAACATGTTACTCAGGTAAAAGTACTTTTACTTTTGCTTTTACTTAAAGTAAAAGGAAGTTACATCATTTTGTCTGCTAAAGTAAAACAAAGGTACAACTTTTACAAAAGCAGAGAATCTTTCGAGTTAGCAAGCCTTGGACAGTTATGCCGACAGTTTTGCTTCAGAATCAATCTTCACCTAGGCTAATGATTTCATCATCTGATTCGTGTCCAAAATACTGGGCCGAGTCTTCAGCATCTGATTCATCTAAGGATTGGGCCGATGGACTGGAATTTTGTTCTTGGGTTTGGAGAAGCCCAAGTATTTCATGCAGCTGTTCAGTTAGGGCTTGTTTGTCAGTTGCCGATGCTAAACATGCTGTAATTTTTGCCTTCTAGTTAAGGAACACGGCTGATTCATGATCCCCTGCCATTAGGAATTTTGGATTTGGTTTAAACCACTTCTTGAGGTTTGTTTCTGACACATTGTTGATGTGAGGAAACTTGACCCACCATTTTACAGAAGAGGTTCTTTGCAATATTGGGAATAATTTTTGGAACCTTGAAGGGCCATATTTATAGCTCCATTTGAAAACCCAGGCTAAACCAAATTTTGAAAAGTAATGAAGATCTGCTGGGAAAGGATCTTCACTAAGATTGATCCGACTTTTAAAGTAGTCGAACCCAATTTTCGCTGTAGTTGGTAAAATTTCTTGGATAGGACCAAAATAGTCCCACCATTGGTTAAACCACAGTGGAAATTGGTATTTTATTTCCAAGTCATACGAGAACATAAAAAGCCAAGTATGACTAAAATTTGGATTTTGGTACCAGAAGGTACACCACCATGCATCCAAGTAATCCCAATATGTGAAACCAATTGGATCCATTGTTTTTTATCGAAATTCTTTTTCTTTTATTGAGGTCTTGACCCCAATCTTTTGGTGATAAAAACTTCTTTATCCTGAAAGTAGAATAACCATGAATGGTTTTATCATCAGGATTTTGTTTATCCACAAAATGTCTTATTTCTGTAGATTCTGTATCTACAATAATAAGTTCATAAAATTTTTGTGTTTGTTCCAAAGATTTTGGAGTAAAATGAAATCCTTTCGGATAAATTTTTGCTGCCAATGCAACAGGATTTTTGTCAGAGAAACCTGGTTCCCTGTGAAAAAGGCTTAAGACCTTTTCTGGTTTTAACACAAAGGTGGTTTGTGTTGGTTGGGAATAAATGGCCAATTCTTTTGAGGTCGAACCAGCCTTTGAAATAGTTTGGGAGGTTTTTTTGGATTGCCAAAGCAAGGTGTAACCCCCTTCAGTAATTATATCCGAAATATGTGATTAAAGTGAAATAGAGACCAATAACAATTAAATAACATTTACAAACCCATCTACCAGACGGGGTCTTTACAAATACGTTTCGAAATCTAATTAACCTGGTCTCATATTCAATTTCGAATATAATCACATCACGCGGAATATCACATTTATATAAATATCAGAGTGTACAACAATATCATCCCGGCAACTCCCGGGTTCATACCTTTACATAGAATTCATAGGGCACATCCACCCTTTACAATTCTTCGAATGGGGATTACACAATTCTCCTCAAATACAAATACCCAAATGCTCATTCCAAATACATAATCAAATATTCTCATTCAACATATAACCAAATATACATTCCACAATGTATACAACTCATATCCAAATACGAATACAAATCATCTCAATTATGATAACCAACTATCAAAAGATTACAACCCGAACGAGTCCCGTCACCCTTGACTGCTTGCTCCATCCTCGATCCACCTACCCTGTCTAAAATGTTGGTAGGGGAGGGTGAGATTCGAGAGAATCTCAGTAGGAAACAGATACCTATATGCATGTATGATATGTGTTTAATGCATGACATGCTTGCAATACATAACTCATGTTCACACAATGACATATCTGCGTGCTCAATGTTTCAACAACATACTCATGGCCATAGCATAACTAGAAACAGAGCTACAATCATTCATACATGTTTCATATAATCTAGCAAAGCAATACATGCATCAATACACAAACACAAATATCAAAACATGCAAGAGAGGTAAGTTCCCTACACTTGTTCTTTCCATATATGCTCCAGCACCGGCTACTTACGATCAAAGCGAATATCCAACCCTATAACCAAATCAAGGACATAGGGTTATTCTCTATTCCAAATCTTTACTTCCATATCACTTAAGGTTGGTTACCATTCACACCCTTTAGGTGGCTAAAATAAGCTCAACGAAAGCTTAATGGATTGGGACGTACTAGGTTTGAAATCACCTTTCAAAATCTCAAAATGCTGAAAATGGGGGTTGGCTACAGCCAAGAATCCTCTGGCTGCAGCCAGAACATGCACAGAAGGTTTTTGGCTGCAGCCAAGAATTTCTGGCTGCGGCCAAAACGTGCACAGAAACTTTTGCGTTGCAGCCAAGATTTTCTACTGCAGCCAAGGCAACTTCGAAACTTCATAACTAATTCCAGAAAAATCAAAATGAGGTGATTCCAAAGCCAAATGAAAGATATTCAAGTCCTCTTCATAGGAAAAATATGGATCATTACTGGAAACCACCACAAAAATACAGAATTACACACATTCCGTCACTGACCCAGAATCAAACCCAGTTTCGACCTCAAACTTTGGGCAAAGATAAATCCCAGTTCACAAAACAAAATGACACAAATTATATGTCCATTTTGAAGCTTGGAATGTGAACTTAAAGACTGAAAAGTTTCAGGATTTTCTAACATCATTTGCCCATCCAAAACGGCAACACAAATAGACTGTCCAGAACAGAGTTTCAAAAGACAGAATTCCAGTTTTGCACAATTGGCTTCCAATGGTCCAATTTTCATATCAAACATCATTCTCACACAAAATTTCACAAGGAATCCATTGGAAATACCAAATCAACCAAATTCACATCACATTGACTTGTTTTACCAATAATCATAACATGTCATCACAAAACTACAACACAAACACACATTGCCATTCTTTTCATTCCAAGTTCTCAAACCAATTCCAATGACACCAAAACACATTATGGCATCAATTTAACCACAATTCACCACTCAAATCATCCAATTACTTGCCATACAAAAATACCACAAAATCAGGGCAAAATTCACAAATCACAATACTTAACCAAAAGTCACAAAACTTAGATCAAAAGGCTTCAAATACTCACCTCTTCCTCTTTCCCAAATCAATTCCTTGATTCTTCATATTTCCAATTTTCCTCAAGCTATCAAACACCACCAATCAAGAATCTAAAACCATAGAGATGAAGCTCTCATCACTATGAACAACATTATAGAAGGGTGTTTTAGCAATAGAGGACCATATAGAGCACTTACCATGAGCTTTCTCCTTTCTCTTTCCTTCCTTGCTTGGCGAAAATGGAAGCTTTGGAGAAAGATGAAGATGATAAAGAGAGTGATCAGTTTTTGGGCCTCCAAAACCGACCTAAAGAGAGGGAGAGGAGAGAGGAAAGAGCTTTGGCTTGTTGACTCAATCCCATGGCTCAAAAGATGCCAAGTGTCAAGATCTTATCACACCTCCATGAGTTCACATAAGCTCAAACACATGGGATTCCACCCTTTGATCTATTGCACAAATCAATCTCAACCATTGATCTTGAAGTTACCAATGAGTTTCCTCTTCGGTAACTGACCAATCGGTCTGTCACTTTACCGTTTTGCCCCTGATTATGGCAATTCCTCTTGAGTCACCACCAAACACACCATATCGTTTCATTTATCACCAAAACATGCCTTCTCTCTATTCTAAGTCAATTTGGATGTCAATCCACAATTGAACTCAAATATAGGGTTTCGGTGTTGCTCACAACATATACGAATCATAATTCACATCATATTCCCCAAAAGGGTTCATTTATCACTAATGACATCCACTTTTAGAGTCATTAACCCTTAATCACAATTTGGAATTTGCTAAACTGGGGCTTAGCAATCCACTAATCTCAGGCTTATTCTCTAGCCTCAAGTCTCAAAATTCGGGGTATTAAACAAGGGACTTTGTATCCAAGGTAAATGGGATTAAGGCTTTGGGTTGTTCCATTTCGGTAACATCAGCGCAATTTGGCCAAATTTTGATTAGCCTGTAAGGCTAAAAGGGTTTCAATTGGAAATCCATAATGAGAAGGGTCCATTATGGTTCTAGTAGTTTTTGGGGAAGATTTTTGAATGGGTTTGGTTCCTGAAGGGGACCCCTTTTGGTGGATCGATGATCCTTGGGTCAATGACCCTTTTGACATTTTGATTGCAGCCTTAGGTTGGGCTGCTTCTTCTTTTGCGATCCTTTTTGGATCTTCTTTTACTTGGGCTTTGGCCCTTTGCTTCTTTTTCTTTTCTCGATCTCTGGTTAGAAAGTCTGGTAGGGAATTTGAAGCACCTTTGTTAAAGTCAATTTCAAAATCAAAGACACTTAAAATTGCTTGCCATCGGGCAAAAATTTGTTTTGATGCAAGATTTTTAACATCTTTTTGCAAAACATCTTTTGTAGCCTTGCAATCAACTCTAATAACAAATTTTTGATTTAACAAATCGCTTTGAAATTTGTTTATGCATAAAAAGATTGCTAGAATTTCTTTTTTGATTGTGGAATAGTTCTGTTGAGCCCTATTCCAATGTTTTGAAGTAAATGCAATGCAGTGCTCTTTACCATCAATTTTTTGCTTGAGAATGCCACCATAACCTATGTCAGAGGCATCTGTTTCAACAATTTTGAATGCTTGTGGATTTGGAAGATACAAGCATGGGAGATTTTTGACCAATGATTTGATTTTGATAATCACATTAGTGTGATAATTTGTCCATGGAGGAGGAGCTTTTGAAAGACGCTCATGGA
The DNA here is from genome assembly GCA_963855925.1 of Inga laurina. Lineage (NCBI taxonomy): Eukaryota > Viridiplantae > Streptophyta > Magnoliopsida > Fabales > Fabaceae > Inga > Inga laurina. The sequence goes on from OY979704.1 coordinate 67,059,764, forward strand.
GAGGCTTAATGATATTGTTTAGGTTGGGAATAAAATCACCTACGTAATTCAAGCAAACTAAAAATCTTTGAAGTTGGGTTTTGTCCAAAATTTGGTCTGGAAATTTATCAACAAACTGAATTGCTCGATCAATTGGAACAATAGTTCCTTGGTATATATGATGACCAAGAAACCGAATTTTTGTCTGAAAGAGACTAATTTTGGTTTTAGAAACTGCTAAGCCATTGAACCTAGCAACATCTACAAAGATTTTGACATGTTTAAAGTGTTGATCAATTGATTTTGAAAACACTAAAACATCATCAATGTAAACAATGATAAATTTTGCAAAAGGATTGAAAATTTCGTTCATAACCTTTTGAAATTCTGAGGGTGCATTTTTTAACCCAAAAGGCATAACATTCCATTCATACTGCCTAAACGGAACTGTGAATGCAGTCTTATACCTATCCTTTTCTGAGATTTGGATTTGCCAAAAACCAGATTTCATGTCAAACTTTGAAAATATTTTGGCCTGATGAAGGCGATTTAAAAGATCTTTTTTGTTAGGTATTGGATATCTAATCCATTGAAGAGCTTGGTTGAGGGGCTTGTAATTGATTACAAGCCTTGGGGTTCCTCTTTCAATCTCAGAATTTTTGTTTACATAAAAGGCCGCACAAGACCATAGACTTTGACTCTTTCTGATTAAACCCTTTTCAAGAAAATCAGAAATTTCCTTTTGGCAATGTTCCAAGAGTTCTTGGTTCATTTGAATTGGACGAGCTTTCGTTGGGATTGCTATTTCATTGAAATCCTTTTCATAAGGCAAATCAATTATGTGTTTCTTTCTTTCCCAAAAGGCATTTGGAAAATCAGAGCAAACTGTGTCTTGAATATTTTTCAAAACATTTTGAATTTTTTGTTTTAGAAAAGGTTTCTCCAATTGGTTTTCAATTGTTTTGTAAGAAACTTCTTCCTTTAAGAAATTGATTTGACTTTCCTTATACTCAATCTGATTTATAAATTTTGTACAAGGTGGATCAACAAATTCAAAGAAAACCTTTTTTCCCATAACATCAGATTCAATTCCTTCATCATGTGTTAAAAATGGTTTTAATCTACTGATGAAAGGAGACCCAAGAATTACATCCTGAGATAAAACTTTTGCTAGGATAAAAAGTTCTTCCATTTTGACACCATTATTTTCAACTACTGCATTTGAAAGCTTATAGCTGACATCTAATGGAGATTTGTTTGGTCCACAAAGATTTTCTCTGGTTTTTTGAAAGAATTTTGTTGGAATCAGACCTTCTCTAATACAACTTAGAGCTGCACCAGTATCCTACAAAGCTTTTGTTTCTAATACGAAGGTATTAGCAACAATAATTTTGACTAGCACATGCCATTTCTGGATTAAAACTCTTGATATAATATTCAAGAAATTCTCAGAAGGCTCTTCATCACTTTGTGATGAGGTTTTGACTTCTTCAACTTTCTTTTCTTTACCAAGACTTTCTTTCTGAATTTGATTTAAAATAAGAGAATGGAATTCCAAAGTATTCTTCAGGTTTCTTATCTCTTCTTTTAAATTATTTATTTCATTATGAAGGTTAGAGATTGAAACAGGTTTTGGATTAGACTGAAATCTTTTGATTATTTCAGAAAAATCATATCTTGTTTGCAAATTCTTTTGCAAATATTTTTGGTTTGGTTTTGTGGAAGAAGAGGAAGAAGCAGTGCTTTCTCTTAATTTATTGAAAAACTTAACCTTTTCTTCTTTAGTTGGAAGAGAGTTAATTATTTCAAAAACCAAATCTTCTTCAATATCATTTATTTGTAAAATGTCTATCTCGGGACCGGTTGAGACCAATTCCTTGATTGGGTCATCAAGAACAGGCTCTCCTGAACTCTCAGCAAACTTGTCAAGACAGTTTATTTGAAAATCATCTTCTTCAGATGAAGATGAAATATCATCAAGTTGAAGCTTATTCACTTCGCCTTGAAGTTCATTCACTTCTCCTTCAGATGATGATATCTCATATTCTTCTTCAAAAGAGGTTTCTTCAATCAAAAGATTGTTTAATTGTTGAAGAACTGGTTCTTCGAGTTGTAAGGCATTAATTCTTTTATTAAGCCTACAATATCTTGCCATGTGACCCTCTTTGCCACATCGGAAACAAACAATTTTTCCTTTGGGAAGATCCATAGGAGGTTTTGATTTGAATTCATTTTTCAAATTTCTGGGTCTATTTGTTTTTGGTTTCTTCCAAGGTTTTTGATATTTTTTGTAATATCTTTTAGCCTTGTATTCTTTGTCTTCGTGCTTATGTTTGGGTTTTTTAGATTTTTTACAAGCAGGGAAACCAAATTGTTCACAGAAGGTTCCTAAATCCTTTTTATTTGATGCTTTTTCTTTGGCAAGTTGATGTTGGATCTTATCTTCTTGACAAATTTTTAAAGCAGTTTTTTGAACAATTGCAATTAACTGTCCATATGTTAAATTTTCGTAATGGATTTGACCATCACCAGTTTGGTTTCTGATTTTTTCTCTGATCTTATCTCCTAGAGACCTAGGAAGACCAGCAAGGAATTTTTCTTTCCAGATAGGATGATTTCTATCTTCTCTAGCCATAACTCACAGGAGGAAGTTATCTCTATACCATCTAAAATTGGATAGAGTTTTACATTTTAAATTTGACAGAAGATCTGCCTATTTGTCCCTCCATAGTGCTGGATCACCAACAAAGTGAGCTATAATGTTAACTATGAGACAGTTAACAACATTAGACATTGGTTCACCAATACTATCTCTGAGAATTATACCATCTTGAGTGGTTTTTATAGCTTGCAAAATTTGATTCTTTTGTTCATTTGTGAGATGGAAATCCCACCAACCTCTGAGTTGCCCAGTAAAGCCAGAGATCAATATATGAATAACGTCTTCCTCCTGACAATTATTATATATTGCATAAGGATTACTGACCATCGTCATTTGTTGGCATATTTCCAAAACATTTGTTTCAGATTGTCCATCTATGTTCCAAACATAGATGTTGTTTGCATTGAATTGCCGAAGAGCTGAATCCTTTTCTTCGAGCATTATATCCGGAGGAGTGGCTCTCGGATAATACAATTTTGTTGGATTTCTCCAACCTTCTTGTTTTATTTCATGAATTTTCGGACAATCATCACTTTCACTTGTTTGATTGCCTTTTACAACATTTATTGTTAGTTTTGAAACCGTAGCTTTAGATTTAGGAGAAGGTGTATCTTGCACGGTTATCTTTTTTAATTCTTTTTCAATTCTTGCTCAAAGATTTCCTTGTCTTACACTAGTTGTAGTGTTTGCAGGGATAGTATAAGGTTAGAAAATTGTCTGTGTACTAGTGGAACTAGGTAAGATTGTCTTACTGGTTTCACTAGTAACAGATTTTTTCAAAATATGTTCTCCAAGAGTTTGAAGATAAGAATTTGTATAATTATTTTGTTCAATGATGTTTTTAACATCATCTTTACTTATTTCAGTTTTTGGATCTTTTATTTTGAAAGGAGAAGCCATAACAGTGACTTCACCAATTTTTGTACCAGGGACCTAGTAAGATTGTTTTGGAGGAAGTTCAGATTCAATTTTCTCTTCGTTTTTCAAAACCCAAGAAGCATTGACTCCCTCAAATGGTTTAAAAGGATGATCTTTTATATTCTCATCTTTCACATAGGCTTCAAACCAGAGAAAGAAAGAAATATGAAGTTTATACCTTTCAAGCATTTTGTAAAACTTTTCTTGAATTGGTTTTCGCAATCCTTCAGTTTTATATTTTTGGAAAAACCATTTTCGTCTTTCAGAGTTTTTATTAGAATAGAAATCTTTTCTCAAGAGTTCTTTATCTAATTCAAATCGTTGCTCAATAACATTCATGTCAGAGTATGTTGGAGATTGGCAAGTTTGGGTTTCATCTTCAGCGTTTTGGTCTAAATTTTGGTAGACAGGTTTGACAATGCTGGCAGACTCACTAAGACCTTGCATTACAGAAGGTGAAACAATTTGATCTTTGATAGAAGAGCTACAAGAATGCCTAGAAGGTTGTTCTATAGTAGTCCTAAAACTTTCTGCAATTGATGGAGTCCTAAAAGCACAAGAGAAAGATCTTTTGGATCTATCAAATGTAATTCTAACATCTCCATTAATATTTTGAATAATATTGTAAGAATTATTTGCAGGTTTTGGTATGACAGGAGCAATTTTTGTCATTTCCCAGTCATCTGGAAGAGTGATGTCTTCCCATTTTATTGGTTTTGGAACATTAACATTTGCTCTAGTAGCATCTGTTAGAAATAGACATGTTTCTTTTCCTTGAGGAAACATTTTAACATTTGAAGTTGACGAATTCATGAATTTGTCCTAGACCCTGTAAACCAAAGCTACAGGTGAAACTCCAGGTTTCATTTGGAATCCGTTCAATTTCAAACTTAATTTTAAACATTCAATAACAGGATCATCATGCAATGAAGCTATTAAATTTAGGAAGCAGTTGAAGTAGATTGGTCCTTCATTAAGACCTGCTTTAACCATTCCAAAAATTGATCTTGAAAAGATTTCATGTCTACCATCTCTAACACATACTAATGTTGAGACATCTAGACCAGCTTTTATTAAGGGAATGACAGCCACTTGAACACATCCAATGTGTATAAATTTGAATTTCTTTTGATGTTTTAAGATTGAACTTTCTGATAAAATACACATATCAGTTGGTTCTTCTTTTAGAGGAATAGTTTCTTCAACTGTTCTAATTATGTAATCAGAAGCTCTGAAAATTTTTTTATCCTCAGGTTTGTATAATTCATTTTGGTCAATGACTGGGATAGTCCAATCACTAAATTTTTGGTTAATATCTTCAAAATGGATTTCATTGTTGAAAATATTATTTTGAAGGGAAGATTTCCCAAAACTTTTGTTGGTCATAAGACCAGATTGTTGTACAGAAGAAGAAGGAGCAGAAGAAGATGAAGAAGAGCGAGAGGAATAGGAAGAGTTGGAGTGAAAAGAGCTAGATCTGAACAGGAAAGCCATAATTAACTTTACTGCTAATACCATTACCTTCCAGTTGGTAGAGATATGCTAGATCTGATGAAGTTTCTAGGCTACTTATGGAGTTATTATAAATATTTCTTTGTATGTTCTTATAAAGATAAAAATCTGCAAATATTATTATCACTTAGCCAATGCCTTTGAACATTGAACCCTAATATCATATGAACATTCGAACATTAGGCGTCTGGACTTATCTGCCCTATCCGTCGGGACTTACTGCCATAGCCCTAGGTAGAACGGATGAAGTTCATATGCTATCATTGATCAACTAGCTTGCATGCTATTAGATAATAATAATATTAAGCAGAGACTTAGCTTTATATTAACATGTTTCTGATGTGGAAGATCAACCGAAGTCGCAACCACAGAGCATACTTATCCAGAAATATTCATAAGAACTTCATAAATTTTCCAGAATTTCAAGACATCTAATACATCCCTACTTCCCCTTCTGGCTCTGATACCAGCTAATATATTAAATCTGAACCGTTGAAATCTTCATCTAACGGCTCACTTCAGGAAAAGGACCATCCTTTTCTTTTGAAAAGGATGGAAGCCGGTTCCGAAAGAAACAGGAGGATAAGATGAGAGAAGCATTTTCTCTCTCCCTCTTTGAACCAGAACTACGCTGCTATTTCTCTGGCCGGCAAGCTTATGTTCGAATGTTAAAAGAAGCTTATCCGTTTTTTTTATGAAGATCATATTCATAATGAAAAATGAATATCTCCCTCTCTAAACAGTGAGAAATACGATTCTTTTGTCAGTCATCCGATTATTATTTCATCTTTGACTATTCTTCTCCTCCTTCGCTTCTTCCTTTTCCTTTTTAGTATAAATGTTAGTTAAGAGCCGTTCGATTTCTGCTGAAAGTAGATTTTTGGCTTTATAAGAATTTTTTCCCGGTCCAATGGGGCTGGAATGTTAAAACGGCTTTCCCCTCTAAAGCAAGTTGTTGCCGACTCCGGCCGATGGATTGGCTGATCAGCCGTCCAAGCTGACTCGACCTTGAAAACACTGTTACTAGTTTACTTTATTTCCTACATGTTGTTATAAAAAGTTACAAACTTGTTATTGGTTTACTAGTGTACTTTATTAAAAGTTCGTTTCGTGCTCACTTTCAGCAGAACATGAAAAAATGTTGAAAGTTTCAAGCATAAAAGCATGTATCTAATACCACAACCAGATTGCTAACCTAAGTAAGATCGAAGAAGATGCAGGTTTAATAGATCTACCTATGTTATTAAGTCACGAGTCTTTCAATAGATCCTATTTGCAGAATCTCTGTCTCTTGTCTTCGATTAACAATTGGACAATCGCACCATGGAAGTATCATGTTTTCTTATGCTTCAAGGGAAAAGACACCTGAAAAGACTTCACAGACCACTTAAACGCTACTCTGAAACAAAGAGGTATCACTACTTTTTTAGATGATAAGCTCAACAGAGGAGAGGTTATTTCTGAACAACTCCTCCAAACAATTGATGAATCTCTCATCTCTCTTGTTGTTCTCTTTGGGGGTTATGCTTCTTGTAGTTGGTGTTTGGATGAACTTCAAAGGATTCTTGAATCTAAAAAATCTTTGGATAGAGAAGTTATTCCAATATTTTATAAGATTGATCCATTTGATGTGCGTTATCAAAAAGGTAGCTTTGCTCATGCCCTTCAAAAACATGCTGAGAGATTCGCTGAAAACAAAGAGAAGGTGCAAAGATGGAAAGATGCCTTACAATAAGATGCAAATAGATCAGGCTATGACTCTACAGACTAGTAAGTTTTCTATAGTATTGATATATTATAACACTTGAGAAGTGCCATTGTGTTATTCCTGTGCTAATCGCTGGTTGCTCCGTTCAAATATTGTTGTGAATGGAAAAATTTTAATTGATGATTTTTGGAGAAATCCCTAATAAAGAACTTTAAAAATCCTAAAAGGCAAAAAGGTGTTTCAAAAATTTATAATCCCAGATTGTGTTAGGATTAAATTGTATTTTTTGAAATTACAAGGAAATGACCACATTACCCTTAAAATTATACCTATTCCAGTGTTACAACAAAAGGCTGAAAGAGGCAAGCTTCACCCAAGAGGGGGTGAATTGGGTGATGTGATAAATGTTTTGGTTGATGTGGTGATATGACAATAGTTGTAGATAGAGCAGAATTGAGAAGATTAGTACACAGAGAGTTATACTGGTTTAGCCTAAAAACTAGATCTACGTCCAGTCCTCAGAGACTAAGACCTACTGAGATTTTCACTATGCTTCCAAGATTCAATGGGTTCTCAGAATGCCGCAAAACAACAATCGTCCTTGAATGGACTACGAGTAGAAATATTCTAACACTCAGAAATTTCTCTCCCCCTTACGACAAGTCTTACGTGTAGAAAAAAAAACCTATGAGCTTTCTCCCTTTCTTACGTCTACAAGTCTTATAAGCAGCAACGCTCTCTCCTACTTACACCACTATAAGTCTTACGAGCAGCAACGTTCTCTACTGCTTGTACCTTGTAAGTTTTATAAGAAAAAAGCTCTACTAGGAATTCTCTCAACTGCTTCTCTTGTAAGGATATCTACCCTTTCAAGGTCCCAATACCTTGAGATCAAATGAAAATAGAATTTGAAGTGTATACAGACTCTCTTACAGAGCAAATATGATAAACACTAAAGAACGATATGAATACAGAGAAAATATGAATAACAGAGACTCGTGAATTTTCTTATGTGAATTCTAGTTCTTGGTTGTTATCGATAGTCTCTGAAGCTCTGTATTTATAGCCAGTTGATTTTTCCCGTTGATTACTAATCATTGTGGAGTGGAGCATTTTACTGTGGAACGGCGTGCGTACGTTTGAAATCTTTGAACGCTGTAGGTACATGCTTGGTTAGTCATAATAATGCTGTCTGCCCTTGTTTGACTTCCTCTGTGCTTTTCTAATTCAAATGTTCAAACTCCTGTATCACACTTGTAATATTTGTTAAATGATGTTATTTAATAATAATAAGTAGAGATAGAATGAATAAATAACATTAAACCATATTCGGATTGAACGCTGTAAGACTGGTGCATTTTGGCTTCTGGCAGAGTATCACTCGAGTGCTGAGAGGGTTCACTCGAGTGCAATACCATATTTTCTCTTCTTGCTTCAGTTTTATACTTGCACTTTTATGTGATTTTGAGAGAGTTCATTTTCACACTTGTGAGTGATATGGGACCTCACTCGAGTACAAATCTCCTTACCCGAGTGCTCCTTTATTTTACATTATGAACCACGTCTCTGGACAACACCTGCATCCCATTTTATCAAGAGTGTGATTCTGCACTTACAGGTGATGTGGGTCCTCACTCGAGCATACTTAATATCACTCGAGTGAACAGAATATTCTTCTATAAGATACTCTTTGTCTTCAGTACTTGCATCAGAATTGAGAGAGTTAGATTTCTCACTCACGGGTGCTAAGGTATCACTCAGATGCAGATTCCTCCACTTGAGCATACTTTCTCCTTCATGTACTTGGTGACTCTCGGGAAAACACTTGATGTTCCTCACTTGCTTAGACTCGAGTGCAAATTACATTCTCTGGTTATCTTGCTCTCGGGTAAGCACTTCCTGTGCCACAATTGCAAGCACTTGGGTGCACTCATGGCTATCACTCAAGTACGAAGTCTGTACTTGAGTGAGAAAATGATATCAAATTCTATCATTGCTCTCTGTCAAACACTTTCTATTCAATACTTGTATGTGCTAGAGTGTAAAATAGCTTATTGCTCGAGTGCTAAGTCCATCACTCGAGTGTATCAGCAAAACTGACAGCAAACACCTCTAAACTATGTGAAATACATTTGGTAATATTTTTAACCATTGCAAAGTATGAATTTCTTACCACAACACACAGTGATCTTTTGTTATCATCAAAACTTGGAATCTAACATTCTCCCCCTTTTTGATGATGACAAAACCTTTGTGATGAGTTTTAAAAACTTGATTAAAGTAAAAATTTTGTAAACATTTTCAACATATCCAAATGCATATTTCACCAAATTTTAGACTCATTTTCAGATTTTTGCACTTAATCTCATACATTTCCTGCAATACTTCCAATGGACACTTAAAGCTAAGATAAGTCATAAGACCATTATATTTGCCTATAAATCATTAAATCTGAACAGAAAACTTAAAAAACTTGAAAATGATCATTAGTGAACTTGTAAAGTACAATACTAAGCTTGAATCAACATCTACCCATAAAACCACATATACAACCATGTCAGTAAAAATAAACCAGAAAATAACAATAATCCTACCCCAATACATAAAAGTACCCAACACACCTCATATTAGACCATATCAGCTCAGAAACCATCACAGATCCTTCTCCCCTATTTTGTTAGCATCAGAAGGGGGTTGTGGAAAAGTAAGATCAGATGGTGGGGCAAAGAGCACTATGACAGTGGAAGGGTCAATTGGCTCAAGCTCAAAAAGTGGAGATGATGGATGAGGAATAGAGGCTGCAAGTGGTGGTGAAGGTGACCAATCGTAAGTGACATAAACATTGGAATCCAGGCCTATGAAGAGAATATGAGTCTGTGTTTGAGGAGGTGAAGTCGTGGCAGGAGTAGACTCAGGTGGTATCTCAGGAGAAGTAGTCGGAAAATAAGTATGCAAGAAGATTTCCATATCAGTAATTCTTCTCAACATATCTTCTTGAGTCTTGAACATCAAGTCAAAGTTGGTATTTACCTTGTCCACCAACTTTGAGATGTTCAACTCTATTGTGTTCACCAATTTCTCATACTCATTCATTAATTCCTTTTTCAGACTAGTTATAGCTTGATTGATCACTTTAGTTAGATGGGTTGATAGCGATACATTCAGAAAAGATGAAGGTAGAATTGGACCTTAAGTAGAAGATTGAGCCTCATCACCTCTTGATGGAGTGGCTTCTCTCAGAGATGTAGCCCTAGTTTGACTCACTGGAAGATTGATACTCATATGTGTCAATTGAGTATTGCTAAACCTCGGAATGCTTACCCTCTCAGTTCCCTCCAAATACCACACTTTGTTTTTCTTGAGAATAAGAGACATAAGTTGAGGATATGGTATTGTGGTGGATCTTGAGGAAGAAAATCAAAATCTTCTCATCTTACTAAAAATAAGCTCCCCTACATTTCTTCGTTGACCTGCTAGGAAGGAGGCCAGCAAATAGTAATCTCTTTGAGTAAAATGGATATAATTCTTGGATTTGTTAACAATGCTATGAGAGTATATGTAGTGAAGGGCACAGATAGAATCAGGCATGTCAATAGGCTTAAAGTTAAGAGGGCCTATTGGGTCATTTGGTCTTAAAATCTGAAAGGCTTCATTGGTTGAAAGTGTGGGTGAATTAGAAGGTGGTGCAACATAACCAAGAATGTCATTAATGATATTAGCAGATATCATAATAAATTGATCTATAACAGTAGTAGATAATGCTTCCTTTATCAACTCTCCGACCCTAGAGTGTATATTATGGGTTTTCATGTTACAATAAAAGGTTCTCACAATAGAGGGTGAATAAGGGATATAAATACTCAGCCAGGGATCATAAAATCCAAGAAAAGGATGAAAATCCAAATTACAACTTTTCTTCAGATAATCTAAGTCCACATAAACTATAGGACAGAAATGTCTATATGTAAACTCAGAATCATACACCTTCTATTTCAGTGCCTTCAATTCCTTAACATTGAAGTCATCTGGAGGATTTGTGACTTGTTCTTCTTCTGGAACCTATGAAGTAGTAGGAACCCCTGAAGCAGTTGCACTAGACTGGCCAACATGATGTGAACTTGAGGCACCAACTTATGAGGCAATTTTACTAACCAATGTGTCAAGCTTTGACTTCTCCATTGCTTCCCAGAGTTGCATATTGAAAGATTCATCAAAGGAAGAAGATTGTTGTGGTTGCTCTGTGTCCTTCTTCTTTCTTCTTCCTTTGACTTCTTTGGATTGAGACCGAGTGACAATCGATTCATTAAAAACCACTCCCTTTGGTTTCTTTTATGGAGGTTGATCCTTCTTAGCCATTTGAGGCTTAGGGTGAGGTTTCTTGGCTGGAGTTCTCTTTTTGGTTTTGGGTTTAGGAGGAGGTGTCGGAGTAGAAGATATAGAAGGTGTTGGAGATGAAGGTGTTGCCATCGAAGTTTCTAAAGCACTAGTAGCATAATGAGTGGGTAAAGGTAAATGGGATCTTTGGGAAATAACAAGAATCTTAGTTCTAGCCATTTAAAAACGAAATGGGAATCACAAATTTGATAAGGTCTTAAAGAAAGAATTTTAGAAAATCTCTTCGATTAGGGCACGAAATGAGAAGCTAAGATGATAAATCTGACCTTATAAAGATGATTGAAGAGTTGTAACAGAGATTTGAAGCAATCTGAGTCGTTAATCGATGGGTAATGGATAAAGGTGAAGAGTTGCAACCTTCGAGTGATGCAATGCTTTGAGTGAGAAGAGGAAGTGCTACGGTATGAGCTATTGCGTAACTGATATAAGTGCCAACACTCGAGTGACAACCCTAGTGCTCGAGTGTTGTTCATATAGTGCTCGAGTGAGATAATTTTGTGCTCGAGTAATACTCAAACAAGTCTGATAAAGCATGTAAAAGCGTACCTGATTTAAGTATATCTTGTTATATTTTTCATCTTTGTACTCAAATCCTCCAAGATCATTTGAGTAACCATGCTTTGAATAATTATTTGTATAAATCTCTCTCTTTTGCTCAAGTTCTCTTGCTTCACTTTAGGTATATTTATACCATGCTCGAGTGACATTCTTCACTGACTCAAGTAAGACCTAACACTTTTGGTATGCTTGACTGAGTTACAAGAGTTCTTACATACTCTGTTAATCCCTGTTTTACATAGCCTGAAGCAGAGTATATGCTATAGTTCTGGTCTCAAGCATTGTTGACTAACTCGAATGAGAATGAACTTGGCACTCGAGTGACACATCCAGTGCTCGAGTGACAGACCTACAAAAACAATTTCTACATACTCTGATGCCTAAGTCAGTATGGTTATCATCAAAACTCATTAAACATAATAATTAACAAGAAAAACTTACAACTCATTAGGATTAACCATTCCCAATTCTCTTTGAATATATAAGAATTGATTTTTAGCTATTGGCTTTGTGAATATGTCAGCGAGTTGAAGATGTGTTGGTATGAATTCTTCTTTGACATCCTTCTTTTGTACATGATCTCAAATGAAATGATGTCGGACATCTATGTGTTTGGTCCTTGAATGTTGTGTAATATCCCAATTTTTAGATTATGGATAATTATAGATTTAATTGGAATAATTATGTGTTTTATGGCAATATTAATTAATATGCCATAATTAGTGGGAATTGAAAGAATGAAATTGTTGGGAAATTAGTAGGTGATTAATAGAGAAATTAATTACTAGCTAAGAAAAAATGAGATATGTGATTAAGTAGCTAATTAGTGACCTATTTTGGGAGAACCAATAGCAAAGTGACATATGGAAAAAGTGGGTATGATATGTGAAGGGGAGAAAAGTCAAATGGGGGAGTATTTTTATCCATTTTCTCTCTCTTCCTTTCCCTCATTTTTGCTGGCAGCATAGGGGGAGGGATTGTATCATCATTTCATCTCATCTCATCTCATCTCTCTCTTCTCTCTCTTATTCAGCAGCTATAGAGCTTGGGAGAAAGAAAGGAAAAGTTGGATCTTGAGGTGAGCTAATGGCTTCTATTGCTCAAACTCTCTTCTCTAATGTTAATCCTTGGGTTGAGAGCTTCATTTTGGTGGTTGTAGTTTCTCCATTGGTGGTGATTTGAGGATCACAAAAATCTGAAGTTTGGAGAATCAAAGAGTGTCTTTGAGGAAGTTCATAAGGTATGTGAAACCAACCATTCTATCTATGTTTTGTGCCAAATGAATAAGTTGGGAATTTCTAGAATTATTGCTCTAATTACAAAAATATAGGTAATGGGTAGTTTGGCATGATATGGCATTGGAAATGGTATATTGGTATGAGTTTAGAATGGATAGAACAGATTTGGAATTGAAATGTTTGAGGTTAGTGATTTTGGAAAATTGATTATTGTGTTGCCCAAGACCAAAGCATGTTAATGGAATGGGATTTTGGTAATTCTTTTGATTCTATTGCATTCATTGAGTGATTTTATGTGAGAATAGCTTTGGTAGAGGTTTTGGGTCCATTTGGATCAATTGGTCAAGTTTTAGGAAATGTGGTATGTTTTGCTGCGTTTTCTGGTATTTGATAGATTCACTCAAGCAGTCTAGGGTCTACTCGAGTGCAGGATGAGCATCACCCGAGCAGCGATAAACTCTGCTCGGGTGCGATAGTGCAACTTTCCATTTTTACTTGTTGTTCATGTTGTGCTTCCGGGTGAGGCAAGAGTGTTACCTCACTTGCGAGTGAGATATGATCCTGCTCGAGTGAGCATGGGCATACTCAAGTGAGGGAGTAAGTTTAAGACCTGGGAGTTTATGGTTGCTCTAGGGTAGTCACTCGTGGTGCCTCACTTCTTGGTGCTCGAGTGCATTTAAGGTTATTACTCGGGTACGGGTTGCTGTGCTCAAGTGAGGGTGTAAAATATATCAAGGTTCACTCTCGGGCAAATGCTTCCAGTGCGACTTCTTGGTGCTCGAGTGAATTTGGGGGTCATCACTCGAGTGCGGCCTTCTGTGCTCGAGTGAGACGACCAAAAATTAGTGTTTAGCTTCCTAAAAAGGGGTTTTTAAGGTAGTACTCCCAACCCTTTAGGCTTGTGTTTGGGCTTTGGGTAGCCACCTAAAGGTCGTGAATGATAACCAACTTAAGTGTATAAAAGTTAAGGAATTGGAAAAGGGATTAATCCTATGTCCTTGTTTGGTTATAGGGTTTGATGATCGCCCTGATCGTGAGTAGCCGGAGTTGGAGCTTACGTGGAAGGGTAGGGAACTTACCTCTCCTGCATGTATTGATAATTGTATTTGTGTATTGATGCATGTTATTGCTTTGCTTGATTATGTGAAACATATGTGAATGATTGAAGCTCTATTTCTATTTATGCTATGGCCATGAGTATGTTGTTGAAACATTGAGCATGCGGATATATCATTATGTGAACACGAGTTATTGTGATGCAAGCATGTCATGAATTAAATACTTATCTTGTATGCATATTGGTATCTGTTTCCTACCGAGATTCTCTAGAATCTCACCCTCCCCTATCAATATTTTAGACATGGAAGGAAGATTGAGGATGGAGCAAGCATCTAAAGATGAAGAGGACTCATTTCTGGGTGAGAGCTTAGGAGTTGGTTATCAATGCGTAATTGGGATTATGTATTTGTACATTCGGATTAGCATTTGAGTATGTATTCAAGTAGGTTGTGTAATCCTTAATCAAGGAGTTGTATGGGCTAATATGCCCTATGATTAGTGAGCAAAGATATAATCCCGGGATTGCCAGGAATTTATAATGCGTACTCTGACAATTGTATAAATGTGGTTTATCTTCGCATAGTAATTATATTTGGAGTGTGAATTTGAGACCAAGTTATAACGATTTCAAAATGTAATTATGAAAATCTCATGTGGTGGATAGATTTGTAGATGTTTATTTGCTTGTTATTGGTCTCTATTTCACTCAAGCTTCATAATCCGGATATAATTACAACAGAGGGTGTTACATTTTGGTATCAGAGCCGCAGTTCCTGGCAAGTATGGGAATTTGCTATGATAGCTCCTTAGATCTCTACCTTGATGGTAGATGATGTCTTGTGATAGTGATTATGTATACACATGTGTGGTTTGTTATTGTGGACATAAGAGATTAGTGGAATATGTGTATACATGTTGGTTATTCTATAGTGGCGAATCATTGTGTAATCGAAAGATATAGTGATTCGTTTGAGAATTTGAGGTGTAAACCTAGAGGTAGAGGTAATTAGACTCATCATCTGATTTGAAAACTGAGGAAAATGGTTTCCGAGATGTTTTGATATTGAAGTTCTAGGTGTCATGATAACCTAGATGTTGGATGAGAAACCCTTAGTGGTATGTTGTTACATGTAGTGATGTCATATTGAGCTTGTGCGAAGAGGCCTTAAGGACCTAGGGGATCTTTGTGCCTTAGATTGGCCGAGATATTTGAACTTGCATTGGGCTGATGGTGCTCTGTGGAAATGAGGGAAGTGATTTCCCAGTTCAACTAAGGTTGAGATTTGGATAAATGAGTTGTGATCCAAGGATTAGACTCAATAGCTGGGTTGATTCTTAGGAATTGGATTTGACCTCAATGGTCTGTTGTACCAGAGTATGGTACTAGAAGTGAATTAAAATGTGTATCAGGTATTCTGAGAGTGTTGGTTGTTAATCTAGTACAGGGAGAAAGTTATCTACGAAGGATTCGGATCGGAGAGCGCTACCTACGGGGACTTTTGATCGGAGAGGGCTACCTATGGTGAGATCTGATTGGAAAGGGCTACCTACGGTGAGATCTGATTGGGAAGGGCTACCTACAAAAAAGTCTAACAGAAGGGGCTGACCAGTCAGGTGACTGAGTGAAGCATCGGGTGCAGTAGCGTAGTGTGGAGCCACCATGACAATGACCCCTAGAGTAGAGCCACTGTGACGATGAACCCTAGAGTGCAGCCACGTTGATAATGAACCGTGGAGAGCAGTTGCCGTGATGTTGAATCGTAGAGTAGAACTATGAGGACATTAAGAGTATGGGCTCTTAACGATGTGTTGGTTATGGCTTTCAATGATTCGAGTTGAATCAGGCCAAGATTTGGTACAGATTGTGAATATGGTCAGGTGTTGTGGGACATTCCTATGGGACTCCTGTTAAATCAACTTGACATTGTGAAAGCACAAATAAGGAGAAAGACCTCAGAGTGTGCAGTGGAAGCGTGGTGAATGTGATGTTTGAAAATTGTGTTGAGCAAAACCTCGAGTTTGTAGAAAGTACAATGTGCTAGTGCTGGCTTCGGGAAATACAACTCTGAAGTCCAGATTATTTTGTGAGAAGGGGTCTTGGAGAATCCAAGTTTGGTGAAAAGAATTCGTGATGTTGAAGGTGAAGTTGTTAATATGCTTGGTTCTAGCTTGTTATGATTGTGTACTGAGTCCATCTCCCCGGTTGGGTCGGATCGGGGATTGGTCTGGTGGGCTACGCCTGGTAGGCATAGGCTCAGGATGTGACTGATATTTGTGAGTCTCTCCCCTACGGCCGCATGGGGTGGTTCCCATGTTAGAAGACCGTTCCGCTTGGGCAGTAGTTTACGGGGGATTGACTATTTATGGGGGCCGAAAGGCTATGTGTAAACACTACCATGGCAATAGTCCTTGAGTTGCTAACAACAGTTCGGGTAAAGACTATATGTCTTCCCGGTGGTAAAAGGGGATGAGGGTGGAATGTGATGTGGAAGCCGAAAGGCTATGTGTAAGCACCACTAAGCCAATAGTCCCTGAGTCACTAGCAACAGTTCGGGTAAAGACTGTGTGTCTTCCCAGCGGTAAAAGGGGATGAGGGTAGGGTGTGATTGAGGATCTACTATTGTGAGCCAGAATGGCTATGTGTGCTCTGCTATACCAATAGTCCCTGAGTCGCTAACAACAGTTTGGGTAAAGACTGTGTGTCTTCCTGACGGTAAAAGGGAATGAGGGTGGAGTGTGATTGTGGATCGGTGACAATTGTGAACAAGCTGGGATTGGGGTATAGTTGTGTAGCAGAGCTAATTTAGCTGATGGCTAATTTGACTACATGATCGAGGGTTCTCGTTTGTGAGGGAAATTACCTCAGCATGGCCAGCTTGGTTAGCCACCACGTTAGTTGCATCAGTGTTAACCCCAGGCCGAAAGGCGATACGTAAAATTAGAATATGTGATATGTGTTTGACGTGGAAATTGTGCGAATGCCGGAAGAGCAATGCGTATCTGTGACATAGCGTGAAGCCGTCATATTTGTGCAAGTGGCGAAAGCTACATGTGTATAGCCATAGGTGTTGTCGCCTTGTGACAATCATCACGCATTAATATGAATCTGTCGTGGACATTGTGTAATACCTGGAAGTCTGGTTACCACTAGTGGAATGCTGGTGGGTGTACGGGTGAGGGCAAGGTTGTCGTTTGATGTATTGAAATTGTGGTGTTTGGGCTTACTTCCGGAAGGAGTAACTAGTTTGATTTAGCAGAGTGGTGGCCTACGTCGCCCCAATTGCCGAGATCTTATCATATGGCTCATGAATTAGAGCCTCCGGCAATTGTGAATATGTGATGATAGTTTTGTTACAATCGTGTGTGGAGGAGGTTGCAATTATTTGGCAAGTGAGTTCGCGCAGCAATCGTGTAATGGGCCGATTGTGACAATTATAGCAACGATGTTACATATGTGTTTATGCTAAAGATGTGGTGCTGTTACCGAGTGCGGTGATAACAGAATTAGACGGCGATTAAGAGAATCTCGAGTGTTGTGTGGTTGGAAAGAAACCAAGCATGATACATTAGCCCATATATGATTTGATGATTGTGATTTTGGAGGGTCACAGTCAGGCTGAACGAGTTTGGTCTACTTAGATTAAGATCGAATGAGGTGGAAGCCTCTCGAGTTTGAAATGGAGATCACGTATATGTAAGAGTGTCTCCGAGCATTGAGATCATTAAATATGATCAAGCAAAAGACATTGAGAGGTGACGCATTGGTCTTTTTTGATTCTTGCTAGAGTCAGACTTATTATGTATGGATTGTGTGGCTGGTCTAGGAAGGACTGTCCCAATGAAAAGTGCTTTGTGAATCGAAGGCTTTTGAGAAGAGGCATTCGAGCTTTATGTCCCCAATAGTGTATCAAATTTCGAGGACGAAATTTATTAAACGGGGGGAGAATTGTAATATCCCAATTTTTGGATTATGGATAATTATGGATTTAATGGGAATAATTATGTGTTTTATGGCAATATTAATTAATATGCCATGATTAGTGGGAATTGAAAGAATGAAATTGTTGGGCAATTAGTTGGTGATTAATAGAGAAATTAATTACTAGCTAAGAGAAAATGAGATATGTGATTAAGTAGCTAATTGGTGACCTATTTTGGGAGAACCAATAGCAAAGTGACATGTGGCAAAAGTGGGTATGATGTGTGAAGGGGAGAAAAGTCAAATGGGGGAGTATTTTTATCCATTTTCTCTCTCTTCCTTTCCCTCATTTTTGCTGGCAGCATAGGGGGAGGGATTGTATCATCATTTCATCTCATCTCATCTCTCTCTTCTCTCTCTTGTTCAGCAGCCATAGAGCTTGGGAGAAAGAAAGGAAAAGTTGGATCTTGAGGTGAGCTAATGGCTTCTATTGCTCAAACTCTCTTCTCTAATGTTAATCCTTGGGTTGAGAGCTTCATTTTGGTGGTTGTAGTTTCTCCATTGGTGGTGATTTGAGGATCACAAAAATCTGAACTCGAGATATATCATTATCTGAACACGAGATATATCATTATATCTCTCTCTTCTCTCTCTTGTTCAGCAGCCATATAGTCCTTGATGCAAGTATATTGGTATCTGTTTCCTACTCTAGAATCTCACCCTCCCCTATCAATATTTTAGACAGGGAAGGAAGATTGAGGATAGAGCAAGCATCCAAAGATGAAGAGGACTCGTTTCTGGGTGAGAGCTTAGGAGTTGGTTATCAATGCGTAATTAGGATTATGTATTTGTACATTCGGATTAGCATTTGAGTATGTATTCGAGTAGGTTGTGTAATCCTTAATCGAGGAGTTGTATGGGCTAATATGCCCTACGATTAGTGAGCGAAGATATGATCCCGGGATTGCCAAGAATTTATATTGTGTACTCTGACAATTGTATAAATGTGATTTATCTTCGCATAGTAATTATATTTGGAGTGTGAATGTGAGACCAAGTTATAACGATTTCAAAATGTAATTTTGAAAATCCCATCTGGTGGATAGATTTGTAAATGTTTATTTGCTTGTTATTGGTCTCTATTTCACTCAAGCTTTATAATTCGGATATAATTACGGCAGAGGGTGTTACATGTTGCACAGGATTCTTGGCCAAGCTAATGGTGCTAGTGTTATCACAATAAATTGGAATATCCTTTAAGTATATCCCCAAATCCTAAAGTTGTTTCTTCAACCACAGTACTTGAGAACAACAGCTTGCTGCAGCTATGTATTCTGCTTCAATGGAAGATAATGACACTGTATTATGCTTCTTACTGAACCATGATACCAGAGAATCTCCAAGGAATTGACATTGACCATTGGTACTTTTTCTGTTAGTTTTATATCCTCTATGATCTGGATCTGAATAGGCCATCAAATATTCGTTTCCTCTTTTTGGATACCATAGGCCAAGTTCTGCAATGTCTCCTAGATATTTGAAGATTCTTTTCACTGTCTCTACATGTGATACCTTAGGAGCATATTGATACCTTGCGCACATTCCAACACTGAATTGTATATCCGGCCTACTTGCTGTTAAATAGAGTAATTAACCAATCATTCCTCTATATTTAGTGATATTGTAGTTAGGACCTTTTACGTCAACATCTAGCAATGTTGTATAACTTATTGGAGTATCAGCTCCATTAGCATTGTCCAATCCATACTTTTTCAACAACTCTTTCAAATATTTTGTTTGAGATACAAATATCCCATTCTTCCTTTACTTGATTTGAAGTCCAAGAAAGAAATTTAATTCTCCCATCATTGACATCTCAAACTCTCCCTGCATAGTCTTGGAAAATTCTTGACAAAGAGATTCCTTAGTAGCACCGAAAATAATTCATCAAAATAAATTTGAACAATTAGAATATCATCTTTGTTATGTTTGATGAAAAGAGTTGTGTCTACTTTTCCTCTGACAAAGTTTTAATCAAGAAGAAACTTGCTTAGTTTTTCATACCAAGCTCTAGGAGCTTGTTTCAAACCATATAAAGCTTTCTTAAGTTTGTAAACATGATTGGGTTTTGTTTTATCTTCAAAACCAGGAGGTTGTTCAACATATACTTCCTCTATAATATAACCATTTAGAAAAGCACTTTTTACATCCATTTGATAAAGTTTAAAACCTTTAATGCAAGCAAAGGCTAAGAGTACTCGTATTGCTTCCAATCTTGCCATTGGAGCATATGTTTCCTCATAATCAATACCTTCTTCTTGATTATAGCCTTTGGCTACTAATCTTGCTTTATTTCTCACAATGATTGCTGATTCATCGAGTTTGTTTTTGAAAACCCATTTGGTTCTTATAACTGAGTGATCTTTAGGTCGAGGAACCAAATCCCAAACTTGATTTCTTTAGAATTGATTTAATTCTTCTTGCATAGCAATCACCCAATCATTGTCAGATAAAGCTTCTTCCATATTAGAAGATTCAATCTCAAAAATAAAAGTACAAAAAGTTACCTCATTGAGAATTCTATTTCTGGTTTTGACACCTTCATGAATATCTCAAATTACTTGATCAATTGTATTATCTTTGATATGTTTCCATGCTTTTGGTTGAGCATGATCATCGACATCTTCCATATTTTGAAAATCATTTGTTTCAAGACCATTTTGTTTTGAAATAGTTTTGTTTTTCTTTATAAAATCCATTTCTTCTTCATCAAAATGCTTTATCTAAGAATCAAGTTCATCAAACACAACATGAATGGATTCTTCAACAGTACATGTTCTTTTATTAAAAACTCTATATGCTTTACTTCTATTAGAATATCCTAGAAATAAACCTTCATCAGACTTTGAATCAAATTTACCCAAGTTTTCTTTACCGTTGTTGTGAATAAAGCATTTGCATCCGAAGATGTGTAGATGAGCAAGATTTGGCTTTCTCCCTTTGTAGAGTTCATATGGTGTCTTTCCAAGTGACTTGCGAATATATGCTCAATTTGAAATATAGCATGTGATACTCAATGCATCCGTCCAGAACACTTGTGACATTTCCTTTTCATTAAGTATTGCTCTTGCCATTTCTGTGAGGACTTTGTTCTTCCTTTCTACTACTTCATTTTGCTGAGGCGTTCTAGGTGCAGAGAAGTTGTGATCTATTCCCTCATTGTTGCAGAAATCTTCAAAAAGTTGATTATCAAATTCTCCTCTGTGGTCTGTCCTGATAGAAACAATAGAAATACCTTTCTCATTTTAAACCTTCTTAGCAAACATAATGAATTCGACAAATGTTTCATCTTTTGAAGCAATAAATATAGTTCATGTAAATCTTGTAACATCATCAACAATTACTAAAGTTATAGATTTCCTCCAAAACTTTTTATTCTTGCTGGACCTACCAAATCCATATGAAGTAATTATAAAGGTTTGGAAGTAGAAATCTCATACTTTGTTTTAAATGAAGATTTAGTTTGTTTCCTTTTTGACATGCTCCACAAATCATATTATCTTTGAATTTTAGTTTAGGAAGACCAACAACTAAATCTTTTCTAACCAGTTTGTCGAGTTGGTTCATATTAACATGAGCCAGACGCTTATGCCATAACCAACTCTCCTCTGATCTGCTAAGAAAACAATTTTCAGAAGAATTTGAATTTAAATCAATAGTATAACAGTTACCGTCCCTTTGAGATTGAATCTTTGCCTTGATAAATTCTTTGTTAAGTAGTAAATCCTTCTTATTTACTATCAAGCATTCTTCTGAATCAAAGATCACCCAATTATCTCTGTCAGTGCTTTGACTCATACTCAAGAGGTTGTGGCATAATCCTTTAACGTAATATACATAATTGATTTGAACACCATCGGATTTTCCCACTTCACCAATCCCAGTAATACGTCCAGATTGGTTTCCTCCAAGAGTTACCTTTCCTCCTTCTCTAGTTTCTAGCAAGGTGAATTTATTTCTGTCACCAATCATGTGTCTCGAGCATCCACTATCAATGTACCACTTGTTTGCTCGTGATTCTTTGAGACATACCTAGAGTAAGGTGATCAAGTTTTAGGTACCCACACTTTCTTGGGTCCTTTGTGGTTAGTATGCATTACTTTTGGCACATGTGTCCCTTTTGGAACCCATTTATACATACCATTAACTTGTCCTTTTCTAAAATAACATGATGAAGTATAATGTCCTTTCCTATTACAATAACTACATGATGCAAACGGATTTGATGTATGCATAGAATTCTTAAAATAACTGAGATAAGTTCTACTACCTCTATTTTTATTCTGATATGATTTATATCCAATTCCAGATTTATCAAAGGAAAATCTCTGAGTTTTTAGAATAACTTTAAGAGTTTCACTTCCTTTAGTAAATCTTTCCACAGTTTTTGTTAAATCACTTATTTTCTTATCTTTATCTTCATATAATGCACATAATGATATGACAGTATTTTCTAATTCTTTTACTTTCTTCTTATAACTAATCATTTCTTTAGCTACCTTGATGAATTTAGTATGCAATGTATTATATTCAGATAATAACTCATCATAAGTAGGTTCATAATCACTTACCTCGAAATCCGATTCTTCTTCTTTGGCTACCAAGCATAGATTTGCAACTTCATCGTTGTCACTTTCTTCATCTGACGAGCTATCACCCCATATAGATGATATGTATGCTTTCTTCTTCTACTTCTTCTTGTCTTTGTTTCTAAAGCATTTGGATTTGATGTGTCCAGGCTTCCCACATTCATAGCATACTATCTGTTGTTCCTTGTTTTCCTTCTTGCTTGGTCCATGTTGATAATTTTTGAAGTTCTTTTGGGCCTGTTCTATAGAACTTCTTGAATTTTCTCACGATCATTCCCATGTCGTCATCATCAGGAACATCTTCATTTTTAAAAGACTCTTCTTCCTTGATATCTTTAAATGCAACTCCTCTTTTCTTTTTATCATCGAACTCTTCTAGTTCCATCTTGAATCTCAATTTCTCTTCATACTCAGAAAGGCTGCCAAAGAAAGCCGCTACAGATCTCATTGACTCTCATTTAGCTTCTTCGATAGCTATCACCTTTGCTTCCCATTCTTTTGTAAGAATATTAAGAATCTTTCTTACCTAGGAATTTTGGTCAAATGATTTCCCAAGTGTAGATAGTTGATTAACAAGATGAGTATATCTGAGTTCGAAATCTAAGATTCTTTCTTCAGGTTTCATGTAGAATAGATCATACTCTGTAATTAGAGTATTGATTCTATTTTCTTTGATTCCAGAGGTGCCTTTGTGAGCGATCTCAAGAGCATCCCACATATCTTTGGCTGTAGGTAGAGTGCAGATTTGGAAATATTCCTTTTGACTGAGGGCACTCTGTATCATTAAAATAGCTTTACTATTTAATGTTATTAACCTCTTGTCATCATCGTCAAATTCCTCTAGGCTCTTTTTAATGACTCAATCTTCGATTTTCTTCATTGGAACATAGTCACCGTCTTGTATCACATTCCATAGACCATATTCGTTAGCCATCATGAACACTCTGAATTTAGCTTTCTAGAATGAAAAATGTTCTCCAGCAAAACCAGGAGGTCTAGTGATTGAAGCATCATCTGGAAGGATGTTCTTACCTATTGTTGGCATTTACCGGATCCTTCTCAAGTTGTTAGGCTCTTCGGAGAAGACCTCACTCTGGTACCCAATGAAAGAGGCAAGCTTCACCCAAGAGGGGGATAAATTGGGTGATGTGATAAAATTTTCGGTTGATGTGGTGATATGACAATAGTTGTAGATAAAGCAAAATTGAGAAGATTAGTACATAGAGAGTTATACTGGTTCGGCCCAAAAACCAAGCCTACGTCCAGTCCTTAGAGATCAAGACCTACTGAGATTTTCACTATGCTTCCAAGATTCAATGGGCTCTCAGAATGCCGTAAAACAACAATCGCCCTTGAATAGACTACGAGAAGAAATATTCTAACACTCAGAAATTTCTCTCCCCCTTATGACAAGTCTTACGTGCAGAAAAACAGACCTATGACCTTTCTCTCTTGCATACGTATACAAGTCTTACGGCAGTAACGTTCTCTCCTACTTACACCACTGTAAGTCTTATGATCAGGAACGTTCTCTACTGCTTGTACCTTGTAAGTTTTATAAGAAAAAAGCTCTACTAGGAATTCTCTCAACTGCTTCTCTCGTAAGGATATCTACCCTTTCAAGGTCCCAATACCTTGAGATCAAATGAAAATAGAATTTGAAGTGTATACAGACTCTCTTACAGAGCAAATATGATAAACACTGAAGAACGATATGAATACAGAGAAAATATGAATAACAGAGACTCGTGAATTTTCTTATGTGAATTCTAGTTCTTGGTTGTTATCGATAGTCTCTGAAGCTCTGTATTTATAGCCAGTTGATTTTTCCCGTTGATTACTAATCATTGTGGAGTGGAGCATTTTACTGTGGAACGGCGTGCGTACGTTTGAAATCTTTGAACGCTGTAGGTACATGCTTGGTTAGTCATAATAATGCTGTCTGCCCTTGTTTGACTTCCTCTGTGCTTTTCTAATTCAAACGTTCAAACTCCTGTATCACACTTGTAATATATGTTAAATGATGTTATATAATAATAATAAGTAGAAATAGAATGAATAAATAACATTAAACCATATTCGGATGAACGATGTAAGACTGGTGCCTTTTAGCTTCTAGTATAGTATCACTCGAGTACTGAGAGGGCTCACTCGAGTGCAATACCATATTTTCTCTTGTTGCTTCAGTTTTATACTTGACCTTTCATGTGATTTTGAGAGAGTGCATTTTCACACTTACGAGTGATATGGGACCTCACTCTAGTACAAATCTCTTCACTCGAGTGCTCCTTTACTTTACATTATGAACCACTTCTCTGGACAACACTCACATCCCATTTTATCAAGAGTGTGATTCTGCACTTGCAGGTGATGTGGGTCCTCACTTGAGTGCTTGAGTGAATAGAATATTCTTCTATAAGATACTCTTTGTCTTCAGCACTTGCATCAGAATTGAGAGAGTTAGATTTCTCACTCGCTGGTGCTAGGTATCACTCGGGTGCAGATTCCTCCACTTGAGCATACTTTCTCCTTCATGCATTTGGTGACTCTCTCACAAACACTTGATGTTCCTCACTCGGTTGGACTTGAGTGCAAATTACATTCTCTGGTTATCTTGCTCTCGGGTAAGCACTTCCTATGCCATACTTGCAAGTACTCAAGTGCACTCATAGCTGTCACTCGAGTACGAAGTCTGTCAAACACTTTCTGTTCAGCACTTGTATGTGCTCGAGTGTAAAATAGCTTAATGCTTATGTGCTAGCTCCATCACTCGAGTGCATAAGCAAAACTGACAGCAAACTCCTCTAAACTATGTGAAATACATTTGGTAATATTTTAACCATTGTAAAGTATGAATTTCTTACCATAACACATGATGATCTTTTATTATCATCAAAACTTGGAATCTAACAAAGGCGACAGTTTTTGTGCTCTATGGCTACTCTTGAAAATTGTCCCCTCTTCATACATTGGGGAACATTTTTATAATTGTTGCAAAAAATAGAAACGTTGTTGTGAGATTTATATGTATGTATATAACACACAGACATATGCATATAGTTATACTTGTATACATGCATGTATACATTGGTTTTCTTTCATTATTTTTGGCATCGTTCACTGATGGTAATTTAATGAAGGAGTCATATACTCAACTGCAATTGAAGTTATAGGTCATGGTATAATGGGGTATGCTATAAAAATTCCTACAACCGCCATGTATATTTCATCACAATCATCTCTATGTGTGTGTGTATTGAAGTTATTAGTAAATAATCGATTGATTATTCTTTTCTCTGTGTAGACATGTAGCAAAACTCATTGAAGAAATTACAATAGAAGTATGGGTAAAGGTACAACCTAAATTACCATATTGTTTCAATACTGAGCTTATTGGCATTGAATCAATAGTAGAAGAAGTAAATTCACTTTTAGGGTCTGTTTAGTTTAAAGTAGGGGGATGGAATGGGAGGGGATGGATGGAAGGGGATGGAAGGGGATGGAAAGGGGAGGATGGAGGATCACCTTGTTTGGTTTGGTTGGAGGGGGAGGAACGGAAAAGTTTTTTTAATGATCCTTTGTTTGGTTTAAGAGGGGAGGGGAGGGGAGATAATACATAATTTACCAATTTACCCTTAAACATTAGTTTGTATATTTTTCCTTATATAAATGATTTAAATTAGTTTACACCTCAATATAAATTATATAATTTATAAAAAACATGATAATGATATAAAATGGAAATAGTTTTCAATTCCCCCCAACTTTATTTCTTGTTATATGAATATTCTAGCAATTATCATGTTAAATTCAATTGAAAATTCCTTCTATTTTACTGTTAAGTCGAGTAATGGTCCTGTATTACTCGAGGGATCACTCGAGTAACGTGTGAGAATGGCTTTACTCAAGGGATAACTCGAGTAATGCCTTAAATTCTTCTTTCATTACTCGAGTGATCCCTCGAGCACTAATGCAAGCCAAATCTTGGCCGAGAGTAACTTCTCTAGTGCTTACCTGATTACTCGAGGGATCACTCAAGTAATGTTTCAAATAACTTTACAGATTACTTGAGCGATCCCTCGAGTATGCAGGACCATTACTTGAGGGCTCCCCCGAGTAATACCTTCAAAAATCTCATAGTGCTCCTTTCTCCAATTAATTTAACTGCAATTTTTTTATTATAACTCATCTTTTGACACCAAATTATGCCAGCAAAAAGCTAATGGTGTAATTGTTTAGTAAATTATTATGAGATTAATTTAGTTAATTTAGTTGGAATTACTGGAACGCGTTGATTATTTTGAATGTTACATTTATTTTAACTCAACATCTTGGGGAATACAATAACGAGAGGTAATTCACAAAGAATGAAGCAAATGTATTATAAGAACGAGCCAAATGTGTTGAAATAGGTTAAACAAAGTGCAACAATCTTCACTAAAAAAACTCGGCCGTCGAAAATAAAGAAGAAACTGAGGAAACTGACAGCGGCATATATCTTGTGCAGAGAAAATAAAGGAGAAACTGATGAAGAAATTGATGAGCAAATCAGATTCAGAAAACACCCACCTACCGAGGAAACTGACAGCCAAAATAAAAAAAAACCTGATAGAGTCAAGGAAGACGACACCACAAAGCTGAGCTAGACGAAGCCACACGGTCGAGTGAGGCAACGGAGGAAGACGATGCCACCCGAGCTAGATGACGCCACACAGCCAAGCGAGACAACAGAGGATGATGAAGGAAGAGACTGTGAGAGCTGAGTTGAGCGCAAGACAGGAAACATTGGAGATCGCAGAACGAATTGATATTTTTATTTTGGACTCACAGGGTATAATTGGGAATATGAAAAGATGATAGGGGCAAAATAGTCCCAAATTTTTTGCTTCCTCAAGGAACTAATTTGAGGGAGTGTGAGGGATTTGGAGCCCCTTTTTTGGGGCCCCTCCCCTCCTACTTTTTATACCAAAGAAGGGGAGGGGGTCATTTTTCATCCCCTCCCCTCCAACCAAACAGGCCCTTAGAGATTGGATTATGTGATGTTCGCTTAATAGCAATATGGGGCATGCTTGGTATTGAAAAGACAACTCTTGCAATAATTATCTATGACAGAATATTTTGCCAATTTGACATTAGTTGTTTTCTTGCTAATGTGAAAGAAAGCTCTAAAGTCAAGGGTTTGGTTGCTTTGCAAAAAAAAAAACTTATTTCCAAACTCAAGATAAAAGGCTTGGAAGTTGATGAAACATATGAAGGAAAGAATATAATATGACACCTACTATGCAACAAAAAAGTTCTAGTTGTCTTGGATGATGTAAGTGAAATAAATCAATTAGAGAACCTTTGTATAAAGAAAGCTTGGATGGGTCCTGGGAGTAGAGTAATTGTGACAACTAAAAATAAGCATGTATTGACTGAGCATGAAGAATTTAAAATCTACAGGGCAAAATTGTTAAACAGCTATGAATCCCTCCAACTCTTCTGTAAGAAGGCTTTTAAAAGGGATAAACCTAGAAAAGGTTATTCGAAGTTGTGTAAAGACATCATCCATAATGCTCAAGGTCTTTCTTTAACTCTTGAAGTATTGGGTTCTTATTTTTGTGGAAGAAGTGAACTTAAGTGGAAAGAAGCTTTGGAGAAAATTAAAAAGTTTCCACCAAGCAATATTCTAAAGAGACTTCGATTCAGTTATGATGCATTAAGCAATACGGAAAAGAAAATATTTTATATTAAGGGGAATGATCAAAGACCAAGTGACACAAATATTTGAAATATGTGGTGATCTTTATCCAACACTTGGAATAAAAGAACTTGTTGAGAAATGCTTGTTAATAGAATTTTATAGTAATAATGGTGCATGCCATTTGGGTATGCATGATATGCTTCAAAACATGGGCAGAAGTATTGTTCTAGAGGAATCATCAAATGATTCTAGGAGACGTAGTAGGTTATGGTCACTGGAAGATATTGATGATCTGATATCAAAAAACAAAGTAAGTAGCTTCTATTTAGAGATGCATTGAAGTTTGTTTTGATTTAAATTTTGTATTCACCAATATCATTCCACATCCTTTGTTACAATATAGAAAGTTTTTTTTCTTTTCTAAGGAACTGATTTGGTACAAGTTATACATCTTCAATCACCTATGCCATATGAGGCGAATTGGGACCCTGAAGCATTCTCTGTGATGTGTATTTAAAAAATGAAAAAACAAAATATGTGAATTATGTAATATCCTGAATTTTGGGCCTAGGACTTTGAGGATAAGCCTATATCAGGCAGACTACTAAGCCTAGTTTGGAAAAGTCCCAAGAACAATGAGAGATAGAGAGACTCTCGGGGACTATGTGATTCAGCCCTATATCGAGCAAAGGGCCAAGTATGCCTAGGCAATAGGACTAAAGTGTCGGTGCAGATGTGCATAGGATACATATACGGTGCCATTATGTTAGTAGAAAAAAGCCACCTAGCTTTGTCATGAGGTATGGGATTGATTGGTTGAATAAAATATGCCAATGTCATGTCATTTTCAAGGTAGACAAGAGTACCTAGCTTTTTTTGGAAAAGACAGTAGAATGTGGGGCCATGTGGGGTCTACACACA
This sequence comes from Inga laurina, assembly GCA_963855925.1. Lineage (NCBI taxonomy): Eukaryota > Viridiplantae > Streptophyta > Magnoliopsida > Fabales > Fabaceae > Inga > Inga laurina. The sequence goes on from OY979704.1 coordinate 67,088,965, forward strand.
CTTTAATCAAGATGTCATTTAGCAGGTCTCAATATGCATGCCACAATCTCGAGTAGGACCTGAGTAAGCATCGATAAAGTAACTTTATTAAAGTAATTTTAATAAAGTAGGTTATAATATATAATGATTACTCTATTTTTGTGGTGGATGAAGAAGAAAATGATAGTTGCCATTAAAGTACACATCATCATGTCAAACACTATTCACACTTTTTGGTTGGCAGGTGATACTTGTTCCTTCATTATGAGGTGTCTTTCTTGCCTTTTTGTTGATATTCCAAGACGGTGACACGTGGCATTGAAGTTAGGGGAATCCTCTAGTCTCTACCCTAGTCATGTACTTGACTTCCTGAATGCCAAACCTGAGAGTCTAAGGAAATTGTCAAGCCTATACTTTACCTTACTAAAGTGACGCCACCTAAGAAAGAGAGAGAGAAGACAATGTGCTTTATTGACACTTGGCAATTTTGAGCTCTAACATTGTGACACTTGGCATACTATAAGACCATCTCATCTCAAGATTAAATCACAACCATTCCTTCCTCTTTAATAGCCAATTTTCAGCCAGCCATATTCGAGAGAAAGAAAAATGAGAAAAATAGAAGGAAAATGGAAGAGGAAAGAGAAAGGATAAATAGTGAAATCCCCAGATTTCTATAGCGGTTTTCTTACCCAAATTACAATTTTTGACTGACGAAGCCTTTAGTAAACTTCTACTCACTGATAGCTTCATTTCTGTGGTCTAAATTTTCTAATTCAAGGTGTTGTGTCATCTAGTTAGCCAGACTGCCTCCAGAATACAAAAGCGACAATAGAGACGTGAAGAGGTAAGCTTAAACATTGTTTTGAATCATACACCTTATGATTTTTTTGAGTTTTTATTGACTCTTGGATCACCCTAATTTTTGGGCAGACGGTTTTTTGAGGCCATATGTGTTAAGTCATGAATATATGATGTTTAATGATAAAATAAGACTAGTTTAAGTAATGCTAGATTTAAGTTTTGTAAGGTAGTTTGTTCGTGACCCGTTTTTAATTGAGCAAATAATATTCAATGGCTAAGATACTTTCCAGATTTAAAGTAGACATCATAAGCTTTAATTTGATAGGATATTTGTGCTATTTGGATTATTATATTAGGAGATATGAATTTTTAAAGTTATATCTGTAAAACTGGCAAAAATTTGTGACAGTGTGAGTTTATTGGTGATTCTAGATTTTTGTGTGTGGAACTGGTTGAAGGAAATATTTTTTCCTTAAAATAGATTTAATAACTGACACATAGAATTTTGAACCACCTAATTTATATATTTGTAGACAAAGATATGAATTTTCAAAGTTTCTTGAAAATTTTGCCAACTTTAGGAAATTATGTGAAAATAAAAAGGTTATGACATTTGGTAATTAAGTTGACCTCCAAGGGTTAAGTTAAACACTTGGGGTTAATGTGAGCCAGTTTAATATCCATTGGACAGAATGTGTTAACTTTAATGTTAACCAACCAAAGTGTCTCAAGGTATAAAAATTGAGACAAGTATAGGTGCAATGATAAGAGACATGTCCTAAAGGCTAAAATAGTTCATTGGACATTTATTTATCATTGCTCTAATAAGATGGCCATTTATCTAGGGCCATGATATAACAAAGAAGAGACAATGTAAGCAACTTCAATGGTTGGAAGAACAAATACCAAAAAGGGGTCTCGATGACAAAAGTTAGTGGACTTTCCCTACTTACATGTTCTTGATATTTATGCTTATGTATAGATGTTAGTAATTGCTTTGCTTGATTATGTTATGCATTTATGACTAAGTGAAGCGCCCTATTTCTATATATACTGTAATATCTTGAATTGTAATTAAGGGCTAATTATAACGCCCCAAATTTTGATTAAGGGCTAATGGGGATTATTAAGAATGTAATTGTGGATTAAGTTGAATTAATATGTATTTGTGACAATATTATCTAATATGTCATAATTGATGGAAAGTTGATAGAATGGAATTATTGGCCTTAAGTTGGTGATTAATGGGAGAAATTAATTGCTAACCAAGAGAAAATGAGAAGTATGATTGAATAGCTAATGGAAGGGATTAGATAAGCTAATTGGGTGCTTATTGTTTGAGTGCCAAGGAGGAGTGGACACTTGGCAAAATCACATGTAAAGAGATAGGTGGGAAAAGTCAATGCATTTTAAAACAATTTCTCTCTCTTCTTTCCCCATATTTCGACTGATAAGAGGAAGGGGAGATAGAGTGATCATCATTCCTTCTTCATCTTCACTCCATCTTTTATCTCTCTCATTCTCTCTCTCTCCTCTTCTCTCCTGGTGCCATTGTTGCAGAAATAGGAGAGAAAAGCTTGTAAAAAGGTAAGGAAGATGATCCCAAATGCTCAACCTCATTGTATTAATGTTGTTCTTTGCATTAAGAGCTTCAATTTGATGGTCATAGTTTGGCATTTGGGGCTGGATTGAGTTCTAAAGGAATTCGGAAGGTTAGAGAATCAAGAAGTTCTTTTAAAAAAGTTGAAGAGGTAAGAGAAACCAACCTATCTATTAAAGTTTTGTGCCAAATAGAGTAGTTTTGAATTTCTGGGATTTATTGGCCATTTTCGAAAAATGATGATCATTGGGCACTTGGTATGGAAATGGTATATTGGAATGTATATGGATAGATAGGATTGATTTGGGATTGAATGATTGAGTTTGGAAATGTTGGAAATTTAGTGTTTATTGTTGCCCAAGACCAAAGCATGATAATGGAGTAGGATTTTGATAGTTTTGACACTTCCATTGGATTCCTTAGGTGTTTTTATGAGGGAATAGCTTTGGTTGAGGTTTTGGGTCCATTGGTATCTTTTGGTAAAAATTCTGAAAAACTGTCATTGTGTCTGTGTTTTCTAGGTTTTGATATGGTTGCTCGAGTGAAGGATGAATATCACTCAGGTGAGGTTGGGTTCCACTTGAGTGATTCAGTGAAATTCTTCATTTTTCCTCCAGTTTCATAGTGTACTTCAGTGAAAAAGAACAAGAGAAATACCTCACCTGCGAGTGTGGTGGGTTCTTACTCAAGTAAGCTTCCTCTCACTCGAGTGACTGGTGTATTTGACACCAAGAACTTGCCTCCCAGGTTGTCACTTGCGGGTAAAGTGCAATAGTGTGTCTTAGCACTCGCAAGCGTTCATTATCACTCAAGTACAAAGGCTAGTGCTCGAGTGCTCATCTTCCTTTAAAATTCCATTTACTCTCGAGTTCTCACTTCCTAGAATTCACTCTCTAGTGCTCAAGTGAAGCATTTGGCTATTACTCGAGTGAGGTCTTGTATGCTCGAGTGTCCCTATCTCTAAAAAAGTTCTTGTACTCTCGGGTGCTCGCTCGCTATCCTTCACTCTTAGATACCCGAGTACTGACCGTACCATCACTCGAGTGAGGCCGTCTTCACTTGAGTGTCAGTGCCTCATCACTTAAGTGAGGCCATCTTCACTTGAGTAAAACAGTGGAAAATATTAGTGTTTGTGTTTCCAAAAGGGGATTCCGGGGGTAGTTCTTCCAACCCTTTAAGGCTTTTATTAGAGACATATATGAGTACCTAAGAGACAGTAATGATAACCAATTTAAGTATTGTGAAGGTATTAAGTATTGGACTAAGTGGTAACGAATCGTCCTTAATTGACTTTAGGATTTGATATTTTCCTGGAGCGTAGAAGGCTCGTCCCTACTCAAGAACGGAAAGACCAAAATAGTGACACTTTATCCTATATCATGTATGTTACATTGCTTATTTCCATTAGTCATTGAATACAGTGAGGGGACGTGGCGAAAGCCCAGCCTTGAATACAAATACAGTGAAGGGAATGTGGCGTAAGCCCGATCTCAAATACAGATACAGTTGATAGGATGTGGCGAAAGCCCGGCCTTAAGTACAGATACAGTGAGGGGACGTGGCGAAAGCCTGACCTTGTATACAGTGAACAGGATGTGGCACTGTGCCTGACCTCAAATATTGATTGCTGTATTGTGATATATGTTTACTTGCTTTGTTTATATGCATCATATTCGTAAACTGTTGCTACTGGGATTCTTTTGAATCTCACTCTTTCCAAATAACATTTTTAGATAAGGTAAGTGGATCGAGGAACAAGTAAGTGGATAAGGGCGATTAGGATTGCTAGTGGTAGTCTTAGTTAGATATTTGGGTTATATTGAACTAGTTATCATTTTGGACAAATGTATATATTAAATAGATTATAGTATTATAGTTTTGTGTAATCCCCGGTGTAGATATTAAGGTGGGGAATGATGCCCTAAACAATATTTTTGATTAATGTTATTATCCTGGGTGAACGTCGGGAATTGTGCTTGTACTCTGATATTATACATGTGACAAACCGAATGAGCCTATAGATTTTATAAATGAATGAATGGAGATCTATTTGTATAGGTGTTGTAAAAAGTTTTTAATTATCTCGAATCTCTTATTCAATTATTAAACGTGTTTAAACGCCTAATTCCGGCCTTGATCATGACGGGGGTTACACTAATGACCTCAAAAGTGATGTAATTATTAATGAATAAACACTTTTGAAGAATATGATGTGCATTGTGATATAAATATGCTCAGTGATGGTCTAGTTAATGTTTTGACAATCAGGGGAAAAATAGGAAATTTGCCGACCAATTAGCCAGCTACCAAAGAGGGAGGTTATGAAATTGGTTGGAGCTATTGGGAAATGTGTAGTGTCAAGAGAAAAAGGGGTGGAATCATGTGCTTTAGTGCTTATAAGAGTTCATAGAAGGAAGCACAAGATCTTGACATGTGGTAAGTTGTGGACCATTGGATTAAAGTCAAATTTTCAACATATTTTCTCGTCCCTCTCATGGTAAAGTCGGCTAGGGAGTTTAGGGCAAGGGAAAATCTGATCACCATCATCATTTTCTCATTTCTCTCACCTTATCCTCCATTTTCATCTAGCTTAAGATAGAAAGAGAAAAGAAAAGGTAAGATTTTGACTTGTTAAATGCCTTCTAATGCTCAAGTGATAGCCAACATTAAGTGTTATACAAATGAAAAGCTTGGAATAAGAGATTAATCCGCCATTCTTAACTTTGGTTTATAGGGTTTGATATTTGCCTTAGTCGTAAACGAACTGTGCCGGAGCAAGTCAAGAAAGAACAAGGTAGTGACTCTTTCTCTTATACTATGTGAAAATCATTGTATGTATGTTTGTCATGCATTGTGATACTTTATGATACATTATGATGCTTTCAAATTACAACGAAAGCTGTCATAGTGATTACAACGTAAACTGTTGGTTTGTGATCGCAGCAGAAGCTGACACATAGTATTTACAGCCATGAGTGATGTCGTATATGGCGTGAGCCATATTTCCTTGTGATGCTGCTTAACATGATCGTATATGCTATGTGTTTATGCACCGTATGAGTGACTTGTTACTATTAGAATTCTCTTGAATCTCATTCTTTCCATTGACCAATATTTCAGACAGGGCAAGTGGCTCCAAGGAGAAGCGAACCACTAGGAGCTGCTAGAACCTTGGAGAGATATTTAATTTTGGATTGTTGGTTATCCACTTTGGATTTTGGGATTACTGTATAATTTTGAAATGTGAATAATATTTTGGAATGGTATTGTAATCCCCTATATGGGAAACTTTAAACCCTTAGTGAATTCATAGCTCCCAGGAGTTGTCAAGGCTTTGTAGTACACTCTAATATATATAAATGTAATATAACTGCATAGGTAATTATATTCGATATTTGGACTTGAGACCAGGGTAGGGAAGAAATTTTGAAAGATTTTGTGAAAACCCTACTATAAGGTAGGAAGTTGAAATGAGTTTTAAATTATCCGATGGTCTCTAATCCAATTTATTAGTCGTTATCAAATTTTAATTACGTTTATTAAGGCAGGGGGTTACATTTTTGGTATCAGAGCAGTAGTTCCTGGCAAGGGTAGAGTTTGCTAGGATAGCTTTCGTAGTTCTTTACCTTTATGATAGAAGATGAATATGATTGTTTATTGTATACACACCTATGCTTTGTGATTGTGGATATATATAGGATTTGGGGACAACGTGTATACATTATTTGTGAAACTGACATAGTGAATGATTTGTAGAATGAAAGAGACAAAGGGTCGTCCCAAAGTTCAACAAGTGCACCTAAAGGTGGAGGTAGTCAATGACAATCCACCAGATCCAATGTGAGAATTAATGGGTCTAATAAAAGATCAGCGAGACATTATTACTGAGCTAAGAGAAGAGCTTAAAATTGAAAGAGGCAAAAATAAAGCAGATCAGAGTCCGTCTACGCAGGAGGAGACCCAAGAAGAGACTCGTCATGAGGAAACTATTGAAGGGTCAGCAAGACCGCTAGAATCCCCACCTCATGCTGTTCCGAATCAAGAATCATATGGGATGCCAGCTAGAGAGGAAAGAGATCTTCAGTTTTGGGTCTCTAAATTCTACAAACATCTACCTCCAATATTCAGAGGTAGATTTGATCCTTAGGCAACCAAAGACTAGTTGAATCGTCTTAAGAAGATCTTTGATGTGTTAGAGTGCCTGTCTGAGGTGAAGACATGCCAAGCAGTCTACAATTTAGAAGCAGATGTGAACTGTTGGTGCAGAATATCGCCCTAACACTTCGAAGCCGTAATGTACCATTGACCTGGGAGCTATTTCAACAACATTTCAACGAGAAGTATTTCCCCAAGTCAGTAAGGCTTGAGAATGAAACTGAATTTCTAAATATCAAATAAGGGGACACAGGAGACTTTTGATGATTATCTGTCCTATTTCATCCCGTTGTCCCTATTAGTGCAAGCGTTTCACCCAATAGTGGGGTTGAATTGTGTGATACCAAACTCTTTGTTGCGTATAAGAAAATTGACAGTATATTTAAGGCAGTTAAGAGTAAGGAGAAATATCACTGAAGTATACACCAGGAGTTATACTGGTTCAGCCACAACCACTTGACCTATGTCCAGTCCTCAGAGCTTTTCTAAGGTTTCACTATATCTTCCAAGATTCAGTGGGTTCTTGGCACCTCAGTACAATAAGTTCCTTCACCTAGACACTCGCTCCCCCTTACACGTTGTAATCAAATCCCCAACTCAAGGTTCCACAATGTTAAGTTGTCTCAATAACAAATATTGAGTTTGTAATGAAAAACTCTCTCATAGAGCAAATCTATAATCACTGAAGTACAATGAATGAGTATAAGAAAACAAAGCACAAAGAGTAAGTTGATCGATATGTGATTGCTTGTTCTCAATTATTGTGTTCTGTCCTTTGAATGCTCTATATATATATAGATGATTAATAGTGCCCGTTGGAAGCATTTCAAATATGTCTATTAGAGTCGCGCAGCAACGGTTGACCATTCTTCTAATTTGAAAACTATCTGTTTACGGTAGGTAGTAGTAGGTGAGATCTCGGATGCTTTATTTAACTCTTCTCTTATAAAAATAATTTCTTCATTGTTATTTTGTAAATACACTCAGAATGCAAATACAATGAAAGGTTAATAATATATATAACAAAACAAAAAAACATATGATTGAATTCATGCTTTCTGGACATCCTTACTCGAGTGATCATGCTCATTACTCGAGTAGTCCCTCGAGTAAACCTATAAAAAATATGGCAGAGAGTAATTTAACATTTTACATAAAATATTACTCAGGTAAGACATGCAGTAGATACATCACAAACCTTAGAAATACCTTATTACTCGATTTCTTACTTGAGTAAGTGTGCCTTTTCTGAACTAGTTACTCGAGTGACTACTGGAGTAAGCATTTAAATAAGTTTGCAGATTACTCGAGTGGTCCTTCAAGTAATGTGAATCAAATCTTGGCCGAGAGTACTTGTTCTCTAATTACTCGAGTGCTCACTCGAGTAATGCTTCAAATAAATCTGCATATTACTTGAGTGCTCTTTTGAGTAATCCCTTTTTGTCACCTAGTTACTCGAGTGGTCCCTTGAGTAAAATGTGTCAATTCTTGGCTGAGAGCTACTGGAAGATATTTTCCCTGATTACTCAAGTGGCTACTCGAGTAATGCCTTTTCTCATGTTGTTACTCGAGTGGTTACTCAAGTAATGGTTCATATAACTTTATGGATTACTTGAGTGGCCCCTCCAGTAATTCCTTCCAAACTCTGGCAGTGCCTCTCTGGAACATTTTCTACAACCTTACTCGAGTGCCTACTCAAGTAACAGTGTTCTTTACTCGAGTGCTCACTCGAGTAAACCTTTAAAAAATCTGCCAGTGATGTTCTTCCTTTGATCTATCTCTCAGATATGCTTCATTACTCCAGTGCTTACTTCAAGTAAAGCTTTTGTCTACCATCTAGTTACTTTGCTCAAATTCTTTTGTTATCAATTCCTTTTGTATCCAATCTTTGTTATCATTGAAACATTTGGGATCTAACATTCTCCCCCTTTTTGATGATGACAAAACTGGGTGATTTTGAACAAAGTTTTTGAAATTGAGTTCTCAATCAAATGCTTCTTTAAAACTTGTCATGTGAAGTTTCTTTATTCAATTTAAACTTGAAAACTCTTTTGAAATAGCTCAGTAAAGATCTTTTGAAATGATTTTAAAAAATTGATTTTTTGTTCTTAATTACTTGTTCACCTTGCATACACAATTGAAAGCTCATTAGTCCCACAATGATATATAACTTGAATGAAATTTCTTTAAAGAAGAGAATTACATAAATAAGAATTCATTACATAAACAAACTTAAAATTCAAAGTTTAAAACTCCCTAAAGCCCTGTACACCCATATCCCCAATTCATTAACTCAGCCATTGATCACAAAATCAATCAGGTTCTTCTCCCCCTTTTTGTCTTCATCACAAAGGTGGAATCAATTATGAGGAGGAGTAGATAGCTTGGCTGCTGAGATAGGAGTGACAGGATATGCCAATGATTGATGTGAGCCATCTGAACTGGAAGAGTCTGAAGATGATGGTTTAGGTTCAGGAAGGTTTACTGGTGGTGTCTGAAGATCCTCTGGAGGATTCACTGGAGGTGATGGATAAGGAATCAGAGAAGTAATTTCTACTTCCTCTGTAGCAACAGGTGAAGAAACAAGCACCTCCTCAGTGCGTGTAGGTAAGGCAATTGGAGTAGATATGGGCTCTGATTGAACAGGCTAAGCTGGATCATCAGTGGTGATGTGAATTGGCTCGGATGTGTCAGGGTCAAGCATAGAGAACAAGAGATTACTGGGTCTAATCTTAGGGGGTCTCTACTCAGTAGGTATAGGATCAGGAGGACAAGGTCTGGAAGGTCCTGGTTCAGAGACTGGTACTGGCTCGGGAGTAACAGAAGGACCAAGAACAGAGGAGCCAGATGCCATAGCATCAAGTATGGCAACAATTGATCTCAGAAGCTTACCTTAGGCACGTTTTTCAGCTAACAACTCTTCGTGCCTCTTATCCATTCTCTCCACAAGTTGTCCCATCTTCTCATTCATATGGGTTACCAATTCCATATTCATATTGGCAATGTCGATATGGAAACCCTTCAGAATGTTTTCTATGAATATTTGTATTACGGCACCAAAGAAAGAATGAGAGGATGAGTTAGCTAGAGTAGAAGACTGTGTGTCATCCATTCGACTAGTTGCAGTCTCAGTCTTCTTCTTCTTCTTGGGACTTGCTTCAAGAGGAGTCTTCAAGGGAATATCAATGTTCAGCTTTCCAATCTGATTTTGCCCCACTGGAGTTAACCTCTCAATTGGTTCCTTACTCTCCAAGTACCAAACTTTATTCTTCTTGAGAAACAAAGAAATAAGTTAAGGATAAGGCATTGGAGTAGTAGGTTTTCCTTCAAACCTATATCTCTTGATCTCATTAAAGATATATTCTCCAAGTCCTTTTGTTTTTTGAGAAGCAATGAGGCAAATTTTCTAAAGTCCTTGAATGGAATGAGTAAAGTTATTGGATTTTTTCACTATGGCTCTAGAATAAATATACCATAGGACTCGATGAAAATCACACATATCACTCGGATTGAAATTGAGGGGTCCCACTATCTCACTAGGTCTTAGGATAGAAAATACCAGGTTTAAATCATAATTAAGATAATCATCATCAGGAGGGTTCTCTATTCTAAACCAAGTATTGATTCTAGAAGGTGAGATTAGAATTCTCTGTCCTCTAACCTTAGAAGTCATTTCTTCTTCTAAAGACTTCCTAATGGGATCATTTATAGGTTTAAGGTTGCAGTAAAAAGGTCTCATGATTTTGGTGCAAAATGGGAGTTTAACAGACAGCTAGGGCAATAAGAATCAAGATAGGGACTCAGATCAAATTTCAATATCTCTTGAAGAACCTTGTAGTCAATGTAATACATCTTACACACATTTCTTCTTGCAAAATTACTCAGGTACTTCTGAGATTCCTCAAGTTTGATCACATTGAATCCCTTGGAGGAAATGTGATTTCTTCATCCCTTTTCTTTTGGTTTCTTTAAAGATTCCCCTTTCTTTTCTTCCTTAGACTGAAAAGCTTCTTCAAGCATTCCTACCATGACTTTGGTAATCTTCTCATCAATCTTAGGCTTTTTCAGAGGTTTTAGAGAAAATGTGGGAGTATCAAATGAATCAAAATGAGGAGGAGAAGGTTCTTTTGTTCCTTTTCCTCTTCCAGGAGGTGAACTTTTCTTGTTTAAGATCTTTTGGCCATTGGTTACTTAATGACAACCTATTTCAGCTTTAGCTTGGTTTGTGGTTTAGCTTTGGCTTTAGGTTTAGGAGAAAGCTTGTGTTTCTTGGAAGGAGGAGAGGAAAGTGAATCAAAGGGTTGATATGGTTCAAAGGACTCAAAAGGAATGCTAAGATTGGGAGTTTTAGTCCTTACCATTTTGATTTGAGAGATACACAAATTTCTGGAAAACAGAAGCCGAGAGTCGTGAGATTAGGGCAGAAGATTTAGTGCTATCTGAGAGGTTTTTGAAGCAAAAAATCGATGGGTTTTGACGGAAATGAAGTGAAGAAGATTCTGTGAAAATTTTTTGTGAGAGCATTAGGATAATCACTCGAGGCGATTTTGCGAGAAATGATCGAGTATCGACTGAAATAGACCTAAGGCTCGACATCACTCGAGGGCTTACTCATGTGATCATTAACTTCACTCGAGTAACCACTCAAGTGATCATATCAAAAATTTCAAAATCCAGTGAATTCAAGTGCATACCTGGCATGAATAATATTGTAATTACCTATGTATATTCCCTTAATCATTTGATGGCTCTTTAGGACACATTTGAACTGAAACTCAGTAAATTTGTTATCTGCTTCTAGGTTCACTCGAGGCCTTACTCAAGTGATGTTTGAAGTTTACTCGAGGCCTCCCTCGAGTAATATGTCCCTTCATATTATGACTATTCATTTCCAACCATTATACCGTTTCATTTGAAATCAATGTTTCACTGGCACATTTCCAAGTTCATTACTCAAGTGGCCACTCGAGTAATTCATCCATTACTTCAAGATGTCACTCCAGTAATGCTCGTTACTTAAAGTTGTCCCTCTAGTAATGTTGTCCTCTGTTAACCTCTAGTTTTCATACTCTAAAACAGAATATCATGATCCTACAAAACAAATTACTAGAAACTTTTATGCTTAAGTTAGTAATCATTAAAACATCAATAAATAACATCATCTATCATTTTGTAAACACTAAATAAGTTACATTTCATTGGGATTTACCATTCCCAATTCTCTTATAATATATAAGAATTGATCTTTTGCAAGAGGTTTTGTGAAGATATAGCTAGTTGAAGATAAGTTGGAATAAATATCACTTTGACATCTTTCTTCTAGACATGATCTCTGATAAATTGATGTCTAACATCAATATGCTTGGTTCTAGAATGTTGAACGAGATTCTTTGCCAAGCTTATTGTGCTAGTGTTGTCACAGTATATTGGTATCTCTTTCAAATAAATACCAAGATCCTATAGTTGTTGCTTCAACCATAATACTTGTGCACAACAACTCGATGCTGCAACATACTCAGCTTCCGTTGATGAAAGAGACACTATATTTTGTTTCTGGTTGAACCGTGATACAAGTGAACCTCCAAGAAATTGGCTTTGTCCACTAGTACTCTTTCTATCTGTCTTGTATCCTCCATGATTAGAGTCTGAGTATGCAACTAGATATTCACTTCTTCCTTTGGGATACCAGAGACCTAATTCTTCAGTGTTAGCAAGATATCGAAAGATACATTTGGCAGTTTCAGCATGCAACTCTTTTAGTGCTAATTGATATCTTGCACACATACCCACACTAAATTGAATGTCAGGCTTGCTTGCAGTGAGATAAAGTAATGATCCAATCATTCCTCTATATTTTATGATGTTGTAATCTTTTCCCCTGACATCAGCATCAAGCAACATAGTTGAGCTTATAGGAGTGTCCATTCCATTTGCTTCATCCAATCCATACTTCTTCAATAGCTCTTTCAGATACTTCGTTTAAGATATGAAAATGCCATTTTTCTTTGTTTGATTTGCAAACCGAGAAAGAAATTTAATTCTCCTATCATTGACATCTCAAACTCCCCCTACATTATCTCAAAAAAATCTTTGCATATGGTTTCGTTAATAGCACTAAAAACTATATCATCAACATCTATTTGCACAATAAAGTTTGTTCTTGAATACCCATTTACTGCCAATGATCGGATAATCTTCAGGTCGGGGTACCAACTCCCAAACTTGATTTCTTTCAAATTGGTTTAGTTCTTCTTACATTGCTATAACTCAATCATTGTCTGATAGAACTTCATCTATGTTAGAAGATCCAATCTCAGAAATAAAAGCAGAGAAACTAACTTCATTGAAAATTCTATTTCTAGTTTTGACTCCTTCATTTACATCTCCTATGACTTGATCTAGGGGATGACTTTTATTGTATTTCCAGGCTCTAGGCTGTCCTAGTGATTGATCTTCTTCCTTGGTTTGATCAACTTTTGGGCTGAGAGATTCATAAATGGATTGACAATTTTCTTGATTTAAAACAACTTCCTACTTATCATCAATAGTTTTGTCAGAGGATTCAAATTCATCGAATACAATATGAATTGATTCTTCAACAACACATGTTCATTTATTGAAATTTTTGTATGCTTTGCTTCGGTTAGAATAGCCTAGGAAAATTCCTGCATCTGCTATAGAATCAAATTTTCCTAAGTTATCTTTACCATTATTATGAATGAAACACTTACAACCGAAGATGTGCAGATGAGCAAGGTTTGGTTTCCTTTATTTGTATAGTTCATATGGTGTCTTTGCAAATTTTGTTCTGATATAGGCTCTGTTTGAAATGTAGCATGCTGCACTCATTACATCGGTCCAAAAAACTTGAGACATATTCTTTTCATTCAGCATTGCTCTAGCCATTTCTGTGAGTGCTCTGTTCTTTTATTCCACGACTCCATTTTGTTGAGGTGTTCTTGGAGTAGAGAAATTGTGATCAATGTCATTAGCATCACAGTAGTCTCCAAAGGCTTGATTTTCAAATTCTCCACCATGATCTGTTCTAATACATACAATGGACATACCTTTCTCATTTTTCACTTTCTTGGAAAAAACAATAAATTCTTCAAAAGTTTCATCCTTTGATGATAGAAAAATAGTTCATGTAAATCTAGAGAAATCATCAATAATGACCAATGAATATAAGTTGCCACCAAGAGTCTTAACTCTTGCTAGTCCAACTAAATCCATGTGTAATAACTAAAGTGGTCTATTGGTTGATGGTGCGAACCCACAAGGGAAGATCCCACGAACCCACAACCAATTCTGAAATATACACACCCCAAGAAAGCTAAACACAGATCGACGATCCACTTGAACCCTTGAACACGAAAGAACAAGGACCCGAAGTGTTGGAAAACGCCACAAGGTTGATCAAGCCTTGATAAGTTTGTTAGTTCTAAAAAGAACCCTAGAGAGAATCCACTCTCAAGAAGCAAAGTGCAGAAGTGCAACTTTCATTTATGATTCAAATCTGAATTGTCCTACAAATGAAGAAGCACCAGGTATTTATAGGAACCTAATTGTAGTAGGTGCAAATCTGAACATAGAAAATACAATGTCTAATACCATGTGCTAGGAAACCTAAAGGTCTAATACAATAAACATAAAAGTCTAATACAATCTAGAAGAAACTTGAAAAATCAAATACAAATGCTTAAAGAAACCAAAAGTCAAATCTTCCACCAACCCCTTGTTGATTTTCGCACACCTAACTTCAAGAAGATGTATTCAGCAAATTAAGGCTCAAAATGTGTTTATTTAGGCCCAAATGAGCCTCCCATGTGTAGTACTAGGTCCAAGCTCTTTGTTTTGAAGTTTCCAAGCCCAAAACTTGATCAACAACTCCATATTTAGCACAAATGAACTTAGTGACGTTTTTAGCATCTTTGTTTTGTAAATCAGATTTATTGATCCAATTGCCATTTGATTTACAACAACTTCTTTAATCAGCCCAATCAATGCTTCCTTGAATATTTTAGCTTGTGCTCTCATGATTTGTTGAGTTGGAATTTGATAAGGATCATTTGAAACGAAAGAGACGTCACTTGAATTTGAAGGGACAACTTGTTGTTTCTGGATCGCATCATTCCCTCTCTCCTCAAAAGGATTCGTCCTCGAATCTTGACTTGAATTTGGAGAGTTAATTTGTTGATTTTGGGTCGCATCATTCCCTCTCTCTTCAAAATGATTCGTCCACGAATCTCCACCTGGATCAAATGGACATATATCAGCCACATTAAAAGTAACAATAACAATGTACTCACAAGCTAGATCAATCTTGTAAGCATCAGCAAGTTCAAAAAGGACACAACTGCTTTGTTTGTTGGCTTTGGATGCATAATGTTCATTTTTACAAGGAAAAATCAATTCAGCAAAGCCAATACCATTTGCATACATTTTCTCAACATATTCAAACCCAAGCAATCTGGTATTTAGAGAAAAAAGAGCACTATACCTTCTTGACAATACTTCAACAACAACATTCTCTTTACCTTTCTTATATATGATGACATATGGAAATGTCTCAATAAATTTCAGCCAGCATGTATGCCTTTTGTTAAGCTTACCTTGACCAAGCAAATACACATAACAAAGGAAATCAATGTTTTCCATGCAACAATCAGAATTTTCCAGAATTGAAAACAATTGTTCCTTTCTCAAAACTTCAAGCACACATAGTAAAGGATTCACATGCTCATCATGTTTGTTGCTATAAATAAGAGTATCATCAAAACAAGCTGCAACATGCATATAAGAACGCCTACAAACAGCAAAATCCATGGGACAATGAAAATTCAAAGTGTTGAGTTCAAGGCATCTTAAGGGCAGCAAATTATCATGAATATCAAACTTTAGAGAAACGTAATGTTTTTCAAAGTCACTTGATGCAAATGAAATGCTATTTGAAGATAAGAACCCATCAGGTGGCTTTTTAGGAATCAAATCCAAGAACACCTGCAACACATCAAAATCACAAGGTAGCAAGTTTTCAAGAATATCAAACTTTAGAGAACTAGAATGTTTTTCAATGTCACTTGAAGGGAATGAAGGTTCAATGCTTCTTGAAGGTAAGAATCCATCGAGTGGCTTCTTAGGAATCAAATCCAAGAATTCCTGAAACACAACAAAGTCACAAGGCAAATAATGATTAAAATCATTAGTAACCAAAACAAAATCCTTGCACTCACTCTTAACCTCACTTTTCTCATGACTCTTTTCATCTTTCTTTTCACTGAATTCTTCACTCTCATTTTTGCTCTCTTTATTTTGACAACACTCTATGCTCTCAATATCTTTTTCTCCTTCAAACTGAATTTTTCTCTCTAAAACAGTTTCATTGAAATCACTCTCACTCATATGTTTACTTTTCTTTTCATGATTGAGAGGAACTTCTTCAACCACAAGATTGGTGTTTGGACTAATGAGGCTTTCTTCCACATATTGGTCAGCAAGACTTTCAACATTCAATACTTCTTCCTCCTTAGTTAGCACTTGATTATCATTAGAAACTGTAACAATGAAGCTTTCAATCTCCTTTGCATTGGAACTACGTTCTGAACATCTTTGTTGCTTGATTTTTTGCTCATGTTCAGCAACAAATTGAACCAAAAGATCAATGTCCAAGAAGCTAAAGGTCTTTGCAAAAGAAGCCAATTCAGAATTAAGCCCATTCACAAAACGATCCTTAGTGGCTTTTGAAGTTTCTTTCACTCTAGCTCTAGTCATAGCTAATTCCAACTCTTGAAAATATTCTTCAACAGTCATGGAACCTTGTTTCAACTCCTGCAACTTTCTTTGTAATTCTCTTTTTGATTTGGAGTTGTGACTAGACATCCATTGCTCTGCTTCATCAGTAAACCTTTGAAGTCCTTTTAGTACGGAGTCAAAATATGTTTGAAGCTCTTTTTCATCATACATATTGATGATACCTGAAAAGTTAGATTTAGAGAAAAATGGACCTCACCACTCTACTCACATGTTTCACTCAAACAAGTTTGGTGTCACTCGTGTTTCACTCAAATTTGGCTTTTAGATTGATGTATGTCACTCTTGCCTTTTTCCACTCTTAGATTCCTTTTGAGGCACTTTAAAGAACTAAGCAATTCATAATCAAAGCAATCACAATTTGTAGAATCAACACAACACTTATAAATATGGAATATCAATGTGAGTATTGGAAGAGGAAATTCAAGGAAATCAAGAGTTTAAATGACACAAACTTCACAAATTCTGGATGTGACAATAGATATTGCTCAAAACACTACCACCACAATCTTTTTTTTTTTCAGTATTTTTTTCTTTTAATTTTTTTTTCTTTTTCTTTTTCTGATGCTCTTGCTTTTTCTTTTTCTTTTTTTCGTTTTTCTCCCCTACTGAAATTTAAAGAGAATGCAGAATCTATCACAAACAACAAAACTCAAGAAATCTGAACCCAGAAATTCCAGAAAAAGCGTCTGTTTTGGAAAGACTATAACTCACAGTGGAAATTTTGGATTGAGATGATCCCAAAACAAATAGAAAGATGAGATTCTAAACTATGAAAATGACCTATTGAACGATGTAAAACACAAAGGAAAAGTGGTCAAATAAGGACAGAATATTTTAGGACGTTCTGGAAAAACGAAGATGAACAAGCCCAGAATTTCCAGAAAACACAACTAGATTAAAATAGATAGAACTCACAAATGAAAAATCGGATTGAAAAGATTCCAAATCGAGATGAAAGAAGAGATTCTGAACTATGAAAATGACCTACTGAACGATGTAAAACACAAAGGAAAAGTGGTCAAACAAGAACAGAATATTTTAGGACGTTCTGGAAAAACGAAGATGAACAAGCCCAGAATTTCCAGAAAACACAACTAGATTAAAATAGATAGAACACACAAATGACAAATCGGATTGAAACGAGTCCAAACCGAGATGAAAGAAGAGATTCTGAACTATGAATTTGATATACTAAATATTGGAAAACACAAAGGAAAACTTGACGAACAGAAGTAATAAATCTGGACACGGACAGACACAAAAACAAAGGAAAAAACTTAAAATGAAAATGGAAACGAAGAACGGATAGATATGACCTGAGTTTAGATTCGAAGCTCTGATACCAAGATGGTGCGAACCCACAAGGGAAGATCCCACGAACCCACAACCAATTCTGAAATATACACACCCCAAGAAAGCTAAACACAGATCGACGATCCACTTGAACCCTTGAACACGAAAGAACAAGGACCCGAAGTGTTGGAAAACGCCACAAGGTTGATCAAGCCTTGATAAGTTTGTTAGTTCTAAAAAGAACCCTAGAGAGAATCCACTCTCAAGAAGCAAAGTGCAGAAGTGCAACTTTCATTTATGATTCAAATCTGAATTGTCCTACAAATGAAGAAGCACCAAGTATTTATAGGAACCTAATTGTAGTAGGTGCAAATCTGAACATAGAAAATACAATGTCTAATACCATGTGCTAGGAAACCTAAAGGTCTAATACAATAAACATAAAAGTCTAATACAATCTAGAAGAAACTTGAAAAATCAAATACAAATGCTTAAAGAAACCAAAAGTCAAATCTTCCACCAACCCCTTGTTGATTTTCGCACACCTAACTTCAAGAAGATGTATTCAGCAAATTAAGGCTCAAAATGTGTTTATTTAGGCCCAAATGAGCCTCCCATGTGTAGTACTAGGTCCAAGCTCTTTGTTTTGAAGTTTCCAAGCCCAAAACTTGATCAACAACTCCATATTTAGCACAAATGAACTTAGTGACGTTTTTAGCATATTTGTTTTGTAAATCAGATTTATTGATCCAATTGCCATTTGATTTACAACAACTTCTTTAATCAGCCCAATCAATACTTCCTTGAATATTTTAGCTTGTGCTCTCATGATTTGTTGAGTTGGAATTTGATAAGGATCATTTGAAACGAAAGAGACGTCACTTGAATTTGAAGGGACAACTTGTTGTTTCTGGATCGCATCAGTTGATATCTCATTTTTCAATTTGAAAGAAGATTTAGTTTTTTTACCCTTTTAACATGCGCCACAAATCAAATCATTTTTGAAATTTACTTTGAGTAATCCATTCATTAAATCCTTTTTAATTAACTTGCCTAGTTAGTGCATGTTGACATGAGCTAGCCTCTTATGCCACAACCATCTTTCATCGACAATATTTAGAAAATAGTTTTCAGAATCATTTTTACTGGTATCAAGAGTATAGCAGTTACCTTCCCTTTTTGCTCTGAGCTTTGCTTTGAGATTCTTCTTATCTAATTGTAAATCTTTCTTGTTTACAAGTAGACATTCTTCTAAGTCAAATATTACCTAGTTGTCTTTATCTGCACTTTGACCCACGCTCAGCAAGTTATGACACAAGCATTCAACGTAATAAACATCTTTAACTTGTATGCCTTTATTGTTTTTGATTTCACCAATTCCTACTACCTTTCCAGATTGATTTCCTCTAAATTTTACCTTCCTACTTTCTTTTGGTTGTAATGAGGTAAAACTTTTGAAATCACCAGTCATATGTCTGGAGCATCCACTGTCTATGACCATTTGTTGTTTTTGGATGCTTTAAAACATATCTGCAATCAAATACTATTAAGTCTTAGGTACCCATATCTTTTTGGGTCCTTTTGGGTTAGTACAAATGATTTTCTAAACGTATGAACCTTTAGGTACCCATTTATAGGTTCCTACTTTTCCTTCCTTTTTATGAATGCATGATGAAGTATAATGACCCTTTCTATTACAGTAATTACAATGTGCGAAAGGATTTGATGTATAAACAGAATGCTGAAAGTAATTTAAGTATGACTTACCTCCTGCTTTCTTTCTTCCTTTCCTACTATCTGATTTTGGATCATATCCAATTCCAGATCGATCATTTACAACTCGTTGAGCTTTTAAAATTACATTTAGCATCTCACTTCCTTTAGTGAATTTTTCAAGATTTTTCGTAAGTTCAGTGTTTTTCTTCTTCAAAGAAGAACAATTTTCATAATCTTTTTCAAAATTCTCTTTAAATTCTATTTCAAGAGCTTTGTTTTTCTTTTTGAAAACAACTAGTTCTTTAACTACTTTGATGAATTCAGAATGTAAAGCATTATATTCGGAAAGTAATTCATCATAGGTAGGATCATAATCAATTACCTCTTCTTCCGTTTCTTCTTGAGCACTAGACAGATATTGGCTACTTCCTCTTCATCGTTTTCTTCGTCAGAAGAGCTATCACACCATATGGCAGATATAAAGGCTTTCTTCTTGTTGTAGAACTTGCCTTTTCTCTTTTCTTTAATCTTCTGAGCCAGTTCTTGATATTCTGATTTGAAATGTCCTGGCTTTCTACATTCATAGCAGATGATATGTTCTTTATTGCTTATAGCTCCTTTTTGAAAGTTTTTGAATCTTTGGCCTTTCTTGTAACACTTTCTTAATCGTTTTATGATTAGGCCCATTTCATCATCATCAAGCTCTTCATCTTCATCTTGTTCTTCTTCTTTTGCTTTTATTGCTAGACCCTTTTTCTTCTTGTCACTAATATCATCTAGTTCTCATTTGAACTTTAATTTACTTTTATATTCAGAAAGACTTCTGAATAGAGAAGCCATCGATCATATTGATTCACCTTTTGCTTCCTCAATTGCAATGACTTTTGCCTCTTAGTCTTTAGAAAGAATAATCAGAATCTTTCGTACTTGGATATGTTGATCATAGACTTTTCCAAGTGCTGCAAGTTGATTAACAAGGTGAGTATATCTAAGTTCAAATTCAGCTATCAACTTACTTGATTTCATTCGAAGTAAATCAAACTCAGTAACCAAAGTATTGATCCGATTTTCTTTTATTCCTGAAGTTCCTTCATGAGCTATTTCCAAGGCTTCCCACATTTCTTTAGCTGTTGGGAGTGCATATTTTGAAGTACTTATTTTGACTCAAGGCATTTTAAATCATTAGAATTGCCTTGTTGTTGAGTGTGATGAGTTTCTTGTCATTCTCATCGTATTCTGCTAGTGTCTTGGGAACTCTCTGTGACTCTACAATCTTTTTAGGTTTGTAGTTTCTACTCTCAATCACATCCCATAGCCCATATTCAGTAGCCATTATGAAGACTCTAAACTTTGCTTTCCAGAATGAGAAGTGTTCCCCATTGAAACCCGGAGGTCTTATGATAGAAGCTTCGTCAGGAAGAATTCCCTTACCCAGGCTTGCCATTAGATCCTTGTTAGGATGTTAAACCTTAACAAGAAGACCTACGCTCTGATACCAAATGTTAGTGCAAGTGTTTCACCTAAGAGGGGTGAATTGGGTGATCTTAAATTTTTCGTTGCGTATATTTAAAGCAGTTAAGAGCAAGGAGAAATATCACTGAAGTGTACACCGAGAGTTATACTGGTTCGGCCACAACCACTTTGACCTACGTCCAGTCCTCAGGTTTCTCTAAGAGTTTCACTATATCTTCCAAGATTCAGTGGGTTCTTGGCACCTTAGTATAGCAAGTTCCTTCACCTGGACACTTGCTCCCCCTTACACTTTGTAATCAAATCCCCAACTCAAGGTTCCACAACCTTAAGTTGTCTCAATAACAAATATTGAGTTTGTAATGAAAAACTCTCTCCCAGAGCGAATATATAATCACTAAAGTACAATGAATGAGTATAAGAAAACAGAGCACAAAGAGTAAGTTGATTGATGTGTGATTGCTTTTTCTCAGTTATTGTGTTCTGTACTTTGAATGCTTCATATATATAAATGATTTGTAGTATATGTTGGAAGCATTTCAAATATGTTTGTTAGAGTCGCGCAGTAATGGTTGACCATTCTTCTAATTTGAAACTATTCATTTGCGGTAGGTAGCAGTAGGTGAGATCCTGATGCTTTATTTGACTCTTCTCTTACTACATGATTTCTTCATTTTTATTCTCTAAACACACTCAGAATGTTAATACAATGAAAGGTTAATCATATATATAACAAAACAAAAAAACATACGATTGAATTCATACTTTCTGGACATCCTTACTCGAGTGGCTACTCGAGTGATCATGCTCATTACTCGAGTAGTCCCTCAAGTAAACCTATAAAAAACATGGTAGAGAGTAATTCAATATTTTACATAAAATATAACTCTGGTAAAACATGGAGTAAGATACATCACAAACCTTAGAAATACCTAATTACTCGAGTGCTTACTCGAGTAAGTGTGCCTTTTCTGAACTAGTTACTCGAGTGACTACTGGAGTAAGCATTTAAATAAGTTTGCATATTACTCGAGTGGTCCCTCGAGTAATGTGAATCAAATCTTGGCTGAGAGTACTTGTTCTCTGATTACTCGAGTGCTTACTCAAGTAATACTTCAAATAAATCTATGGATTACTCGAGTGCTCTTTCGAGTAATCCCTTTTTGTCACCTGTTACTCGAGTGGTCCCTCGAGTAAAATGTGTCAATTCTTGGCCGAGATCTACTGGAAGATTTTTGCCCTGATTACTCGAGTGGCTACTCGAGTAATGCCTTTTCTCATGTTGTTACTCAAGTGGTTACTCGAGTAATGGTTCATATAACTTTGCAGATTACTCGAGTGGCCCCTCGAGTAATTCCTTCCAAATTCTGGCAGTGCCTCTCTAGAACATTTTCTCCAACCTTACTCAAGTGCCCACTCGAGTAATAGTGTTCTTTACTTGAGTGCTCACTTAAGTAAACCTTTAAAAAATCTGCCATTGATGTTCTTCCTTTGCTCTATCTCTCAGATATACTTCATTACTCCAGTGCTTACTTCAAGTAAAGCTTTTGTCTGCTATTTAGTTACTTTGTTCAAATTCTTTTGTTATCAATTCCTTTTGTATCCAATCTTTGTTATCATCAAAATATTTGGGATCTAACTGACTCGGTATTCTTCCTATCTTTGAAGAATGGATGATGAAGAATGGAGTCCAAACATGCTTATTTGTGGTCTGAGACGAGAATTGATAAAGAGATTGGCTACACATTTGTTCACTGAGTTTAACAAAGTAGTAGAAGAATGTCGAATTACAGAAAACAATTTTGAGAGATTTGTATCCTGCCAAAGCTACTAGTAACCGCAGTGAAAAGGGTAATGCTTCATAGAAATAGAAAGGCTAAAGATTCTCTTCAACAAAGGGCAGTGGTAAAAAGCCCTATCAGTCTGGGAGTCATGATCAGGAGAGGATTCCTTTTACACCGTGGACCTACCCTCGTTGTAATCAACCACATTATGGCAAGACTTGTGAGGGCTGGGTGATATGTTTTAACTATAAGCAGATTGGCCATATTGCTTATGAGTGTAAGCAGCCCCGGCTAGAGTAGAGACCGAGAACTCAGGGCTGAGTATTTGTTAAGACCCATGAGGAGGCCCGAAAATCCCCCAATTTGATATAAGGTAAAGTTCTTCTTAAGGGCTATTAATTACAAGTGTTGTTTGACTTGGGTGCAAGTCACTCTTTCATTGCCTATGATTGCGTGAAACGTCTGGGATTGCATTCACATAAATTGCCATTCGATCTGATTGTGTCAACACCAATGGGAGTTAAAGCCTTGACCACTGAAGTTTGTCTAAATTGTGTGATCAATGTAGGGGGCATAAATCTGTTTTTGATTTGATTTGTCTGCCGCTTTACCAATTGGAAGTCATTCTGGGTTTTGACTGGTTAATGACAAATAATGTGTTATTGATTGTAGGAACAAGAGGATAGCATATCCTGCTACTCAGAGTGTTGAGAATCTAGCTGCTAGCTTGAACTTCCTTTCAACAGCTGAAGCTAAGAAGTGTTTGAATAAGGGTTGCCAAGGGTATATGGTATTCTTCTCCGTGCAAGGGGAAACTAGTGAAACGTTAAGTAGTATACCTATGGTAAATGAATTCCCAGATGACCTTAACAGATAACCTCCTGAAAGGGAAGTTTAGTTCCTAATTGACATTGTACCTGGAGCTAGTTCTATATCTAAGGCCCCTTATCATATGGCTCCAAATGAAATAGCGAAGTTAAAGAAGTAGATCAAGGATTTTCTTGAGAAAGGGTTCATTAGACTGAATGTGTCACTGTGGGGAGCTCCAGTTTTGTTTTTGAAAAAGAAAAATGGGAGTCTTCGTTTGTGTGTTGACTATAGAGAACTAAATAAGATTACCGTTAAAAACAAGTACCCTCTCCCCAGAATCGATGACTTTTTAGTTCAACTATCTGGATCATGCGTGTTTTCAAAGATTGATCTAAGGTCGGGGTATCACCAGCTGTGAGTGAAAGCAGAAGATGTTTTGAAGACAGCTTTTCGAACTAGGTATGGTCATTATTAGTTCTTAGTGATGCAATTTGGGCTAACCAACGCACCTGCGGTATTCATGGATTACATGAACCATGTTTTTCGACAATATCTGAATCAGTTCGTTGTGGTATTCATTGATGATATTCTGATATACTCTAAGAGTAGAGAAGAGCATGAGCATCATTTGAGAATTATGTTAAATACATTTCATAAGAGGCAGCTCTATGTCAAATTAAGTAAGTACGAGTTCTAGCTTCCAGAAGTAAAATTCTTAGGCCATGTTATCTCGTGAAAAGGGGTCTCAATGGATCCCAGTAAAGTGGAAGCAGTACTGGACTGGAAGAGGCCAGAAATTGTTGCTGAAGTACATAGTTTTTTGGGTCTTACTGGTTACTACCGGAGGTGTATCTAGAATTTCTCACATATTGCCTTGCCGATGGCCAGGCTCACGATAAAGGATCAGCCTTTTGTGTGGGATGAACATTATGAAAATTGTTTTGTGGAGCTGAAAAAGAGGTTAACTATGGCACCTGTGTTGATTATATCTGATCTTAGCTTGACCTACGTTGTGTATAGTGATGCGAGTAAGTAGGGATTAGGGTGCGTCCTGATGTAGTAGGGATGTGTGGTGGCCTACGCCTCTCAACAGCTCAAACCTCATGAAATGAACTATCCTACTCATGATCTGGAGTTCGCGGCCATTGTGTTTGCTTTAAAGATTTGGCGGTATTATTTGTATAGTATAACCGTAGAGTTGTACTGCTGATAAACCCATGTTGTGTGAGTTCTCAAAATAAAACTAGGTTAGAAAATGTAGTGTAGTAGCTCAACCTAGGTCGTTCTTGTGAGGAGATTAATTTCTAAATTTCTAAGTAGTAAAGTGATAAAAACCTTAAAGTTGTGAGAAATCATTTTGAGAAATTGCGTTTGTAAACTAATGAAGTAAACTAAGCTAAAGCAATATTTTTGTATTTTTCAATTTTCAAAACAAAGAAGCAAAAGGAATTGAAATTAACACTAACAACAAGATAAATTCAATTAACTAATATAATGATAAAATAGGATTCCCTTGAGTTGAGGTTTTTGTCTTCCTTGCTTGCTAATGATTTGAATTCCATAATGAGCCAAGAGGATGAAACTAAGCTACCACTAGCTCCATACTTGCAATAATCATTTAATTCATTCTACCGAAATAATTAAATGAATACCACCAATTAATTGTGACTCAAGGAGATGAACAATTAACTTCCAAATCTAGCTTGTAATTACCATTACAAAAGTTTAAAGCATTCAGTTTAGTCATTTACAATCCACTTAACCAAGTTGGAATAAACAACTCAACCTACTCCTAATTTGAATCATACAAAGCTTAATTAATCAACTCCTAGCTCAACCACCAAGTTTATTCACTTGGCATAACAATCTAGATCATAATTATATACTTAACCAAGCTACATAATCATTAACTAAAAAGAGAACTTACAGGAATTTCATTGAAGTTTAGAAGCTTAAACCATTACCCAACTCAAGGAAATCACCAAGGCTTAGCTACTCATGGAAGAGGAAAAGGAAACTTGATGGAATAAGGGGAGAATAGCCATGGAAATTCCTCACCGAATAGCCTTCTTCAAGGGCACTCACGCCTCCTCTCTTTTCCAATTATTCCATTCGGTGCTTCTTCTTCCATGCACAGCCATGACTCCTCCCTTCAATTCCTTTCTAAAGTTGCGTGTCTCTTCCCCCTTTTCACACTCGGCCCTGGTCTCCATTCCACAGCCGCCACACCTCTCCTTCTATTCCATTCTGTCTCACTGCCACCACTGCTCCAGCTGCTAAACCCTCTTTGCTTTAATTACTCAAATTGATCATCAGTTGCCTTTTGGCCCAGCACCTCCACGTCTTTCTCTCTATTCATTTGGACCCTCTTTTTTCTTTTTAATTAGGTGTTGCCTCTCCCTTCTCTCTTCGATGCTCTCTTTTTATTTTCTAAAACCTCGTTTGTCAACCATTTCGGCTCATCTATTGTGACTCCTCTCCATGGCAAATTCGGTTCAATCTCTCATCTTCACGTGTCTTCCTCTTTTTCCCATCAGTCCACTCTCCTTTTGCAATCAATTCCCATTTGGTCAATAGCCCACTTAATCATTCAACAATTTCGGCCCACCTCTAATTCCTTCTCTTCGGTGCTGCCTTCACGTCTTTATTCAGCACTTCATGTGTTTTTGTGGTCCTATCCTTCTCTTCTTCAATTCCTCACTCACGGTCCAACAACTTTGTTCTTTAATCTATCGGTCCATTCCTTTCTATTAATCTTGTCCAGTAACTTCTTTTCCAATTTGGTCAGCCCTCTCTTTTTAACTTGTTCTCCCCTTTTTTTAATCAGCCGCCACATACTGTATTCTTTTATTTGTCCAGACGCTACCTCCCAACGGCCCTCTCTCTTCAATTCCATAAATCCTCACATCATCCCTCTTCCTTTTATATTCTTTATTCTCATTTCTCACTTGGTCAACAAATTCGGCTGCTTACTCTTTTCCCTTCAATTCGGTTCAGCCTTTCCTTTCTTCATTTCCCTTTCATAATTTTCCTTCGGTCCAGCCCCTACCTTTCAATCTTTCCAGCTCCTATCCTTTAATTAAGCTCCAAAATGATATTGAACTTGAATACTTGATAAAAATTGTCACATCATCACCTACAAAATTATTTTCAAAAAGGTAATATCTTTTGCTCACAATTAAAGAATAATGAGAATAACAAATATTAATTAAAAATATAATAATTTAACCACTTTAATTCCCAAATTATTCTTTCACTAAAATCTCAAATTAACTTGTGATTATGCCCAAAATATTTAATTAAGTCCCACAAAAGCCTAAGATTAATTAATAAAAAAATATAAATATTGAGCTATATCAATTGCCCCATACTTAAGCTTTTGTACTCCTGAGCAAAACATTAAACTCAACATAGACAAAAAGGAATGAAATTTGAAAGGACAGGCAAGATCAAGCTTCAAGAATCACGCTTAGCCAAATAACAAGGTATCCTTCAATTCAAATTCAATGAACATACCAAAAATTGAAGTAGTTTAAGCAATGCAAAGTTTTATTACAATGAGCTTAATTGGAAACCTTAACTAGGATAAGTGTTTACACTCTTCTCTCATATAAGGTAGTATTTTTTTTCACTCGCATCCACTTTAACCACACTCTACCATAGGCTTGTAGTATTTCTAGGCTCTCCACTACTTGCAACAATGGCATAAATAAATCAAAAGGACTTTGTAGGGTTGCAATGTTAAATAGGCCAAATGATGGAAAATATAACAAACACTATGCTTGCACCAAATAATTTGCACGATCACTTAGCACTATAGAACTAACTTAATTCACATATTTTACTATTGTGACTTTATTTCTTTCTTTGATTTTTTTTTTGTATTCACACTTTTTCTCTTCTTTTTCTTCTTTTCTATTTTCTTTCTTTTGACTATTCACATGGTATTTTTTTTCTTTTTCTTTTCTAATATATAATAGTACTCTTTCTTTTTTTTCAATAGTGCTAGGAAAAACTTGATAAAGGATGCAAACATAGTATTTGTATAATGAAATAGAAATGAAGTGAAAGGATCAAAGGGGTAAACAAAGGTAAATGATGAATAGTTTGTGTTTAGGTAAATAGGTGATGAAATGAATGCCAATGTCATCTCTATCCATACCATTGCAAAATATAGCCACAAGCAAGAAACAAAACAAGTTCTAGAGAGCAATAATCTAAGTAGATGAATCACACAATGAAATGAACAATTAGGCCCAAAATACCTTCCAACTAGGCTTTTTGTTTCCTAATAAACTCATCAAAATTAAACCATGCATCATTAAAACACTTGAATTTTGTGGCAATTCACTAATTCAAGGCAAGTTTCATCCATGAATCCAACTAAGAGTAATCAAAATACTTGTCATGACTGAAGGCTTCAAAAATCTTAGTGAATTGGACCAAAAACAATAAAGGACACAAGCAGGAGACAGAGGCATATGATATCACAATGAAATCCATCATGAGAATAAACACACTCCCCCATACTCAATCCTTACATTACCCTCAATGTAATGCACAAAAGTTCTTTCAACTCAAGTGCACCAAGAAACTTCCCTTTCTTATGAGAATCCCCAATAATTGTTGGATTGAAAGTATGCCCCTTTTGTTCAGATATGGATTGAGATTGTGGCTCATTCACACAGCAACCTTGACTACCACCTACATCATTCAAAGACTGAAATATATGAGAAGTAGCATCATGAAATGGTATGCAATAGTATAGTAATTGATTAGAACAGAGTTTCTTCCCTGTTACAGTCTTGACATGTGGTTGTCCATTATTTCCAAAATTTTCAGCAAAGAAATTTATGACTTTTGACCTGCTAAGTTCATCACCAAAAGGAGAATGTAAGTATTTCAATAATTGGAAAGAAGTGAGGTTACCCACACAATCATCCTTTAGGTTAAGAGAAGTTTGAAACTTATAAGATGGAGGAATGTGAAGTTTAAACCCATGAATTGCAGTCGTGCCATCAGTAGCATATTGATTTCTTTCCTCATTTTCAATAATAACTCCACTTGTGTCCATAGGAGCAGATTTAGTGCTAATGGATGTTGCTTCACTTCTAAAAGTGGAATCCACTTCACTAACATTCTCAAATTCTGTAAAGCTACACAATAATTCTTTCCCAACACCATGATAACTATCAAATGAAGATATAGTACTATCAATGTTAGAAAAATAAAAAATAAAAGGATTGGAAGTGGAAAGTGAGCTATCAATTGACATACAATCAATACTACACACATCATCATCATAATCAATAGAGGGAGGAGAATTTGAACCAATGGTAGCACATACATCATCATGACAATCATTTTTCACACACAATGAGCAAACAGACTCATCAATTACCTCTTCCAAGGCCAAATCAATCACATTCAAGCCAAGAAGGGAGTAGTCCTCAAATGGGTGATTCATAGCTTTATAAACATTGAACCGAATGACATGATCACCTACTTCCATAGTTATGTACCCATCCTTCATGCTAATGATAGTATTAGCTGTGCGCATGAAAGGCCCACCCAAAATCAATGGTTCCTCAACTGAGACCTCAATAGACATGTCTAGGACATAAAAATCAGTAGGAAATACTAAGTCTTTGACCTTGACTAAGATGTCTTCCAATAAGCCATAAGGTTTCCTAGTGGTGCGATCAGCTAGTTGTAGGATGACACTAGTGGATTTGATGTTTGTGAGGCCAAGAGAGGTGTAAATAAAGTAGGGCATGACATTTATAGCCGCTCCTGGATCAAGAAGAGCATTACTAAAAGGCATGGTACCTATAGTGCATGGAACAGTGAATGAGCCAGGGTCTTTACACTTAATTGGAAGATGGGGTTTAAACATAGCAGACACACTAGGACTCAACTGAACACACTCATTAGGTTTACACCTACGCTTTTGGGTGCACAAATCTTTCAAGAATTTAGTACAAGCAGGCATTCCTTTTACACATCAAGCAAAGGCAAATTAACTTCAATCTTACTGAAAATATCCATCATATCAAGAAATTTCTTTTCATTTGAAACCTTCTTGCTACGCACATATGAATTAGGAAATAGAATTTTAGAGAGATTTACCTTTTGACCTTCCCCTTTGCTTGAAGAAGAAGAAGTTGAAGGGTCAAGTACCTTAGTATTTGTTAAAGTTGACACTCCTTGCTTGCTATCCATATTTGAATTTGGAGAAGAATGCCTTTGTAGAAGCTTCTGTTCAACCATACTCTCAGATTTTCCAATAGCAAGGTGAGTGTTGTGATCAGAATCATCACCACCATCAATATCTTCCACTTGTGGTTGCAATGGACCCTCAACCTCTTCATTATGCCTGTTACTTGAATACATTCCAGATTTGAAACTCTCAACATTTTCTTTAAATTGGACTTGTTTACCACTCCTTAAGGAGATAGCATGTGCATCCTTATGATTGATCACAGTGTTGGAAGGCAACCCTTGTCCACTTTTAGCTTGTTGCTCATTGAGGCTATCAGACATTTGAGTGACAAATGAAGTAATGTTAGCATTCTTAGAATCCAACAACTCCAACTTGTTAAAGATTGTGTCAAACTTAGTCCCAATATCAGAAAATTTAGAATTGGTCTGAGCTCTCTCTTCATCAAATCTCGAGGCTAAGTTACCCATGGAAGATGACACATTTTTCATACACTTGAGAAGTTGAGAGATGTCATCTTTAGTAGCATGGGATTCAAGTGTAGCAACTACTATTTGTTGGGGATTAGATCGGTTTGAAGGTCCTTGAGTTGGAGCTTGATTTGAAGAACTCCCTTGAAATTGATTCTGGTTCCTCCAACCAAAGTTGGGATGGGACCTCAAACCCTCATTGTATGTATTAGAGTAGGGATTCCAAGGCCTTTGATTCTATCCTTGTCTCCCTTGAAAAACAGTTGAGACCTCTCCAAGTTGGTGTGGGCAATTAAGAGCAATATGCATGTGAGAGCTACATATGTCACAGCTAGGAGCCACTAGAGCTTGAGAATGTGACCCATGAATGTTCACATTGTTTAGATCGGCCATGAGCTTATTGAGGTCAGTTCTCATATCTGTCATTTGGGATGACAAATTATCATACTCCCTTGAAGATCTTGGAGCATATGAGACCTCATGGACTTGTCTAGCATCCAACCCTTCAAATTGTTGACTATACTAGCTATCTTCTCAATTAAAGCCCAAGCTTCTTCAGGTGTAAGCAATTGAATAGTACCTCCAGAAGATGAATCCAAACTCTTCCTATCTTGAGGAAGCAACCCACTATGAAAATATTACACCAATCGAGCTTCTGGAATTTGATGGTGTGGGCACTTGGCTAGGAGTTCTTGAAATCGACACCAATACTCATAAAAAGATTCATGGAGGCCTTGTTTAGCACCGAAGATTTCCTTAGTGAGAGATGTTATCTTTGAAGAAGGGAAGTATCTTTCCAAAAAGACACTCCTCAAGGTGTCCTAAGATGCTAAAGCATTAGGATTGTGGTGAGGTAGCATCAAGAACCACTCCTTAGCTTTGTTTTCCAGTGTAAAATGAAAGACTTTTTGGCACATCTCATCTAGATCAACTCCCATTGGTTTCATGGAGTTGCACACAATATACATATTCCTCAAGTGCCTGTTAGGGTCTTCTGTAGGTAAACCATGAAATTTTGGTAAGTGACTCAACAAAGGACCTTTCAACTCAAAATTAATATTAAATTCAAGACAAGAGAGGAAAGGATCAATAATATCAGTAGAAGAGTAAGATCTTTGATAGTTCTACGCTCCCCAATGGGTAAAGGTACACCTTCTGGAGGCGGAACTGGATCCATGGTAAGATGGTGATCTACAATGAACGAAGAGCCAATATGAGAAGAATTATCACAAGTATGTGCAACAACTTCAGTGTTAATGACTTGTCCAAGCCCTACACTAGATGATTCAACTTTCTTACCTTTCTTCAGTAACCTAATTGTCTTGTTAATATCTTTATCTAAAGGCACAAGTTCAGTTTTCTGAGATCTAGTCATGCACAGTAAAAAGACTCATATAGACACACAAATTATAGCAAAGTAATTGGTCAAATGGTCAATTGAAGAAGGGTTGTATACAGCAAAAATTAGCAACTTGTAGGAAACCAAGTTAACTAATCCTTGACAACCAAAAGAGTTAACCACAACCAACAAAATTCAAGTGTCTAAAGAGTAAGACCAGTTTCAGCAATAACAAGACAAGTGCAACACAAAGTGACAAGAGGCAAATAGGAGTTGCAAGGTAAGACTTCACCTTTTAAGGGAACAAGTTGGTATAGCAATGAAGTAGTACCTCAAACCGCAAGTATATAAGTAGAGTCGCTGGAAGCACAACTTACAGAATGTGATAGCTACCTGAAATCTCAAGTTGCAACTAACAAATTTCCAAGGATGAAGAATGCAAAGTTGCTCACCACAAAACAATAATGAACCACATAATGGCCACTAAGAACATGATAGCAAAGCAACAAAATGCAAATTTCTTTTTGTTTTTGTTTTCTAATTGCAAATGGAATGCAAAACAACTATGAAAATGAAAATTAACCTAAACCACTACCAAACACTTCAACAACTAACAACTAACTAAGACAAACTCAAAAACACACTAGCAACCAAGAAAAATCAAAGAAAACCCTAAGAACAAACTAAATCAAAAACTTAGAAAAATACCAAAAAAAAGAAAGAAAATTCAGCAAAGTATAGCAAACCTTCGAATTTGGCTAAAATCAAGCAGACCTAATAGCTTTAGCTATTAGTCTTGCTTAGAATGCTGAAAAACTCTAACCTGTCAAATTTCAGAACTTTATGGGCACAAATATTTCAGTTCCAGCAAGACAGTGCTAATCAAAAATCAGAATTTCGCAAAAATTCAAATGAGTACTACACACTTCCTACCAAACTAAGACACACTATGACAATAGAAAAGAACACTTAACTACTTAAAACCTTAGCAATCATCCTCCCCCGCAATGGCGCCAATTCGATAAACCCATGTCCTGTGAGTTCTCAAAATAAAACTAGGTTAGAAAATGTAGCATAGTAGCTCAACCTAGGTCGTTCTTGTAAGGAGATTAATTTCCAAATTTCTAAGTAGTAAAGTGATAAAAACCTTAAAGTTGTGAGAAATCATTTTGAGAAATTGCATTTGTAAACTAATGAAGTAAACTAAGCTAAAGCAATATTTTTGTATTTTTCAATTTTCAAAACAAAGAAGCAAAAGGAATTGAAATTAACACTAACAACAAGATAAATTCAATTAACTAATATAATGATAAAATAGGATTCCCTTGAGTTGAGGTTTTAGTCTTCCTTGCTTGCTAATGATTTGAATTCCATAATGAGCTAAGAGGATGAAACTAAGCTACCACTAGCTCCATACTTGCAATAATCATTTAATTCATTCTACCGAAGCAATTAAATGAATACCACCAATTAATTGTGACTCAAGGAGATGAACAATTAACTTCCAAATCTAGCTTGTAATTACCATTACAAAAGTTCAAAGCATTCAGTTTAGTCATTTACAATCAACTTAACCAAGTTGGAATAAACAACTCAACCTACTCCTAATTTGAATCATACAAAGCTTAATTAATCAACTCCTAGCTCAACCACCAAGTTTATTCACTTGGCATAACAATCTAGATCACAATTACATACTTAACCAAGCTACATAATCATGAACTAAAAAGAGAGCTTAAAGGAATTCCATTGAAGTTTAGAAGCTCAAACCATTACTCAACTCAAGGAAATCACCAAGGCTTAGCTACTCATAGAAGAGGAAAAGGAAACTTGATGGAATGAGGGGAGAATAGCCATGGAAATTCCTCACCGAACAACCTTCTTCAAGGGCACTCATGCCTCCTCTCTTTTTCAATTATTCCATTCGGTGCTTCTTCTTCCATGCATTGCCGTGACTCCTCCCTTCAATTCCTTTCTAAAGTTGCGTGTCTCTTCCCCCTTTTCACACTCGGCCCTGGTCTCCATTACACAGCCGCCACACCTCTCCTTCTATTCCATTCTGTCTCACTGCCACCACTACTCCAGCTGCCAAACCCTCTTTGCTTTAATTACTCAAATTGATCCTCAGCTGCCTTTCGGCCCAGCACCTCCACGTCTTTCTCTCTATTCATTTAGACCCTCTTTTCTCTTTTTAATTAGGTGTTGCCTCTCCCTTCTCTCTTCGATGCTCTCTTTTTATTTTCTAAAACCTCCTTTGTCAACCATTTCGGCTCATCTATTGTGACTCCTCTCCATGGCAAATTCGGTTCAATCTCTCATCTTCATGTGTCTTCCTCTTTTTCCCATCGGTCCACTCTCCTTTTCCAATCAATTCCCATTTGGTCAATAGCCTACTTAATCATTCAACAATTTCGGCCCACCTCTAATTCCTTCTCTTTGGTGCTGCCTTCACGTCTTTATTCAGCACTTCATGTGTTTTTGTGGTCCCCTCCTTCTCTTCTTCAATTCCTCACTCACGGTCCAACAACTTTGTTCTTTAATCCATCGGTCCATTCCTTTCTATTAATCTGGTCCAGTAGCTTCTTTTCCAATTTGGTCAACCCTCTCTTTTTAACTTGTGCTCCCCTTTTTTTAATCAGCCGCCACACACTCTATTCTTTTATTTGTCCAGACGCTACCTCCCAATAGCCCTCTCTCTTCAATTCCATAAATCCTCACGTCATCCCTCTTCCTTTTATATTCTTTATTCTCATTTCTCACTTGGTCAACAAATTCGGCTGCTTACTCTTTTCCCTTCAATTCGGTTCAGCCTTTCCTTTCTTCATTTCCCTTTCATAATTTTCCTTCGGTCCAGCCCCTACCTTTCAATCTTTCCAGCTCATATCCTTTAATTAAGCTCCAAAATGATATTGAACTTGAATACTTGATAAAAATTGTGCCACATCATCACCTATAAAATTATATTCACAAAGGTAATATCTTTTGCTCACAATTAAAGGATAATGAGAATAACAAATATTAATTAAAAATATAACAATTTAACCACTTTAATTCCCAAATTATTCTTTCACTAAAATCTCAAATTAACTCGTGATTATGCCCAAAATATTCAATTAAGTCCCACAAAAGCCTAAGATTAATTAATAAAAAGATATAAATATTGAGCTCTATCAACTGCGACCACAAGAGTCTTAAGTATTTCTACGATCAGAAAGAGTTGAACATGAGACAACATCGTTGGATGGAGTTGCTAAAGGACTACAACCTGGAAATCAAATACCATTCGGGTAAAGCAAATGTAGTCACAGATGCTCTTAGTCGAAAGACGATACTTGTAGCAACAATGATGATACTAGAGGGAAAGTTGAAAGAAGATTTTTGAGATCTAAACTTGTTGAACCAAATCGTCTATGCCAACTACACCGTTTCCTAAGGGGAAAGTGATTTGAGAGCTGAGATTGAAGAAGCTCAAAGGCAAGATGGTTGGATACAATGTAATTTGGCTAGAATTGAACGGGGAGAAGCCTAGGACTATAATGATTGGTTCGATATCAGAAGACAATTTGTGTTCCACTTAAGACGTAGTTGAGACAGAAAATTCTTGATGAGGCATATAAGAGTCAGTATACTCTTCACCTTGGTATGACTAAAATGTACCATAATTTGAAATCTATGTATTGGTGGCCGGGATTGAAGAGTGATGTGATGAAATATGTGGCACGATGTCTTACTTGCCAGAGGGTAAAGATTGAGCACCAGAGACCATCGAGTTTATTGCAAAGTCCTGAGATTCCGGAATGGAAATGGGAAAGTGTGACCATAGATCTTATTGTAGGATTGCCCAGAGTCAAGAATTATGATCCGATCTAGGTAATAGTTAATTAGTTAACAAAATCGGCACACTTCATACCAATCAATGCTGGTTACTCTCTGGACAAACTAGCAGAGATTTACATTCATAAGATTGTGAAGCTTCATGGCACACTGAGGAATATCATTTCTAACCGAAATCCCCGATTCACTTCTAGATTCTGGAAGGCATTACATGAGGCACTCGGTATCAGTTAAGATTTAGCACAGTTTATCATCCTTAGACAGATGGACAGTCAAAGAGGACTATTCAGACACTGAAGGATATGTTGCGGCATGTGTCCTTGACTTTAAAGGGAGTTGGGATAGCTTCCTACCACTTGCTGAGTTTGCCTACAACAATAGCTATCATGCGAGCATCCAAATGGCTCCATATGAAGCATTATATGGAAGGAAGTGCCAATCACTTTATGCTAGAATGAGTTATCCGAAATGAAGCTTTATGGGTCGGATCTTGTTGATTAAACCTCATCACAAATTTGAGTTATTCGAAAAAGGTAACTTGCAGCACAAAGTTGATAGAAAAGCTACGCTGACAAGAGGAGAAGGCCTCTAGAGTTTGAGGTTGGTGACCATGTGTTTTTAAGAGTAGCTCCTGTCACTGGCATTAGGCGAGCAATCAAGTGAAAAAGGTTGAGCGTAAGGTATATAGGTCCTTTTGAAATCCTTGAGAGGATTAGGCCTGTTGCGTATCGAGTAGCTCTACCCTCAAACTTGAGTAAGCTTCACGATGTGTTTCACGTTTCTCAATTGAAGAAATACCAGTCGGATCCTTCTCACATCATTGAGTATGAGATATCGAGTTACAAGACAACTTCACATATGCCATAAAGCCAGAGCAAATCATTGATCGAGAGGAACGACGGCTCAGACACCGAAGCATTCCATATGTGAAGGTGATCTGGAAGGGAATGACTCAAAGAGAAGAAACTTGGGAAGCGGAAGAGGACATGCAAAGACGATATCCGGGGTTTGTGGCTCAAATTGTGTAACAAATTTTGGGGACGAAATTTATTTTACAGGGGGAGAATTGTAATATCTTGAATTGTAATTAAGGGCTAATGACTTCAAAATTGATGTAATTATTAATGAATAAACACTTTTGAAGAATATGATGTGCATTGTGATATAAATATGCTTGGTGATGCTCTAGTGAATGTTTTGACAATCAGGGGAAAAATAGGAAATTTGCCGACCAATTAGCCAACTACCAAAGAGAGAGGTTACGAAATTGGTTGGAGCTATTTGGAAATGTGTAGTGTCAAGAGAAAAAGGGGTGGAATCATGTGCTTTAGTACTTATAAGAGTTCAAAGAAGGAAGCACAAGATGTTGACATGTGGCAAGTTGTGGACCATTGGATTAAAGTCAAATTTTCAAAATATTTTCTCTTTCCTCTCATGGTAAAGCCGGCTAGGGAGCTTGGGGCAAGGGAAAATCTGATCACCATCATCATTTTCTCATTTCTCTCACATTATCCTCCATTTTTGTCTAGCTTAAGGTAGAAAGAGAAAAGAAAAGGTAAGATTTTGACTTGTTAAATGTCTTCTAATGCTCAAGTGATAGCCAACTTTAAGTATTATAAAAAGAAAAAGCTTGGAATAAGAGGTTAATATGCTATTCTTAACTTTGGTTTATAGGGTTTGACATTTGCCCTGGTCGTGAATGAACTGTGCCGGAGCAAGTCAGGAAAAAACAAGGTAGTGACTCTTTCTCTTATACTATGTGTAAAGTATTGTATGTATGTTTGTCATGCATTGTGATACTTTGTGATACATTGTGATGCTTTGAGATTATAGCAAAAGCTGGCATAGTGATTACAACTTAAGTTGTTGCTTTGTGATCGCAATGGAAGCTGACGCATAGTGTTTACAACCATGAGTACTGTCGTATGTGGCGTGAGCCATATTTCCTTGTGATGCTGTTTAACATGATCATATATGCTATGTGTTTATGCACCGTATGAGTGACTTGTCACTACTGGGATTCTCTTGAATCTCATTCTTTCCATTGACTAACATTTCAGATAGGGCAAGTGGCTCCAAGGAGAAGCGAACCACTAAGAGCGGCTAGAACCTTGGAGAGATATTTAATTTTGGATTGTTGGTTATCCACTTTGGATTTTGGGATTACTGTATAATTTTGAAATGTGAATAATATTTTGGAATGGTATTGTAATCCTCTATATGGGAAACTTTAAACCCTTAGTGAATGCATAGCTCCTAGGAGTTGTCAGGGCTTTGTAGTACACTCTAATATGTATAAATGTAATATAACTACATAGGTAATTATATTCGATATTTGGACTTGAGACCAAAGTAGGGAAGAAATTTTGAAAGATTTTGTGAAAATCATACTGTAAGGTAGGAAGTTGAAATGAGTTTTAAATTATCTGACGGTCTCTAATCCAATTTAATATACGTTATTGAATTTTAATTACATTTATTAAGGCAGGGGGTTACATATGCTATGGGCATGAGTATGATGTATGATACATTAAGCATGTAGATATATCATTGTGCTAGCATAAATTGATGTAAGGCAAGCATGTCATGTATTAAGTTAGCATTTATCTTGCATACTAAGTGGTATTGTTTACTACTGAGATTTCCCCGAATCTCACCCTCCCTCAACCAACCATATAGGCACGTAAGCACAGAAGTGGAGTGTAGGACAATGTATAAACAGCATGACAGATGGATGTTTTTCCAAAGCATGATAATTGAACTAACAATGGGTAATGACACGGTATGACCCCATTAGTTAAGTACGCAGAGCAGTTTAATAAACGGAGAGATACTCTAATAATAAGGAATGAAAAAAATTAAGTCACTCCGTAAATAAAGCTAAACAATATGGTAAATATGTCCTTTATCAAATGAATAATGCTCCAAGAATAAATGTGAAAAATTTTCGCTAGAAGATTATTTATTGATTCTCTTGAGCTTAATAATAATGATGTCACTTCCGATGCATTGTAAAAGGGCATAAAGAACGGGTGTTACAAATCTGTGTTTTTTTTATATTTTATATTAATTGATAAGGTAGAATGAAATAGATTATGGAAGTCGAATTGGGAACACATCTTGATCTATTCTCTGCATCACACAACAACTAGCAATAATAAGATGATGGAAATACGTACATAATGTTTGGCTTGGTAATTTGATATAACTATCATTATATTGCTTATATTTCTGGTTCGTCCAAAACAAATCCAATAAAAACTTAAACTTCTATTGTGGACATATTCCATATTTCTTTGTCGGCATATATACTTCAAACCATTGAGAACGAAACTAAAAACCTAGAAATTACCAGGAAAAAAAAACAAAAGAGATCTGGAAAGAGAAATCTTTATGGTATGATTCATAGATTATATACATGCATAAACATCTGGAAGTTTGAGATAAAGAAAGATCTGAAGAGGGAGAAACCATATACTCTTTTCTTCAAGTCTCAAAATCATAGCATGGTTGAAGCTTCCACTTCTTATGAAGTTTTAGAGACATGAGCGAATGGCGTGCTCTTGATCAGCCTGACATTTCATAGCTCAGTATGGCCCTGTGGGAAATATAAACATCTTTTTGAAGAACATCTACCTAAGGCCCATTCAAAAAGGTTGAGTCCTTATTGGAAGTCTTCCTTTGGCAACATCTGCATCGATCACAGAACTAAAAGATCATTCTACATACATGCAGTGATAAAACTTAACATTAGTTGTTGTGTAGATTATGTTTTCCAAATTATGTACCATGCTTTCTAGCAATGAAGTTTCCTTTGAAGTCATGCTAAGAACTTCTAATTTTTTTTCTATCATATTTTCTCATATGTAGAATATGCATTGAAATATTTTGGTTGAATTCTTCTATATATAGCTAAAGGCCTATGATGACATAAACCCAAGGGTTAATTTTCAAAAAAGAGATGGTGGTTTAGAAAAGGGGAAAAAAACCGTTTGCCAAATGTTGTTAAATCTGTGTGCTGAATTGTTAAGTTTACGAAATCCATGGGCAAAAGGTTGTCAATTCTATGTGAGATATATATATATATATATATATATATATATTATTGTGCTCATGGTATCTGTTGGCAAAATTTTGCCAATTCTGTGTGCAGTTGAGTTATGGCATTACAAAACCACTTTTCGAAGTTGAAAGTTCCATAATATCAAAATAGTAAAAGTGATAGCTAGCTAATTAATTTCTCATACACATACACATATATATATATGAGAAATTAATTATAATAAATTTACAGTTGTTTATGGTATGACCTTGTAGGAACAAACATCAACGTTAAAAATTATCTAAAATTATTAAAATAATATTATTTTAGTGCAAGATTTAAGCACAAGGAAATGAAAAATGAAAAATAAATAAATGTAAAACATATTTTTAATGCATAAAATTGATTTATAACAGATTAGAATTAATTGCATTTGATTTTGTACACTGAATGAATTAATGTACGTTCTTGGGCATTTTAGAGTTGGCAAAAAAGGTATTTGAGAATTTTAGGAAATACAGTAAGTACTTTTTTATATTAGATCTTTTCTTATTGCAATCTTGATATTGTAGAATTTTGTTATTGTGATTTTTTAAATTTGTAAACAAAAGATGGAATAAAATAACAGATTTAAAATATATTTATACTTTTAACGAAAAAAAGATCGTATCTAATAAATATGAGAATTGATATAATCTAGGTCTATAATACGCCTGTGTTATTTAAATTTGAAAGCTGTGATTGTTACTTTTTCTTAGGTAAAAAAGTAACACTGTTAATTCCATTAAGTAATACCATTTCATTTTTATATTTCTTCATAATTAAATTTTGTTTTATCTTCATAAATCAAAGAGTTATCATAATTTAAAATTATATAATTTTTTTTCCAAAAGAAATATTATAAATGCTAAGGGTTTCAATTTGGTAATAAGTATTAGGGGGATTCATTTTGGATCCATTAGATTATGTTTTTGCACTCTGATTCATTATAGATGTTTGAACTCAAGTGCAAAGTGTTAATTTAAATTTAAAGAATTTCAAAGTCTTTATAAAATTTACTTTCTCTCTTAAGGTTGTATGCTCTTGAAAAAATGAGTGAGCAAGATTGAAAAGAAAAACATATACAAGTGCCAACATCTACAACTGATTTCATATAACCTAATTTTTATTAAAAATAATTGAAACAATAGACAAATTATTGGACCCTTTTATTGGATATGATATTTAATTTTATTGGGAAAGTGTTGAAAATAATTAATTTGAAAGACAAAAACGTGTATCCAGATTATGGATATTATCTTCATTATTTGTTATTAGTGTTAAGGGAAACTACACTAAGGTCCCAATCAAAATAATATCATAAAAGTCTTATAACTTGTCAATGGTTACTCTTTCACTGTCATTGACAAGTTATAAGACTTTTTTTATATTATTGTTTTTTTTTATTGGGACTGTGATGTGATTTTCCCTTAGTGTTGTTAGGGCATTCCTGTATAGAGAAACTAAAAACATAGGACTATAAATATTCTGTACATTTTAAGAAGCCATAATTAAAAGAGATATGCCAGATAAAAATGAGCTGTCATTAATATCACACAAATCTCTATGCTTTTCTTATGTCTTATATTAATTGATCGATAAGATTGAACCAAAAAAAAAAAACTATGGAAGTTGAATTTGGGACAAATCTTAGTATATTCTCTGCCTTAATAATCTAACAATTGCACACAATCAGCAATATGATGATGGAAATACGCATGATTTTTCTGGGCAATTTGATATAACGATCAATGTTTATGCTTTTAGTTCATCTGAGCAAAGCCAATAAAAACCAAAATTTTTATTGTTGATGTACGCCATCTTTCTTCAGCCACATATATGCTTCAAAACGTTTAGAACACAGCCAAAAATCTAGAAATTAAAAAAAGAAAACCAGATATATGCATCTAGAGAGGGCAGAGAGAGAAATTTTTATCGTTTGATATATAGAGTTGAAGCATTCACTACTACAAAATAAGGATACAACTATCCCAAGGGACATCCCTTTTTTAAAAATGGTTAAGGTACAAAAATACATATGTGATTTTCCTTAAAGTACACCCAATACCAAATACTTTTCTTAGGTGCAACAATGACTATATGGTTATAAAATAGGTGCAAAACTACCATTTGACCATTAGTTTGACTTTTTGACCCTGAAAGTGAAGACATGTATGATGACATGGACGCTAGAATCACTACAAAAAAAACCACTTTTAGTGGCGACATTTGGCGGCGACTTTTAATGTCGCCGCTGAAAGTGAGACTTTTGGCGGCAACAAAAGTGTCGCCGCCGAAAGTGTGTTTCAGCGGCGACATTAGTGTCGCCGCTAAAAGTTTTATTTGAAATTTAAAAAAAAAAATTTTAAAAACACTTTCAGCGGCGACTATTAAAAGTCGCCGCTGAAACTCACTTTCAGCGGCGACTTTAGTGTCGCCGCTAAAAGTCTTATTTGAAATTTAAAAAAAAAATTTAAAAACACTTTCAGCGGCGACTTTAGTGTCGCCGCTAAAAGTCTTATTTGAAATTTAAAAAAAAAAAAATTAAAACACTTTTAGCGGCGACTATTAAAAGTCGCCGCTAAAGCTCACTTTCAGCGGCGACTTTAGTGTCGCCACTAAAAGTCTTATTTGAAATTTAAAAAAAAATTTTAAAAATTTCAATTTCATATATTTTTTTATTAATATTTTTCGAAAATAATATTTATAAATTATTATTAATATTTTTTGAAAATTTTAAATTATTATTTATTAAGTAATTTTAATTAAAACATTTTTTAATTTAAATATATAAATATTTTTTTCGTTTTTATTTAATTTTTCATTATTTTTAATGATATTATATTTAATTAATAATTAATTATATGTATATAATTAATTAATTATATGTATGTATGTTTATATATATGATAATATTATATATATAATAATATGTAATAATGTGACATAGGTTCATTTCGACGCAACTGGCAGGGACTCGCGCGCGAAGGCATCGGCTCCCTGAGGTCGCGGGTTCGAACTGGAGGAGAGTCACTTGGAGGAATTACGCGGAGGCAACACGTGGCAGCACTTGGAGGAATTATGAGGAGGCGACATGTGGTAGCACGCGGAGGCGACACGTGGCAGCACCGGGAGGAGACACGTGGCAATTGTAAATTAATTTTTTTTTAAAAAAAATTCGAATTTTTTTTAAAAAAAAATTTTCAATTTTTTTTTAAACAAAATTAATACTTTCAGCGGTGACACAAAAGTCGCCGCTGAAAGTCACCTTCAGCGGCGACAAAAATTGTCGCCGCGAATACTATTCGCGATAGTCGCATAGGCAGCGACTTTTTGTCGCCGCTGAAAGACTTTTAGCGGTGACTTTTAGACTTTCAGCGGCGAACAAAAGTCTTTTTTTTGTAGTGAATGACATTCTGGAAAAAAAACTTACTGAAGTATATTCACTATTTCTGTATCACTTTTGCTGAAGTATATTCAAATCTAAATGCAGAGTGCTTAACTCACTCAGGAAAGTTGCTGCCCTAAAAAACATACTGATTGCTCAATTTTTTCCCAACCCTAGATTCCTAATATTATTAAATTAAAATCATTATAATACATATATTATGTTACTACTTTTTATTAAATTATATGATTTATTCGGAAAATTTGATTTTCAGCAAGTTTTTTTTCTAAAATGTCACTCCAGCGTCCATGTCATTGTACATGTCATCACTTTCAGGATAAAAAAGTCAAACTAACTATCAAAGGGTAGTTTTGCGCCTATTTTGCAAACACATAGTCACTGTTGCACCTAAAAAAAGCATTTGGTATTGAGTGCACCTTGAGGAAAATCACATATGTATTTTTGCACCTTAACCCTTTTAAAAAAATGTAGTTGGAAAGAAAAACGGTGGCAGTTTTATAAATATGTGTACGCAAGGGAAACTTTACGCATCCCAAATTTAAATTGGGATGCCTAAAGTTCATTCATGACGCTAATTACAAACTTTTGGGACAATGTTTGCTGGGTTTAGGCGTCCCAAAAGAGTTTGGGACGCCTAAAGGCTTGTTTTAGGCGTTCCAAACTCTTCTAAATGTGTGTTTGAAACAGCGATAAAAAAAATAGCTTTTTCCAATTTGACTTTTTGTAATCTTACTTTTAGTAAAAGCCAGATTTTGTAATGTGATTTATGTTTGGATTGGCGATTGTATAAATAACTTTTGTAAAAGTAAGTGAGTGTTTGGATTGGCTTAAGCATAAATGACTTTTGTGATAATGGTAAGAGAGAAATTAAATTTGAAATTAAAAAAAATATATAAAAGTTAAAGTTGGGAAATTTGGGAATTAAAATTAACACAATTTGATGAAATAATATTACAAGACTAATTAGATCACATGTCCCTTACAATTTA
The DNA here is from genome assembly GCA_963855925.1 of Inga laurina. NCBI lineage: Eukaryota > Viridiplantae > Streptophyta > Magnoliopsida > Fabales > Fabaceae > Inga > Inga laurina. Next base: position 67,132,731 of record OY979704.1, read on the forward strand.
GTCTCTAATTGAGTTGCGAAGTTGATTCATTTGAGAGGAAGATCGCCTAATAATTTGTAATAGAAGACTGTTCATCTACACTATTATTATCTACATGAACTATATTCACAGCTTCCCCTTGCTGAAACACTACGTCTTCAACATCATTTCTCCTAATAAATTTATGTAGGGTCATTTTTGCACAAACAATGTGAACTTGTGTCTGGTAGCTATACTTATGCATTTTTTGTAACAATTCAAATCGATTCTTCCACACTCCAAAAGTCCTTTCTATAGTTGACCTCAAACTAGAATAATAATAATTAAAGGTCTCATTTGCATTTCTGAATCCGGGTTGGCGGCTAAATTCAGGCATATGATAACGCTCACATCTATAGGGACCAAAATAACCAAGTTGTGTCAGATAGCCAGCATCAACCAAATAATATTTGCCTAATAAATGTTGAAATCAATTCAAACTGTTAAATAAATATAAGTGCGGAATGACAGTAATTGAGGCGCTACTAGCTCAAGTGGTAGTGGGGATGCATTGAGGCGCTACTTACCCCCAGGTAGTGGCTTCGATCCCCACGGAGGAAAAAAATCCCGCCAGGGGGGCGGGGGACTCTTGTGAGTCCTGGGCCCGTAAGCCCAGCTACTTGCCATGCCCGAATGGTAGTACGGGTGGCACTACGGTCGGTGCCGTAGCCAGTTGTGCCGGAGTAGGCGTCCCCGAGAGCACCGATAGGGGGATGTGACATAAAGTACCTTCCCAGCCCGCCAACATGAACATAAAACGCATATCCCAATCACATACAACCATTACATTCTATGTTTGATATCCCTTTCTCCTGATATATTTATCCTGGATGCCACCAGTGATCACACACCTAATGTGTGTTCCATCTATTGCTCCAATAGCATCTTTAAAATATGGATAATAATGGCAATCGTTTTCTATCTTTGGGTGGCATACAGTGAATTCGGGATTGCTGGGTCTAATATTTTCTAGCGCTAGATTGATGCAAGCATCTAATACCTTGTGCAAAAGCCTACTGGTTGTTTCCCCTGAATGTTGAAAGAGTTCCTGTACCACCCTATTTCCTACTCCATGGCCAATGGTGAGTAAAAACATGGCAACCATTTCCTCGATCCCAACATTCATTGAATTCTATAAGCCATGTTCGACCAATTTTTGACACAAGCTATAAAAGACATGTTTTTTCATTCTAAACATGTCATGACAGCATGAACATGGCTTGCCAATATCTCTTGCACCCATAAATGACCGATGCGTTGACTTGTTTTGCGTTTTCTTTGCACATGAAAGGCACCCAATATTGATATATCAATGCGGTCAATTGTTCGTACTCATCTACTTCATCGTTTATAAGAGATATAAGTCGAGACTGGTCATCTTCCTCCACCATGTCAAGTAAGTTTTAATTGTTCGAATTTGCCATTGATTATGTACCCTGTGAGTGTGATTAAAAATTCAAGTATGAGTAATGGAAGAAAAAAAATACCAAATAAGGACTCAATGGCATACAATAAAACAGATTCAAGTGATAGTGGCATAAAATAGTTTTCACAAAGCATGTTGTCATGAAGTTAAATATTGTCATCCTATGCAAACACAAACATAATAAAACATAGTTTACGTACATCTAAGAGTCATAAATCCTAAACCACAACCACAGAACCATGCAATCCATGTTCTGTTAACAGAGTGACACAAACGTTTCTCGATTAGTCTTATCCTATACTAGGTTGATATAGCGGTAATGAAAGTCCTCATCACATACGACTTCATCAATGTCAACCAGCTAATTCAAAGTAGCATCGACACTAACATTTTTAAAACCATATAATGTTGTCGCTCTGTCCTTGGATGCATTTGCCATCACACTTACTGCATTTGCCATCTAATGTTGAAGCTGGTACTTTATGCTTCTTTCTCTTCCCAGACCCTTCACCCATCTTCCTCTTACCCTGACTTCCTGACTCGGCACCAACAGTTGATGGAGTGCTTGTTGTTAAGCCAATACTAGCCAACTCATCCGTCACTCCTGTACTAGGCACCAGGTTAGCACCGAACATATCATCTTTGCTATCCCCTGAACCTTCTTCTTCATCCATTATTGGTCAGTACACATCATCCTGATCAGCCTCTTCTGTTTGTGTCTGTGGATCTATAAAAGGCTGATTAAAAAAATCCTCGCCAATCGCCATAGCATCCTTGAATATAATTCTTAGTTCTCTTTCAAACTCTTGTATGTCTGAACTTTCTATATGATGAATTCTCTTCCCTGCAAAGAAGAAACCAATAAGCAATTAATTAACCAAAACGAATCAACTGAGAGGAAAATAAATTAAACGTATAAGTTGCTAAAATTCTTTTTTACCTATATTTTCCACTGCCATCACTCTTTTGATGCGAGGACTTTACCTGTAATTGGGTCTCTGCTCACACCAGTCTCTTTGATTAATGAATCCCAAGTCTTGAAATCTTTCCTACAAATATCTAACCTATTCTTCAATCATTTCTTCTCATATTCTTTCCCAATCTTCTCATTAAATGTAGATACAATTCTCTCCCACCCTTTCTTTGTAAAATACATCCCACTGCATTCTTTTTTATAGATTTGCTCAACACAAGCATTGATAAAAATCTCAGTTGTCTCATCTTCCCAAACAGCTATGTTCATATTTCTATACCATAATTTATTTGAATATTATCAACAAATTTCATTCACATAATGTCAAATATTATGAGAACCTTAAATATACTAATCATCCAAAACAGTTAAGATCTTTAACCCAAAAAAAATAGTTAAGATCTTGATTTGATTCAAAACCGAAGAGGGGATCCACTTTAGTGTTGAAGACATTGGATTCTTTTCTTTTTGGCTAAAGACTACTTTTTTCCCTATAGACATTGATTCAAAACCAAAAAGGAAAATGATAGATTACTTGTTTTTTTGTATGCAAAGACTTGCTTGGTAATAGACTGATCCAATATATATAGAATAATTACAAGTAAAATAGAAAATGAGGGTGAATTTACAAGTAATATATATATATAGAATTTAAAGTGGCATTCTTGATGATAAATTGATCCAAATCAACCATGGAACAACCAGAATTCACATACCACATATGCAGCCAAAATCACACACACTTGTCCCAGCATTCACATACCACATATGCATCAAGAATCACAACCGATCATTCAGAGCAATGAAGTTCAAAGCAATGTCCATTTAACTTACATTCAGAGCAATGGAAAATGAATCAATTCAGAGCAATATAGGCACCAAAAATATCAGCAAAAAATTCCTACACAGACCATAAGGATAGATCACCAGTGCAGATCACCGGCCATATAGACCAAACAGAAGATCTAAAAACCTTATCGACCAAACAGATCACCGGTGCAGAAGATCCAGAAATGCAAGCCACACAAGCTCAAAGCCTCTTGCAACAACATATCTTCAATTTTTTGACTGAAAACCTTCAGCTAATGAAGTTTACCGACCACTGGAGAAGAGCCCATAACACCTACCACAAAACCAAGCCAGAAACTGTCCTAACAACACCAGCTAGGGTCACCGACGCTAGACGAAGATGCTCTGTGCTTTAACCAAATGAAGAGCAGACATAATAAGGGTGAGATTCAGGGATGACAATTAAGAAAGGAGGTTTGTGTGGGTGTAAATCTGAAAGAAGCCTTGGTGGTGCCGCCAAATGATGAAGGCAATGGTGGTTTCACAACGACGGCTTCAGAAGGTGCCCAGAAAAAATGATTGAGATGGAGGAGATCGATCAATGCTAGGGAGAAGGAGGCCCAGCGCAGGGAAAAGGATCTAAGAAAGACGCCGAAAGCTGGTCACGGTGGCGACGACGATGCGCAGGTGGGAGGCGGAAGCTGACCGAGTGAGCTGTGAGAGGACGAAAGGCGTGAGTGCAGGGGAATCTTTTTTTACCCTGTTCTCATGATAAAAGGTGGAAAGGAGAGAGGAGATTAGATGTTAAGAGTTGGTGAGGAATTTAAATCCCATTTAATGGTCATTTCCAACAACAAAAAGCTCCTTTTAGTAGCTTTTTACATATCGTGCGAATACTTAAAAAGTGAGATTCTCAAATAGTGTAACCAAACACTCACTTATTTTCCTTCCCTCTCAATCACACAATTTGCCATTTTTTCACGTGATATGACTCTTGAAATGTGTAACCAAATACTCACTAAAACAAGTCTTTAGGACGCTTAAGCCCAAAAAATGGCATCCCAAATAAGGATTTGGGACGCAAAAACTACCCCCTCAAGTCAGTCACTTTGTCAGTTATCAGTCATCTTCTTTCGCTTTGCTTTACCGAATCTCCAGCCACCCTGAGCTTTTTTCATTCCGCATGGCGTCCTATGACCTATTTCATTCTCCTAAATCCCAAATCCCGTGACTCTGTTTCCCTCACCGTCCTTGTTTCCCTCTCACCACTATTGTCGGCCGTCGCCCCTCTCTATTTTTCCCTCAACATCATTACTCTGTATTTTTTCCCTCACCATCGGTGTCTCACTGCTCTAGCGTCCTCCTCTCTCTCTCACCACCATCATCAGCCGTGCTGGTATCTCCCTCTCCACGCATGGTGTCGAGGGGTCGTCCCTCCCTCTCCCATCTCACGCTAGCTGCTGTCAACCTACTACTCTGTCAAGGTATGTTTACATCTTATCTGTCAATGCCTGGTACTGAGATGGAGTACCCAATTTTTCTGTGTGTATAAAAAATCATCACCATTACCATTATGAGTATTATTTTTATTCCCATCCCAAAACGTAGCAAGTTTCCTATATTGTACTATTCAAGTGCTTCTGTCGCGTGACAAAGACCTAAGAAGCTAGGGTCTTGAAAGTGTGGGGTGGCAGAGATAGGTTGAAGGTTAATGAAATGCTGAATAAAACAAAATATTTTCTGGGTTAATGATATTCATTTTGATTTATTTGTAATGCATCAAAAGTAATGACTAATGATATGGAAGGCAGTCAGTTGGGCATGGGTGGGAGAGAGCAAGTGCGTAGAGTTAAAGGAAAGGCGTTGGTGGGAGCACTTGAATTAGTTCATTAATTAGAATGTGGGTTCTTTGTAGGGAATCTATTTTCCTTCATTGCTTTAATTCAATTGTCTTTTGCTGACTAAGATGAAAATTTAGGGAATTGTTCATTAATAGGTTGTCTTTGTATCTGATTGTAGAAGTGTTGATAGCACTGTTTAATATTCTTCCCCTTTAAATTGTTGTTTATACTTTACTTTGTCATTCTGAAAGTTTAAATTTAAAAGAATAAAAAAAATAAATTAAAACAATGTGGTATATACGATTATCTATATTTTTTTAGGCAACATGCGATTATATAGAGTGATTCTATAGATATATCAATAAGGCCTTTTTTTGGGGGCCAATTATCAATACAAGCTGTATGTAGTTGAGCTAGATAGATAGATATATACAAAAATTCCTTCTACCATATTGATAACATATTATAAATTCCATAAAAGAAAATTATATATATCAACATTTATATGATCACATCACATATGGTGTATATATCTATACTTATATACCATATACTCCTCTACTCTTTACTGTAAAATCTATTTTGGGAGGGTACCAAGGTAATCTAGGATGGGTGACCCCCTAGAAAGTTGATGAATTTTGAGAAATGTAATGTAACAAGGAATAATATGTCATGTATAGTAGTTTATCGATTATCTGATGTTTCTGTTTCTCTGTAACTACTATAAATAGTTGTTGTGTGCTATGTATGACATATATGTGTACCCTAACTTTTATGAAATGACGAAAATGCCCTTGCTCTTATATGAAATGTAATATTTCTCTATTTTCATGTAGTTTGAAATATTGAGATAGCACGACCTGATAAGCCACTTGGCAAACCATGTGCAGGACATCATAATGTAGAAGACGAGCAAAGGCCTGATCCTATGCAGCAGCGAATACTGGATATGCTAGAACAACAACAAAATACAATGAATGAGATAAGAGGTGAACTTCAGGGGGTACAGCAAAGGCAAGATCGCCTGGATGAATACATGAGGGATAACGATGAAGAGATACTAGAGGAACCTCAACCAAAGAATAACGTACCTGATTATGATGCAGAAATGCAGACCTGGTTGAGCAGATTTAGTAAACAAAGCCACCTATATTTCGGGGAAAGTTTAACCTGCAACTGGCTCAGGATTGGCTATCTTGTTGGACAGGACCTTTAACATATTGCAATGCCCAGATGAGACGAAGGCTCTACTAGTCATTTACAAATTAGAAGGTGACACAAATCGTTGGTGGAAGAGCATGGATTTGACCTCGAGCGGAAGGAATGTTACCGTCACCTGGGAATTGTTTTAGAAAAAATTTAATGAGAAATATTTTCCCTTATCTATTAGAAGAGAAAAAGAGAAAGAGTTTCTAAGCATCAGACAACAATATCAGGAGAGCTTTGATGATTATTTATCCCGATATATCTAACTATCCTGATATTCAGCATATCTGAAACTTCATGATAATGATAAAGAGTGGAGTTCTGACATGATGAATGAGGGATTGAGACCAGAACTAAAGGAAAAACTAGTTAGACAACACTTCACTGACTTTAGTAAAGCAGTGGAAGAATGCCAATATATTAATAATCGTATGTCGAGTGTGGCGACCCAGACTAGTAACAAGGAACAATTAATACAGATATTCATATATTTTTCCCCAATGCATTGCTTTCCATGGTTAATTCCTGTGAAAAGATACAATTTATAAGTAAATAGTTACATTATCACTTATATATGTCATTAGTTGCAATTGATTCTCCCCACAAAGCCTAGAATGTCATGATCTATCCCATATTGCATAGAAATTTGATGTAGGAGGTATTGTTCCATTATATACGGTATATTCCAACTAGCTCAAAAACTCTCACTTGAAGAGTCTTACAACAATACATCTCGGTTATTATATAAAAACTATAATGTATTATAAAAGCTCAAAATTTTTAATCAGGAGCCACTATCCTTATACTAAATATCTAACATTTGTTTACGTGGACCGTTATTTAGTGTTATTAAAAGTCACGGTTCTTAAAAAAAACAAAAACCGTTATTTATGTTACTAAATAAATCATAGTTGTCAAAATGAGACGGTTATGTATTATGGAAGCATTACCATATATTATGATAGTTTTTCAAGTGTGCTCATCAATTATTATTACAGCATTGCGTATATCATGGTCTCACCAAGCCTCAATATATAAAGGGTGTTATCTTATAACCATTATAATAGGTCAAGAATAAATAATAGTTAAGAACCATAATATATATGCGCGAAGTAAATATAATGCCCGCATATATGATAATTTGAAACCATAAAGTATGGTAGTTAATAACCGTTATGTATTGCAATTTCTGTAATGATGTAACCTATGAGAAATCCCACAAGGCCACCTCCAATTTTCGTTGGAAAAAAATGTGAAAACTCTCTTGATGGCATTACATGCTCAGCCAAAAAAATGGGTATAGGTCCATTTAAAAATCAACATACATATATACTTTCTAAATTTATAGTTGATTAATCTCTCTAACATTTCGAAGTTTGAAAAATAATTTCTTAGACTTTTATTAGTTTTTGAACAAGAACTCTCTACTCTTTTGTTTTCTTGTTTTTTTGTTTTTAACCAGACGCTCTAATATGTTATCAGAAAAGCTTACTAGACTCTAACTAATCCAAGTTGAACTGGATAGGATCATGATGAGAATGATAAAGCTTTGATAAAAAAATTTTTATTGTTATTTCATGCTCTAACAATTTGAACATGATACAAATACTTCAATTCCTTTTGTCTCATGTATTTATTATTTTTCACAAACTATTCTTATAATAGATTCTTGTATAATTAATGCATAAGATATATGCTAATAATACTACAAAATTAATTATTTAAAGGAGGGATAATTTAAGAAAAATACCACACATACAGTTTTAATAAATAATTAATTTACCTTTTTTTTTTTAATATGTGTGAATCAGTTAACTAGTTACTACATTTAGAATAGGAGGGAATATAGCACTATGTTATTTTTGTGTGTGTACCTAAAAAAATTAAGGTGTGTATTTAAAAAACAAAATTAAGGGCTTGTTTGATTTTATTATTTGGTTTTTTAGGTGAATTTTAATCTGTATTCTTTTGCTCTTAAAACAATTATGCAAACTAATGGTTTAGAACACGGTTTAAAAAGAAAATTTTTTATAGAAAATCTGTTTGAATCTTTATTTTAAAACACATATCTAAAATGGTGAGGTGAAGGGTAAAATAATCGTTTGCTTTATTAATGTGATTATCATTAACAAAAATCTTCTGTCTTTTTTTCAGAACAACTTTTATTTTTATTTCTATTTTTATTTTTTTTATTTTTATTTTTTTTGCTTTTCATAGCATGTAACTCTATACACATTTTTAAATAGCATGTAACTCTATACACATTTTTAAACAATTTTTCTGTTTTTTTAAAATAAAACTGTTCTAAAAAGCATATTATCAAACATATCCTTAGTCCTCCCTCGATATTTCCCTCAACGTAAAACCTTATCTATATAAACTAAATAGAAGAACATGTGGTGGTTTCTTGTCAAGTAATGTAGAGCACATCTTTGTATTTGAAAATATACAAATTGAAATATAATGATCATTGAGTGAGTAATTTTCAATACCGGCTTATGTGAATTAATTCTCTAATGCATATTTTATTAATGTTTTGAAAAATATTTGACTTATCTAAAGATGCCTTTCTCCTTAATCCAGGGAAAAGAAGATATCTCTTTAAAGTATTTAGGGAATAAAATAAAACCAATGTAAAGCTCTTCCACGCTTTTGATTGTTGATACCAATGTTATAGTATAATAAATCAGATTCATAATGCATGTTGAGACTATTCCATTTTATAGCCCTTTTGTCCTATGTACAAGATAGTGTTTTTTTTTTTTTTTGCCCGTCCTTCTTATAATTCATATCTTTGAATATTTTATATGAATGTACAATTTTATCATTTATTTAATATTATATAAATTTTGTACTCTTGACATAGAATATACATTAAATAGAGATAAAGTTAAAAAATTATTGAATTCTAAAACAAATTTAATGAAATTTAAGATTTTTTCCCATGAAACATAGTAGAAGTGCCTTCTAAATAGAATATGTTGTAATTGAAAAAGATAATGATCAAGTAATTTACGGTTCAGATTTATCTATTTGTTTATTCTTGGGGTGAAGTGAAAATCGATTTATGAACTTCGCACCAATGTGCACCACGATGCATGTTACCTCGGGTATAAAAATACTTATGAAAGTTCCAAAACGTTCCAAAATTGCAACAGTGGTGGGGTTGGTGGGGGAAGATAGGTAGGCCTATCAAGGTTTTATCACCAAGAAAATTGAGATTTAAAAATAAATATGTGTGGGATCTATATATTTTCAAATACTAACTATGTTTCTCTTTTAATTCGATAGCTTTTTTTTCCAGCAACCAACCCATCATAATGATTAAAACAAATGAACGACTTAGACTAGTGCGCGATGGGTCCCATCAATTAAAGGAAAAGCTGGAATTTCATTGTCATTATTTTTTAGGGTATAATTGGATATGAGCACCTCTCATGATAAGGATTTAAACATAATTTCTCATATTACAAGGGACCGACACTTCCATTATACCCAAATCCCGTTGATTTTCATTTACGATTTTTACAAGCCCAAAATAATAGCTTTTGTTGCAGATCGAAGTTATTCCTTAGCTTTATTAATATTTTGTAACCTTTTTATTTCTACTCATAAATTATATGTTACGAATTTATGTAAATTAGATATAATATTTGATATTTTTAAAATTACTCAATATTTTAAAAAACAATATTGTCAAAAATTGCAATAGATTCAAATATACTTTTACGCATTTTAATCCTCTCCCACTTTTACTCATGTTTTTCACTCATAGCTCTCCGTTATAATCGCAGGGAAATAGACAACAAAGATAGTACGAAGGAAAAAATTAATTGCTTTAAATAAAATGACTTGTAAATGAGGAAATAAAAAGTTTCTGAAAGAGATTGATTTATATATAGCAAAGGAGGGGAGGGAGTAGTGATTAATTTATGATAAATTGTAAGTTTGGTTTTCTAAGTGTACCCATCTATATAATGATAACTCCACAATTGAACGCGGAGAAAGCATACTAAAAATTTTATCATTTAATAAATATTTTTATATTTTGAAAGATTTGTTGTGATAATGTTAAAAGTTTATATCAGACAGATTTTTTATTAAGTTTTATTTCAAATATTTTTCAAATAACAAATTTTAAATTAAATATTAATATGTCAACATATAATTTTAGAGTCATCATTTAAATTCATAAAGTTGATATTTGTCATTAATGAGACTAAAGATGCTAGCATTAAAGGACTAAAAAAGAACAATATAAAGTTGGCTAAACTAAAATTTAATGTAAGCTTAGAGGACTACATGTATATGTTGGCCCATTAATTTAGTACTATATTAGGGGGGGGGGGAAAAAGATAATCCCTTAGTATCATACATTGTTCCAATTTATATCTCCTCAAAAAGAAATACAGAGTACATCAGCATTTAATGAGGGGTAAAATGGGAAATTAATGATAAAATGTTAATGTCATTGCTTATAATTATGATCAGAAAATTCTTTTCTCACTGCTCTGTAAATGAGATCAAAGTGACATTCAACAATGTAATTATAATTAAGCTCAAGCACATTGTTTAAATTTTTCTACTAGGCTTTTATTTCTTTGACCAAAAGAACTAGGCTTTTATTTAGTTTTCTTACTGAAAATTATAAGCTTAAAAAAGAAGGAGCCGGATTGGTGGTGCTGTTCCAATTAGTCAGAGTGTTAGGAAAAGCGGCCGACCTTGCTGACATTGATTCAAAAGAAGGATAACATCATGCACGGAAATATTTCTGTTTGAAAAATTTTCATTAAAAATAATAAAATAATAACCCATTTGCTTCAATTTCTTGAGAGTGATTTGCATGTAATCTTGATGATGCAAATTATTTAGTTAGATTTATGTCATTCAAAGAGACGGGTTAAGTGGCAAAATTATCCTTAAATATTTTTAAAAAGTGTACTTATCGCCATAAATTTTTTTAATGGTGTAAAAATAACCATGAACTTTTAAAAGGGGATAAAAATAATACTACCGTTAAAATTAACAAACGGCTATTTACTCAAAAGTGTTTAAGAGCAAAAATATGCATAAATTTTCTCAAAAGTGCACCCACCACCATAAACTTTTTTTATGTGCAAAAGTAATAACAAATTTTCAAAAATGGGGTAAAAGTGACAGTTCTTTTATTGGATTCAAATATCATTTTTTTTCATTGTTCTAAGTCCAAGAAGTGAGTACCCCAACTTATTGACCATAATTTTTTCAAACCAAAAATTGAAAAACCCATCTTCAATGAAGATGTCATCTCTTTTCACCTCATTCCAAGAGAACCATCACATTAAGAGAACACTCAAAAGTTTCTAGTAGATAAGTTGCATAGCTCTTTTTTTAGACTTAGAATAATAGAAAAATTATATTTGAACTCAGTAAGAAAACTGTCATTATTGCCCCCCTTTTGAAATTTTATAGTTACTTTTACACCCATAAAAAGTTTATGATAGTGAATGCATTTTTGAGAAAAATTTATGGGTATTTTTACCCTTTAAACACTTTTAAGTAAATGGTTGTTTGTTAACTTTAATGGTAATGTCACTTTTGCTCCGTTTTTTAAAGTTTTTGGTTACTTTTATACAAAAAAAAAAAAAAAAAAAAAAAATTTATGATGATGGGTGCATTTTTAAGAAAAATTTAAAGATAATTTTGCTCCTTAATTCTAAAGAAAAATATATCTTGTGATGTTGGTTCCGTTGAATAGATGTGTTGGGATTGCATTGCTGAAAAATATGAAGGTAAATTACAATACGTGGTAACAGATCTCTCTCCTTCACCTATTTCTCTTATTCTTCTCAATATCACATCCTCACCCTTATATAAAAAAACAGATAGTTTAAATTTAATATTTTATACAGAAAAATACTTTGACTTCCCTTACGTTTGGTCTTAATTATATAAATTTCTCATATATTTTAAAAACATACACTTAAGTCCAAATCTTTAACTCCATTAAAGAATTTTATTTTTTAATTAAAATTTATATTAAAATGTCTTTTATTTACTACTTTACCCTTCATCATTACTCATTATCCAATTTTGGCTAAAACTATTTAAATAATTTAAGAGTTTTTTTCCCTTTTTCTTAATTTATTTTTTACTTCTGCAAATAGGTATCTGTTAATTTTTTTTTCATATTGAGATAATGACTTAATTAATTTTATTAATGTACACATATAAAACTTAATTAAAAATATGATTACTTCTTTTATTAGAGGCATATTTAAATAAACATGTTTATAAATATTTGTAAAAAAAGTATTTAAAAACTTAAAATTTAAAATTAATATAAGTTATATGATATCTCAAATTTACATTATTAATAAAATATGACAAATAAAATTATGCCTCTCAAATACGTATTCGGTGTAGTGGCAAAAAAAAAAAAGGGAAAGAAAGAAATATGTTTTTAGTCATTTAAAATAATACTAAATAAATAAGTTTCAATAAAAATGATAAAAAAATTAAAATTTTGCAATGTGGTAAAAATTGAAAAAATTTATTATATATTAGAAATTCATATATATATTAGAATTAATTTTTATTTTTATAAAAAAATATTTGTAGACATATATAAATGTTTATTCATTTGTTGAAAGAGGGGTATTTTAGTCAAAATAATTGTTTAATTGTTAAACTTAACGGTCAACTACCAGTTGTTCGGTGGATGGAAATAGAATTCCAACTATGTAAGTAAAGGTTTTGCAATATGCATTATAATTTTAAATGAGATCCATATACGTTTTCAAAATAGATTGGATGTTTGTGTAATTTAGATAAAATAGAGGGATAGTCAATGTATTTTACTCTATTTTATAATTTAATTTTTTTTCTTTTTTTGGTACGGCTGTTAAGAAATGTACATATCTTCTTTTTTTTTTTTTTTTTTGTGCCAGATTGACATCAAATTAAATCAGTAGTATTTGACTACATTGCCTCCTACCATTCATCCTTTTCATAAGATACAAATAGGTAAATTATGAAATTAAAACATTGGTTAAAATTTGTTAAAATCCATAAATTTTTAAGGAAAATGCTATTATTTACTAAAACCACATTTCTTAATGGAAAAAGAGTGGGTGAGTTGAGACTAACAAATAATTAATAATAGGGAAAAATTGAAAAATAATAACAACAATTTCAAACATATTAGTTTCTCTGATAAAGAGAAACAAATTGATGCCAAACAAACCCCGAGACCAACCGAGGTTTAAGTAATTTAGGTAAAATAAAGAGTGCTTAATGTATTATGCTCAGATTAATTTTGTCATATGCTTGAAAATGCAGCCCCGTAATTGGTTATAAAACCACGCCAGTTGATCTTTTTCTTCAAATCCTTGTGCCACAGAACTATCCACCATTTCCACAGCCTTGATCATCAATGGAGATTCAGATCTCATACTCCATCCTCTTCACCTTCCTTTGCTTCATCTTAATGATTCACAGACTTTTAGCATCTAAGAAATCCCTGAAAGCCCTACCCCCAGGACCGTGGAAACTACCTCTCATAGGAAACCTTCACCAGATTGGGTCACTACCCCATCAATCTTTTAGAGACTTGGCAAACAAGTATGGACCATTAATGCACCTTCAGCTCGGCCACGTGCCCCACGTCATAGTCTCTTCCCCAGAAGTAGCCAAACAAGTCATGAAAACCCATGACACAATCTTTGCCAATAGACCCAAAATTATTGCTAGTGAAACTTTGGCTTATGATAGCACAGACATAGCCTTCTCTCCTTATGGAAACTATTGGAGGCAACTTCGAAGGATCTGTACTTTGGAGCTTTTGTCTTCAAGGAGAGTCCAGACATTCAGAAAAATAAGGGAAGAGGAAGTTTCTGCCTTAGTGAAGGATATTCGCCAACATGTTGAATGTGGTTCTGTTGTGAATCTCACTCAGAAACTCTATCCACTCACAAACTCCATAATTGCTCGAGCTGCCTTCGGTCAAAAGACTCATAACGTTGAAGAAGCTCTAGTGGCTATGATGTACTACGTAGAGATTGTGAGTGGCTTATCGATTAGTGATCTCTATCCTTCACTCAAGTTCCTTCGTATGATCAGTGGGACAAAAGCTAAAATTGAAAAGACCCGTCAAGAACTTGATAGGGTATTAACTAATATCCTTAATGATCACTTAGGAAAGAAGAGTGGCGATACAGGAGAAGCAGATAATGAAGAGGACCTCGTTGACGTTCTTCTGAGGATTCAGAAAGATAATGACCTTGAGGTCCCCTTAACTCTCAACAACATCAAAGCTGTTCTCCTGGTAAATCTTAGTTTAATTAATCATCACTATACATTTACACTTTGTATGTATGATTTATATCCAATGTTTCATGCTTAGTTGGTTATGAAATTTATTTCTCCCTCTAGTCCTTAAAATAAGACATTTAGAGAATTGGTTTTGGTCATAAATATAAAACCTATTTTTCATATTTGTCAATCATTTTCTAATTTACCCCTATTGATACTCCCTTAATAATAATCAAGAAGGAGAGGAAATGAGGGAATTAAGAAAGATGATCAAGTGTTAGAAAATAGATACATGTCATATTAAATCATTTAACTAACTTTCTTAATATAATTAAATTAGATAAATAGATAGTATAAAGGACCTGCAGGAGTAATTTATGTTTATCAATACCTCATGCCGGTTCATAATTTGACTTTTGCTGACTTGTTACAATAGAGTATTCCAATTGCTTGCTTTCTCTCTTTGTTTGGTATGTTGATCCACCACAACAGCTTATATTATTGGAAAACCACCTCGAGCATTTATGCAAATACACGAGTTTAATTGAGAGAGACATGTTTAATTATTTATTTACCATTTGACCATAATTACATACTTATCTGCCATTAGTCAATTACTAGAAGGACTAGGCTATTACTCCCTTGCTCCATAATATAAGAGCTTGGCAATTGGGTTATTTTGGTGCTAAATATAATATCTCAATCCACTTTATTTATCAAATATATAAATTTTTCCTAAAGTGTTCTTATTAATTGCACATATTAATGGGGTTTCCATAAAAGGTACTTTCAATAAACATCATTAAAGATGATATTTTAGTGAAACCAACACCCATTTATTCAACTAATTAACTTAACTAATTTTCTTAATATCATCAAATTAGTTATCTGTATCTTATATTAAGAAACAAAGAGGTGGTACTTAATTGATATGCAAAAACAGTGAAGTCTTAGCTATGCAATGAACCCGCTCATAAACACAAACATAATATGCATACAATTGACTTTTAATTAATGATGGCACTGATTCTTTTCAGGACATATTTATTGGTGGAACTGAAACATCAGCAACAACAACAGAGTGGGCAATGGCAGAAATGATGAAAAACCCAGAAGTCATGAAGAAGGCACAGCAAGAAGTACGGAGGGTCTATGGAGAAAAAGGATACGTGGATGAGTCAGAACTTGATCAATTAAAATATGTAGCTTTAGTGATTCGAGAAACTTTAAGGTTACATCCACCTGGTGTGTTGTTAGTTCCAAGGGAAAACAGTGAGATATGTCAAATTAATGGCTACGAGATACCTCTCAAAACAAGAGTGATGGTCAATGCTTGGGCCATTGGAAGACATCCTGATTACTGGAATGAACCCGAGAAGTTTCAACCCGAGAGATTTATCGACAGTTCAATTGATTACAGAGGTACAAACTTTGAGTTTATTCCATTCGGTGCAGGAAAGAGGATATGTCCGGGAATGTCGTTTGCTACACCAATTTTACAATTGGTGATTGCTAATCTGCTTTATCATTTTGATTGGAAACTTCCTAATGGGGAAAAGCATGAACAAATGGACATGACTGAGAAATTTGCTGCTGCAGTAAAGAGAAAGAATGACCTTTGTTTAGTTCCCATCGCATATCGCCCTTAGCTCTGTTTACTTATGTTTTGTAAGTCAATAGTTGAGGTTATGTGGCCCTTTAATTAGTATCCAAGTTTTCTGTTAAAATAAGGGGTGATTATAAATTGAGATCAGCTTCCAGTATAGAGGGTGGTATTCAATAAGTTGTAGTATTGTACTGTATCTAATTTATAGAAACTTCTTTGCTTACATCTTTTTGTATGTGATGAAATTTTTCTTAGTTAATATTATATGAAGCTTAACTATAATTTCAGACTTTTCTCACATAGTGTCATCTTTAAATAATCTTTAGAAGAGACACATTTCATATTCTTTAACTGAATTTAATTTTTGGCTTTTCTGAATTCTTTTTAAGGATACCTTCTCTTGTGTACAAGACACTTTGGAAAAATCCTATATTTCAATATATTCAGAATTTTATGAAACATAGATTAAATCTAATTTTTACTGCGGGAAGCCAGATGGCTGCATAATGTGGCAATGGGAATTAACACACACACACAATCTCTCTCTCTCTCTCTCTCACACGCGCGCGCGCGACATATTTGGATGCAAATAAAAACGGTATATGAATGAAAATTTTAATCTACGGTATAATTTTAAGAAAAAATTGTTGAAAAGTCTCTCATTATAAAATTTATTGCCCAGAGTAAATGAAATTCGTTCAAGGACTTAGGTTCAGTATACCTTCAACAGTTGCAACTTTTATTCAACTGTGTGTAATCTATCTTCAACTACGTGCACACGGAAGATCGGAAGACATGTGTACATATATTGCACATAGCTAAAAAAGAGATGCACCTGCGATGAGTTGAGCTATCTTAAGAACCTAAGTCCATGGGTAATGTTGGGCTATAGATTTTTTAATGAAGGATTTTTCAGCAATTTTCTCTAGTTTCAGCGAAATATTTTTTATTTTTTATTTTCCATATGAATGCTTCGAGAAAGATGCTCTGGGTTTTCAGTCGTAAGTATTGGAAAAGATAGGGAGAACGATGCATTTTAGTAACATCGAATATGTGTGTGAATCAATGATTATGTGCCTACAAAAATTCAACACCAGACAACAACCTGTTCTTTGATTATCTGTCTCAGTTTCATATAATTGGAAACTGAATCACTGACTAAGAGCATGACGGAAAGAATGTAGAATATTTATGTACCAATTAGGTCTTGCACTAGTCTTTGTTGAAAATTATACAAACTAAGTAACTGACTAGGAGCAGGGTATTTTTTAAATATTTAATTAAAGTGACTGTTTTTAAGATATCATTCCAACAATACGATACACTGTTAGCTCATGAAAATGCAACTTGTTAGGGATTTATAAATTTTCTCATAATTAATATATAAATAAATAACTAAAATAATGCGTGCCCATTATTCCAATTTGATTGATATAAAAAGTTTGAATATTTAACTAATATATTATCATTCTATAAAGACTAATTAGTAAATTCATTGTGTCAGTACTATTGTTGCTTATTTCAGCAAAGAAGTAGAACAAAAAGATTAGAACATTATAGTTTATTTTAGGTATGCATTTGATTCAATTTGACCCGCAATCTATTTTAATATAGGAGACTTTTTTTTGGTTGAGGGGACTAATGGTCTCTTTTGGGTTGTACTAATTAAAGATGAAGATATAGAATAAAATGTAATTGCGTTCAATATTCAAAATCATATGATTTTCTAATAAAAATCTCCGTTGCAAACTTGCATAATCATGTTTAGTTTTCCTTTTTTTTCCCAACACATGTTTTGATTTCCTAAACCATACTATTTGGTAGTGATATATGTAACAGTAAATCTATTGTTTGGCCCTACCATTCAAAGAAAAACAGAAGAAGTGTCAATTCGTAAAATAGTGAATCAGCATCTTAGACTGGTCTTTGTTGAAAATAAATCAGCAGGAGTTTAATTTGCTTTCCCAAAATTCCTAATAAAATGGTAGCTGAAGCGATGAAAATATAGTGAGACAATGTTCAGGTAGTGGTTATGGTTTAGACTTTTATAATCTCACAAAAAAAAAAAAAGGACAAAATAATTTTTTTTCAATTAATTCATGTATAATTTAATTGGTTGGAAATATTTGCTAAGATAACTTCAAAAGCATGTCACTATTGTTATTTTTTTTTAACTGTGTCTTTAACTCTAATAGCACGTTAACAATTTAAAATTCTAAATAGACTTTAATAGCGCATTAACAATTTAAAATTCTAAATAGACTTTAATAGCGCATTAACAATTTAAAATTCTAAATAGAAAATTATTTTTATTCTATTATATATTTCTTTAAACATACTAAAATATTAATACAATTCTAACTATTCACATCAATCAAAATTCACGAGTCCAACAAAACTTGAATAAAGATAATGAAATCGCAATATAAAATCATTATGCTTTTTTTTTTTAACCTTGTAAAGTCATTATGATTTGATCTTCATCAATAAAATAATTATATTAATATATTATGATAATATAAAAATAATATGATTACAAATTAAGTGATCAGTATAAATTATGTATACCTTTTTTTTATTAAAATGTTTTAGTATTTAACATTGGATTAATGGTCATTTTTCCCTCCAAAAGTTCATAAGAAGTTGTGAGTTTGAAAATTTTTCGGCTCAATGTCCTCCCGAAATTGAGCAGGAAAAAATATGAAAACTTCTGGGGTGAAAATAAACCTTAACCCTTTCACAATAAATGCTTATATATTATTGATAATAGATAAAATAAAAATAATTATAAAAACTAACATCGGCCACTTTCATCTTAATTTATAAATATACCACAATAAACTATAATAAATAAGAGCAAAAGTCACAGTGCAACATTTGTGCTTCTGCAAAATATTTTAAAAAGTCAAACAATGATTTAAGAAAGGTAAACGCTAAGATAAATGAGAGAAATGTATGACTAAATAGAAAAACTTTTGTTTATTAAAGTATGGCTTCATTGAAATAACAGACAAAAGTTTAAAAAAAAAAAGGGTTAAGTTACATTTAGCCTCCTAAAGTGTTTTTTAGCCCCACTGAATGTCATAATATTATTTTTTGGGGTATCTCGTATTCTAAAATGTTTTCTTAGGAGCACTCAAATCATAAAGTAATTTTTTATGTATTCAGTACCAAAAAAGTTTTTTAGTAATACCCGATATTCTAAATTTTGGGTACTCATTGCTATTTAGAAAATATTTTAAGTGTAAAATTGCATCAATAATTATGTAAGAATACGGAGTGTTATTGAAAAATTACTTTATAGTACTGAATGCATCAAACATTAATTAAGATATTGAGTGTTACTAAAAAATACTTTAAGATGTTAGATGCAACTTTAACCAGAAAAGAACAAGGCTGCTATTGGAATATCATTGACATATGTTCACATAAAAGAAAACATAATCAGAAATGATCACATGTGTTCGAAAATTTTGTCGCTATTTCAATCATGTTACTTTTTTTTTTGGGTCGATAAAAGCAGACTTTCATTTAATACAGAAGGGAAACAAACACACAGTTTTTTGTGAAATGAAAAAACCGAAACGCAAATTCAAAAACAAGTAAAAAAAAACAGAAAGCATGAAAGTATTATAACTAGTTTGGAGCCACCTGCGACTCAGCCAATTCCCTCCCTGTTTGCCTCCAGAGGATGCTCATCATCGGAATCCAACTCTTCAATACTAGCTTCCCGAAAAAGGATCTCAGCTAGAGGAGGTGGTGATTGTAGAGTCAGACCACTAGGTCCCAACTCCCTTGAAGCTAAAGCAGCCAAACAATCAATCGGCGACGCAATTCCCCTCACGAGAGATAAGCTCGTGAGAAATGAAGTTTCGGCTTTGCAACATGTCCAAGAGGTCTTGAAGAAGTCCATGAAATCTCCAACAGCATCTGTCAGTTTTCTTCTCAGCCACTGCCAAGTACAGTTCCTTACAGTCCGTTTCGATGATGATTGAAGTATGATCCTGTTGATGAATCCCAAATTTATTATATTTTATCCCACCTTATTCATTTATTTTGGGGATTATTTTAGGCTAAATTGGATTTATTATATAATATTTGGATAATTAGCCGATTTTGGGAAATAATATAAATCTGAATTGATTATGATATTATTGAGCTTAAATTATTATTATTTTGATTGATATCTTGTGATTGGAAAATATTTCCAATTATATGATAAATCACGATTTTATTATATCTTGCAGGATAAGGAAAAGCAGATTGAAAGATCCTACGGTACAGAAATTTTCTGAAAAGCTAAAAGAATATCCAACGGTTGAATATTATTGGGCTTCTTAGATTTTAATGGGCTCAAATTGATACCCAGAACTCTCCTCTCCTCCCTCTCATTTAACCTAGCTGCCGCCATATAAGAGATCATATCACGCACTCGCAGAGGGGGAGGAGATCAGGCTGAAACGCTCTCACAGACGCTGCGGGGCGCGGAAGACGTACGCTGTTGCATGGGACGAAAGAAAGAAATTGAGGACACTGTTTAAGAGTTAATCATCACATCGTCAATCTCTCTCTCTCTCTCTCTCTCTCTCTCTCGTCTTCAATTCACAGCCACATATATATCATTATATAGATATTCCCTTCCAACTGCCACGTCCAGCTTTGTGAAGGAATTTATTCCAAATTCAGTTTTGCGTCCACTGTTCCCTTTTGAAAATTACTTCCCGCAATGGTTATTTTTAACAAGGATTGGCGTGGAACGGAGAAATCCATGGCAGCTTAAGCTCTTTTGGGAGGCAACTTGAGAGGAGCATGGAGGAAGCTAGAACCTAGGAGCTTACACTTGAAGACTATAAGGGAGTGTCTTTCTTTTATCTTTTTGATTCAAGACTTCAGATTATTTAGTTTTAAATGATTTTGGGTTGTGTTAATTGAGAACAATCTAGTTTTAGATTGTAGACTTAATTTTTATTTGGATTGAATTGATATTTTGAATTTGATTTGTTTTAATTGATTATTGGGATTTTTGTTTGCAAATCTTTGATTACCGATTAAATTATTAATTGAGTTTTCATTATTAATTTAATTGTCAATTTGGGTTTAATCTCTTGATTGTTTAATTAGGTGATTAATTGTCGAATTGTTTAATTAGGAAATTGTAAACATAATTTCCAAAATATCTTAAGCAATTGTGATTGGTTTTTAATGGATTTAATTAACCACCATTTTTTCCATTATGAGTTTTCTAGTGGATTAGGTGTTATTAAGCTTGAGGGTTTCCCATGTCTTAATTAGGTGATTAAATTTATTAATTCCAATATTTCATCAATCCCTTTGGTCTAATAAATTGAATGGCTAAGAAAGCTAAATCCATGTGAATCCTGAGTTGTCCCCTTCACCATCATAACTGAACTAACCTTTGTTGATTTTCTTAGATATTAGTTTATTTCTTTTCCTTAGGATTTTAATTTCCCTCTCGTAAGAAAAACCCCAAAAATTGCATGTTCATTATTTAGGTTAGTTTCATTCTCATATAGGTTTTAGAGCCTCTTACATTTTGCATTTAGGTAGTGCAGTCTTGCATTTTAGTTTAGGTTCATTCCATTGCATTTTTTATCATCTAAATTCAATTCTAGAGAAAACCCACATATTGCTCCTTGGGAGAATGACCTAGGTTACCACTATATTGCATTAGTAGGTTGTCCTAGTTATTAATTGATTGTTTTAGTGACAGAAGCACGCATCAGATCCCAAGAGTCTGCAATTGTTACAGCTTTAATGAGAGCTTTTAGTTCGGGATTTAAAGCTGAATCAGCTAGAAACCGATCATCCTATGTGCGGAGGAAGAGCCCTTCATGGTCCCTATAGACTATACCCATACCATCTATACCTTTCAATTTATAAAAGGCCCCATCACAATTGATCTTAATAGTATTATGCTGAGGTTTTCTCCACTTAAAATAACTTTCAGTCCTCAACACATTTTTAAACGGATCCCTTAATTCATGTATGCTCCAGTATTCAGTCATGGCACGGTTAGTAACTTCAATAGCAGTCACAGGATCAGGTGGTTTCCAATCAAAGACCCATGTACAGCTCAGTTTCCAAATGGACCAGCACATAGTAGCAACATAAGCCTTGATGTAGTCCGCCTGGGAAGTTTTCGTGAGGAAAACGTCCTCCAGCCAGTTGTTGATGCTTTTCACATTGGTTGGATGATAAGTTAGTCCGAGAGGGCAGCTAAACCATGTCAAACTGGCCTATCAGCATAATTGGAACAGATGCACAAGGGACTCTACTTCATTATCACAGATAGGACAAAAAGGATTAGAAGTGCATTTGCGTCTATATACCTCCTTCGATGCTTCCGCTTTACTCTATAAACGCCACACAAAGTTCCTCACTTTTGGGGTTACCGTCATCTTCCATACCTGCTGCCATACTTTCTTGTTGACTGGCCTTAATGAAGAGGCCCGAATCATAGTTGAGTTCAGTTGAGCCTTGTTGGCTAACCTGTAACCATTTTTAACACTATAGTTTCCATCTTTGGATCTCGTCCATTACAGCTTGTCACACAATCATGTAAAGTTCAGGGGTATAGCCTCGACAAGGGCTAGGTATTGAGGTGCAACTGCTTTAAAGATTTGATTTAAATTCTGTAGACGATCACGAACAGAAACAGATGAACAACAGAAATCACTAGAAATCTGAAACGGATGATCTGAGTCGTGTCCGAGGACACTGTCCTATAGAATTATTCCGCGACCACCGGCAGAGAGGAAGCAGCACTCCCCAGGATTAAATAGACCGTTCTTGATACAATCAAGGCAACATAACTGGCGAAAGGTAATGGCAACGATAGTCAGAAAAAGTCGAACAGAGGAGAGGAGATGAGATTGTGATGTACTGAGCACCCCGCCTGTGTCTCTTTTATAGGCGTTTTCATGAAGAGCCATCGGTCACGAAGGAACCCGGACAATACGTCCGTCGAGACCGGATAGCCACCACTGAACAGACAAGCCTGTGAGTTGCCAATAGAAAGGTCTCCTGACGAAGCGCCGAACCGTCAACAATTTCCAGTCACGGAGGGTCACAAATTTTAAACCCAAAAATATAGTGACTTTTCGGTAAACCAAAATAAATATTATTTTTATTATCTAAAAAATAATATTTCCGGTGAGCAAAAATATTTTACAAAAAATGCCAGTACCACATATTTATTCACGCGCAGGGGGGAATCGTCGGATTAATGCAGAGAATATACTAAGATTTGTCCCAAATTCAACTTCCATAGTTTTTTTTTTGGTTCAATCTTATCGATCTATTAATATAAGACATAAGAAAAGCATAGAGATTTGTGTGATATTAATGACAGCTCATTTTTATCTGGTATATCACTTTTAATTATGGCTTCTTATAATGTACAGAATATTTATAGTCCAATGCTTTTAGTTTCTCTATATACAGGAATGACCCCAACAACACAAAGGGAAAATCACATCAAGGTTCCAATAAAAAAAATAATATCAAAAAAGTCTTATAACTTATCAATAACAAGTGAAAAAGTAACTGTTGATAAGTTATGAGACTTTTATGATATTATTTTCATTGGGACCTTGGTGTGGTTTCCCTTAACACTAATAACAAATAATGAAGATAACATCCACAATCTGGATACACGATTTTGTCTCTCAAATTAATTATTTTCAACACTTTCCCAATAAAATTAAATATCATATCCAATAAAAGGGTTCAATAATTTGGCTATTGTTTCAATTATTTTTAATAAAAATTAGGTTATATAAAATCAGTTATATATTTTGGCACTTGTATATGTTTTTCTTTTCAATCTTGCTCACTCGTATTTTTTTAAGATCATACAACCTTAAGAGAGAAAGTGAATTTTATAAAGACTTTGAAATTCTTTAAATTTAAATTAACACTTTGCACTCAAGTTCAAACGCCTATAATGAATCACAATGCAAAAACATAATCTAAACAAATAACAACCAAATTAGGAATATAAAAGAAATAAATTAGAAAATAATCATAAATAAATTATATTTATTGATTAATGGATCCAAAATGAATGCCCCTAATACTTATTACCAAATTGAAACCCTTAGTATTTATATTTTTTTTTTGGCAAAAACATTATATAATTTTAAATTATGATAAATCTTTGATTTATGAAGATAAAACAAAGTTTAATTATGAAGAAATATAAAAATGAAACCGTATTACTTAATGGAATTAACTATTTCTCTTTTTTACCTAAGAAAAAGTAACAATCACAGCTTTCAAATTTAAATAACACAGGCGTATTATAGACCTAGATTATATCAATTCTCATATATGTTTATTAACATATTTATTAGATACAATCTTTTTTTCGTTAAAAGTATAAATATATTTTAAATCTGTTATTTTATTTTACTCTATAAGTCCATCTTTTGTTTACAAATTTAAAAAATCACAATAAAAAAATTATACAATATCAAGATTGCAATAAGAAAATATCTAATATAAAAAAGTACTTATTTTATTTCCTAAAATTCACAAATACCTTTTTTGCCAACTCTAAAATGCCCAAGTACATTAATTCATTCAGTGTACAAATCAATTTTATGCACATTTATTTATTTTTCATTTTTCATTTCCTTGTGCTTAAATCTTGCAATAAAATAATATTATTTTAATAATTTTAGATAATTTTTAACGTTGATGTTTGTTCCTAGAAGGTTATACAATAAACAAATGTAAATTTATTATAATTAATTTCTCATATATATTTGTGTATGTGTATGAGAAATTAATTAGCTATCACTTTTACTATTTTGATATTATGGAACTTTCAACTTCAAAAATTGGTTTTGTAATACCATGACTCAACTGCACACAGAATTGGCAAAATTTTGCCTGCAGATACCATGAACACAATATAATATATATATATATATATATATATATATATATATATATATATATATATATATATATATATATATAACACATAGAATTGACAACCTTTTGCCCATGGATTTCGTAAACTTAGCAATTCAGCACACAGATTTAAACAACATTTGGCAAACAGTTTTTTGCCCCCCCTTTTCTAAGCCATCATAGGCCTTTAGCTATATATAGAAGAATTCAACCAAAATATTTTAATGCATATTCTACATATAAGAAAATATGATAGAAAAACAAATTAGAAGTTCTTAGCATGACTTCAAAGGAAACTTCAATGCTAGAAAGGACGGTACATAATTTGGAAAACATAATCTACACAACAACTAATGTTAAGTTTTATCACTGCATGTATGTAGAATGATCTTATAGTTCTGTGATCGATGCAGATGTTGCCAAAGGAAGAGTTCCAATAAGGTCTCAACCTTTTTGAATGGGCCTTGGGTAGATGTTCTTCAAAAAAATGTTTATATTTCCCACAGTGCCATACGGAGCTATGAAATGTCAGGCTGATCAAGAGCACGCCATTCACTCATGTTTCTAAAACTTCATAAGAAGTGGAAGCTTCAACCATGCCATGATTTTGAGACTTGAAGAAAAGGGTATATGGTTTCTCCCTCTTCAGCACTCTCTAACTCAAACTTCCAGATGTTTATGCATGCATATAATCTATGACTCATACCATAAATATTTCTCGTCCTAGATCTCTTGTTTTTTTTTCCCGGTAATTTCTAGGTTTTTAGTTTCGTTCTCAATGGTTTGAAGTATATATGCGGACAAAGAAATATGGAATATGTCCACAATAGAAGTTTTTATTGGATTTGTTTTGGACGAACTAGAAATATAAGCAATATAATGATAGTTATATCAAATTGCCAAGCCAAACATTATGTACGTATTTCCATCATCTTATTATTGCTAGTTGTTGTGTGATGCAAAGAATAGATCAAGATGTGTTCCCAATTCGACTTCCATAATCTGTTTCATTCTATCTTATCAATTAATATTAAATATAAGAAAAACATAAAGATTTGTAACACCCATTTTTATGCCCTTTTACAATGCATCCGAAGTGACATCAATATTATTATAAGTCAAGAGAATTAGTAAATAATCCTCTAACTAAAATTTTTCATATTTATTTTTGGGGCATTATTCATTTGATAAAAAACATATTTACCATATTGTTTAACTTCATTCACGGGATGACATAATTCTTCTCATTCCTTATTATCAGAGTATCTCTCCGTTTATTAAACCGCTCTGTGTACTTAACTAATGGGCTCATACCCTGTGATAACCCATTATTAGTTCAATTATCATGCTTTGGAAAAACATCCGTCCGACATATTGGTTATACAATTAATCATTTCAAATATTAATTAACATAACGGATTAGCACGTCTTAGTCTTCATCTCCTCATCGCAACTTCTTCATCTAGCACATTGTCCTGCACTCCTCTTCTGTGCTTATGTGCCTATATGGTTGGTTGAGGGAGGGTGAGATTCGGGGAAATCTCAGTAGCAAATAATACCATTTAGCATATAAGATAAAGGCTAGCTTAATGCATAACATGCTTGCTTTACATGAATTTATGCTAACACAATGACATATCTGCGTGCTCAATGTATCATACACTATATTTGGACCATAACATATATAGAAACATAGCTTCACTTAGTCATATATGCATCACTACAACCATCACATCAGTCAAAGCCATGTGATTTTGACCCGCAAAGCAGCATATATTTATCGCCATTTTCTTCTCATCTTGCAGAATTTATAATTTTAATTTTTTTTTTAAGAAACAGGTAAAAGTTATCAAATTTTCTCAAAAAAAAAAAAATGGACATCCAATTTATTTTAACTGGTCAAGGTTTTATCACCAAGAAAATTGAGATTTAAAAATAAATATGCGTGGGATCTATATATTTTCAAATACTAACTATGTTTCTCTTTTAATTCTATAGCTCTTTTTTCCAGCAACCAACCCATCATAATGATTAAAACATATGAACGACTTAGAATAGTGCGCGATTGGTCTCATCAATTAAGGAAAAGTTGGAATTTCATTGTCATTATTTTTTCGGGTATAATTGGGTATGAATACCTCTCGCAATAAAAATTTAAACACAAGTCATGTTATAAGGGACCGACCCTTCCATATATATACCCAAACCCTGTTGATTTTCATTTCCGATTTTTACGAACCCAAAAAAATAGTTTTTGTTGCAGATCGAAGTTATTCCTTAGCTTTATTAATATTGTGTAACCTTTTTATTTCTACTCATAAATTTTATGTTACTAATTTATGTAAATTAGATATAATATTTGATATTTTTAAAATTACTCAATATTTTCAAAAACAATATTCTCAAAAATTGCAATAGATTCTAATATACTTTTACGCATTTTAATCCTCTCCCACTTTTACTCATGTTTTTCAATCATAGCTCCCTGCAGGGAAATAGACAACAAAGATAGTACGAGGAAAAAAATTAATTGCTTTAAATAAATGACTTGTAAATGAGGAAATAAAAAATTTCTGAAAGAGATTGATTTGTATATAGCAAAGGAGGGAGGGAGTAGCGATTAATTTATGATAAATTGTAAGTTTGGTTTTCTAAGTTTACCCATCTATATAATGATAACTCCACAATTGAACGCGGAGAAAGCATACTAAAAATTTTATCATTTAATAAATATTTTTATATTTTGAAAGATGTGTTGTGATAATGTTAAAAGTTTATATCAGACAGAATTTTTATTAAGTTTTATTTCAAATATTTTTCAAATAGAAAATTTTAAATTAAATATTAATATGTCAACATATAATTTAAGAGTCATCATCATTTAAATTCATTAAGTCGATATTTGTCATTAATGAAACTAAAGATGCTAGCATTAAAGGACTAAAAAAGAACAATATAAAGTTGGCTAAACTAAAATTTAATGTAAGCTTAGAGGACTACATGTATATGTTAGCCGATTAATTTAGTACTATATTAGGGGGGGGGGGGGGAAAAAGATAATCCATTTAGTATTATACATTGTTCCAATTTATATCCCCTCAAAAAGAAAGACGGAGTACGTCAGCATTTAATGAGGGGTAAATTAAAATGGGAAGTTAATGATAAAATGTTAATGTCATGGCTTATAATTATGATGAGAAAATTCTTTTCTCTCTGCTCTGTAAATGAGATCAAAGTGATATTCAACAGTCAAAATGAGTGTACACTAGAACTCATGCAAATATGTAAGTTAGAATCCTGTGGAGACCTAAAATCTTTTATAAAAGAAAAAGGAAAATACCTAAAAAATACCCTGTAAATAGGTAAATCTCAAATCAGTGAAATTGCAAAATCCCTGCTCAATGCTATGTTAGTATGGAGGAGGAATATGAAATTTTGAAATCTCGGCGAAAAGACGAATTTGCCCTTCAGTTGTTCCCATCTCTCAGCTCGGAATAATAACACCGTATTCTACATTAATAACTCTGCTTTATTCTTTCACATCTTCGTATCTCAAAATAGGGTATTGTTAATGTAAAATATGATGTTGTTAATAAAGAAAGAGATGTTGTTATTGGCCCTGAAACTTAAATTATGAAGTTATGAACAAGAAAGTGGAGTTGTTAATGTAGAATATGAAGTTGTTAATATAGAGACTTGTATTGTTATTGCGAACAAGAAAGTTGAGTTGTTAATGTGCAATACGGTGTTGTTAATAACGAGACCGGTATTGTTATTATGAAAGTAAAAAGTGGAGTTGTTAATGTAGAATGCGGTGTTGTTAATTAAAAGTGATGTGTTGTTATATCGAGCTAAGAGATGAGGAAAATTGAATAGCAAATTCCTCTTTTCACCAATATTTCAAAATCCTAGATTCATTTTTTATATTGACACAGCACTGATATAAAATTTTGCATTTTCGGCTCGTTGATTTAGGATTTCCCTATTTTCATGGTATTTTTTAGGGATTTTTCCAAAAAATAATAATGTTAAATAAATTGTAAGACAGCACACACATACACAAGAGAGAAGATGTTCACTTAAAATTAAGTTCAAGCACATTGTTTAAATTTTTCTACTCTACTAAATTCTAATAAACAAGGCTTTTATTTAGTTTTCTTACTGAAAATTATAAGATTAAAAAAGAAGGAGCCGGATTGGCAGTGCTGTTCCAATTAGTCAGAGTGTTCGGAAAAGCGGTCGACATTGCTGACATTGATTCCAAAGAAGGACAAAATCATGCACGCAAATATTTCTGTTTGAAAAATTTTCATTAAAAATAATAAAATAATAACCCATTTGCTTCAATTTCTTGAGAGTGATTTGCATGTAATCTTGATGCAAATTATGTAGTTAGGTTTATGTAATTTAAAGAAAAGGGTTAAGGGGTAAAATTACCCTTAAATATTTTTTAAAAGTGTGTCTATCATCATAAATATTTTTTGGTGTAAAAGTAATTATGAACTTTTAAAATGGGGTAAAAGTAATACTATCGTTAAAATTAACAAACGATCATTTACTCAAAAGTGTTTAACGGCAAAAATACACATAAATTTTTCTCAGAAATACACACACCACCATAAACTTTTTTTTAGTGCAAAAGTAATCATAAATTTTTAAAAAGGGGGGAAAAGTGACGATTCTCTTATTGAGTTGAAATGTCATCTTTTGATTGTTTTAAGTTCAGGAAGAGAGTACCCCAACTTATCTATCATAATTTTTCCAAACCAAAAATTGAAAAACCCATCTTTAATGAAGATGACATCTCTTTTCATGTCATTCCAAGAGAACCATCACAGTAAGAGAACAATCAAAAGTTTATGGTGGATAAGTCGCGATGCTCTTTTCCTGGATTTAGAACAATCAAAAGATGACATTTGAACCCAATAAGAGAATTGTCATTGTTGCCCCCTCTTTTGAAAGTTTATGGTTACTTTTTTACCAAAAAAAGTTTATGGTAGTGGGTGCACTTTTAAGAAAAATTTATGGGTATTTTTACCCTAAACATTTTTGAGTAAATGACTGTTTGTTAACTTTAATGGTAGTGTCACTTTTGCTCCCTTTTTAAAAGTTCATGGTTACTTTTGCACAAAATAAAATTTATGGTGGTGGGTGTATTTTTAAGAAAAGTTTAAAGGTAATTTTACCCCTTAATCCTAAAGAAAAATATATTTTGTGATGTTGGTTCCCTTAAATAGATGTGTTGGGATTGCATTGCTGAAAAATATGAAAGTAAATTACAATATGTGGTAACAGAACTCTCTCCCTCTCCTATTTCTCTTATTCTTCTCAATATCACATCCTCCTCACCCTTAGATAAAAAGAAGATAGTTCAAATTTAATATTTTATCGGGAAAAATACTCTGACCTCTCTTACATTTTACCTTAATTACATAAATTTCTCATTTATTTTGAAAACATACACTTAACTTTAAACCTTTAACTCTGTTAAATATTTTTATTTTTTAATTAAAATTTACATTAAAATACCTTTTATTTACTACTTTACCCTTCATCATTACTAATTACCCAATTTTTGCTAAAATTATTTAAATAATTTAAGAGTTTTTTTTCCTTTTTCTTAATTTATTTTTTACTTTTGCAAATAGGTGTCTATTAATTTTTTCCATATTGAGAAAATGACTTAATTAATTTTATTAATGTACACCTATAAAACTTAATTAAAAATATGATTACTTCTTTTATTAGAGGCATACTTAAATAAATGTGTTTATAAATATTTGTGCAAAAAAAAGTATTTAAAAACTTAAAATTTAAAATTAATATAAGTTATATAATATCTCAAATTTAACTTATTAATAAAATATGCCGAATAAACTTATGCCTCTCAAATACGTATTCAATCATGATGTAGTGGCAAAAAAAGAAAAGGAAAAGAAAGAAATATGTTTTTAGTCATTTAAAATAATACTAAATGAATAAGTTTCGATAAAAATGAAAAAATAAATTAAAATTTTACAATATGGTAAAAATTTAAAAAAATTATTATATATTAAAAATTTTCAGCATATATATTAGAATTAATTTTTATTTTTATAAAAAAATATTTGTAGACATATATAAATGTTTATTCATTTGTTGAAAGAAGGGTATTTTAGTCAAATCAATTGTTTAATTGTTAAACTTAACGGTCAATTAATGGTTGGGTAGATGAAAATAGAATCCCAACTATGTAAGTGAAGTTTTTTCAATATGCATTATAAGTTTAAATGAGGTCTATATACGTTTTCAAAATAAATGAAATGTTTGTGTAATTTAGGT
Organism: Inga laurina; assembly: GCA_963855925.1. Lineage (NCBI taxonomy): Eukaryota > Viridiplantae > Streptophyta > Magnoliopsida > Fabales > Fabaceae > Inga > Inga laurina. Next base: position 67,164,143 of record OY979704.1, read on the forward strand.
AAAATAGAGGGGTAGTTAATGTATTTTACTCTATTTTATAATTTAATTTTTTTTTTCTTTTTTTGGTACTGCTGTTAAGAATTGTACATATCTTTTTTTTTTTTTTTTTTTTTTTTTTTTTGCGGGATTGACATCAAACTTTAACCATTTAAATTTATTTATTTATTTATATTTATATTAATAATTTTATAAAATATTAATTATTAATCATCTTTTTTATCTAAGAGTGGATCTGAGATTCTAAAAAGTTAAAAAGAAAGATAAGAAAAGAAAAGGAGCAGATCTACAATGTGGGAATTAATGTGGCGAAAACAAAAAAAAGCCTCAATGTAATTCATTTACTTATTCAACGTAAAAAGAACCCAGAATAGTTTGTAATGCAATTTAAAACAACTCTGAGGGTGGACTCCATCACTAAGCCTCAATCACTCGGCATTTGAACCTATAATTGATGATGGATGCCAGGTTAAAGAATTTATTGTGAAAAAATTAATTACAAAATCAAAAATTTTGTAAGAAAATTCAAAATTGCATTCCACTCAAATGAAATTCTCAAGTTATTTTTATTGCTCATTTAATATTCTTCCCCATTTTATGGATTAGCTCTCAAACATTACTGGAGTCATGAATAACCTGTTTTTAATATATTTTTTATTCATAATATGCAACGTCCACTTTATTAGAGAAATCGAATTCATTTCACTTGAAATAACAATTATTAGCTAATAATTTATTTATTTTTTATATTATATCAATATTATTTGTATAATGGATAAATTTTTCCAAGAAATTAACTACGCTAATTAAATATACTATTTTTATTAACCTCGTTCAGAAAACAGAATATATATATATATATATATATATATATATATATCCTTTGACTTTTTTTATGACTAAGTTAAGCATCCATCAGGGAAGAAATTGCTCTATGGAAGGAATTTTCATCAAATTAAATCAGTAGTATTTGACTACATTGCCTCCTACCATTCATGCTTTTCATAAGATACAAATAGGTAAATTATGTAAATTAAAACATTGGTTAAAATTTGTTAAAATCCATAAATTTTTAAGGAAAATGCTATTATTTTCTAAAAACACCTTTCTTAATGGAAAAAGAGTGAGTGAGTTGAGACTAACCAATAATTAATAATAGGGAAAAATTGAAAAATAATAATAACAATTTCAAACATATTAGTTTCTCTTATAAAGAGGAACAAATTGATGCCAAACAAATTCTCGAGACCAACCGAGGTTTATGTAATTAAGGTAAAACAAATGGTGCTTAATGTATTATGCTCAGATTAATTTTGTCATATGTTAATTAATTTGAAAATGCAGCCCCGTAATTGGTTATAAAACCACGCCAGTTGATCTTTTTCTTCAAATCCTTGTGCCACAGAACTATCCACCATTTCCACAGCCTTGATCATCAATGGAGATTCAGATCTCATACTCCATCCTCTTCACCTTCCTTTGCTTCATCTTAATGATTCACAGACTTTTAGCATCTAAGAAATCCCTGAAAGCCCTACCCCCAGGACCGTGGAAACTACCTCTTATAGGAAACCTTCACCAGATTGGGTCACTACCCCATCAATCTTTTAGAGACTTGGCAAACAAGTATGGACCATTAATGCACCTTCAGCTCGGCCACGTGCCCCACGTCATAGTCTCTTCCCCAGAAGTAGCCAAACAAGTCATGAAAACCCATGACACAATCTTTGCCAATAGACCCAAAATTATTGCTAGTGAAACTTTGGCTTATGATAGCACAGACATAGTCTTCTCTCCTTATGGAAACTATTGGAGGCAACTTCGAAGGATCTGTACTTTGGAGCTTTTGTCTTCAAGGAGAGTCCAGACATTCAGAAAAATAAGGGAAGAGGAAGTTTCTGCCTTAGTGAAGGATATTCGCCAACATGTTGAATTTGGTTCTGTTGTGAATCTCACTCAGAAACTCTATCCACACACAAACTCCATAATTGCTCGAGCTGCCTTCGGTCAAAAGACTCATAACGTTGAAGAAGCTCTAGTGGCTATGATGTACGCCGTAGAGATTGTGAGTGGCTTATCGATTAGTGATCTCTATCCTTCACTCAAGTTCCTTCGTATGATCAGTGGGACAAAAGCTAAAATTGAAAAGACCCGTCAAGAACTTGATAGGGTATTCACTAATATCCTTAATGATCACTTAGGAAAGAAGAGTGGCGATACAGGAGAAGCAGATAATGAAGAGGACCTTGTTGATGTTCTTCTGAGGATTCAGAAAAATAATGACCTTGAAGTCCCCTTAACTCTCAACAACATCAAAGCTGTTCTCCTGGTAAATCTTAGTTTAATTAATCATCACTATACATGTACACTTTGTATGTATGATTTATATCCAATGTTTCATGCTTAGTTGGTTATGAAATTTATTACTCCCTCTGGTCCTTAAAATAAGACATATTTAGAGAGTTGGTTTTGGTCATAAATATAAAACCTATTTTTCATATTTGTCAATCATTTTCTAATTTACCCCTATTGATACTCCTTTAATAATAATCAAGAAGGAGAGAAAATGAGGAAATTAAAGAAGATGACCAAGTGTTAGAAAATAGATACACGTCATATTAAATCATTTAACTAACTTTATTAATATAATTAAATTAGATAAATAGATAGTATAAAGGGCCTGGAGGAGTAATTTATGTTTATCAATACCTCATGCCGGTTCATAATTTGACTTTTGTGTGACTTGTTACAATAGAGTATTCCAATTGCTTGCTTTCTCTCTTTGTTTGGTATGTTGATCCACCACAACAGCTTATATTATTGGAAAACCACCTCGGGCATTTATGCAAATACACGAGTTCAATTGAGAGAGACATGTTTAATTATTTATTTACCATTTGACCATAATTACATACTTATCTGCCATTAGTCAATTACTAGCTAGAAGGACTAGGCTATTACTCCCTTGCTTCCTAATACAAGAGCTTGGCAATTGGGTTATTTTGATGCTAAATATAAGATCTCAATCCACTTTATTTGTGAAATGTATAAATTTTTTCCTAAAGTGTTCTTATTAATTGCACATATTAATGGGGTTTCCATAAAAAATACTTCCAATACACATGGTTAAAGATGATATTTTAATGAAACCAACACCCATTTATATAACTAATTAACTTAACTAATTTTCTTAATATCATCAAATTAGTTATCTATATCTTGTATCAAGGAACAGAGAGGAAGTACTTAATTGATATGCAAAAACAGTGATGTCTCTTAGCTGCATTGAACCCGCTCAAACACAAACATAATATACATACTATTGACTTTTAATTAATGATGGCACTGATTCTTTTCAGGACATATTTGTTGGTGGAACTGAAACATCAGCAACAACAACAGAGTGGGCAATGGCAGAACTGATGAAAAACCCAGAAGCCATGAAGAAGGCACAACAAGAAGTACGGACGGTCTATGGAAAAAAAGGATACGTGGATGAGTCAGAACTTGATCGATTAAAATATGTAGCTTTAGTGATTCGAGAAACTTTAAGGTTACATCCACCTGGTGTGTTGTTAGTTCCAAGGGAAAACAGTGAGATATGTCAAATTAATGGCTACGAGATACCTCTCAAAACAAGAGTGATGGTCAATGCTTGGGCCATTGGAAGACATCCTGATTACTGGAATGAACCTGAGAAGTTTCAACCCGAGAGATTTATCGACAGTTCAATTGATTACAGAGGTACAAACTTTGAGTTTATTCCATTCGGTGCAGGAAGGAGGATATGTCCGGGAATGTCGTTTGCTATACCAATTTTACAATTGGTGATTGCTAATCTGCTTTATCATTTTGATTGGAAACTTCCTAATGGGGAAAAGCATGAACAAATGGACATGACTGAGAAATTTGCTGCTGCAGTAAAGAGAAAGAATGACCTTTGTTTGGTTGCCATCGCATATCGCCCTTAGCTCTGTTTACTTATGTTTTGTAAGTCAATAGTTGAGGTTATATAGCCCTTTAATTAGTATCTAAGTTTTCTGTTAAAATAAGGGGTGATTATAAATTGAGATCAGCTTCCAGTATAGAGGGTGGTATTCAATAAGTTGTAGTATTGTACTGTATCTAATTTATAGAAACTTCTTTGCTTACATCTTTTTGTATGTGATGAAATTTTTCTTAGTTAATATTATATGAAGCTTAACTATAATTTCAGACTTTTCTCACATCTAATGTCATCTTTAAATAATCTTTAGAAGAGACGCATTTCATATTCTTTAAGTGAATTTAATTTGTGGCTTCTCTGAATTTTGTTTAAGGATACCTTCTCTTGTGTACAAGGCACTTTGGAAAAATCCTATATTTCAATATATTCAGAATTTTTTAAAACATAGATTAAATCTAATTTTTACTGCGGGAAGCCAGATGGCTGCATAATGTGGCAATGGGAATTAACACAGACACACAATCCCTCTCTCTCTCTCCCCCCCCCCCCCCCCTCTCTCTCTCACACACATTTGGGTGCAAATAAAAACGGTATATGAATGAAAAATTTAATCTATGGTATAATTTTAAGAAAAAATTGTTGAAATGTCTCTCATTATAAAATTTATTGCCCAAAGTAAATGAAATTTGTTCAAGGACTTACGTTCAACCTATCTTCAGCAGTTGCAACTTCTATTCAACCATGTGTAATCTATCTTCAACTATATGCACACGGAAGATCGGAAGACATGTGTACATATAATGGAGATATATTGCACATAACCAAAAAAGAGATGCACCTGCGATGAGTTGAGCTATCTTAAGAACCTAAGTCCATGGGTAATATTGAGCTATAGATTTTTTAATGAAGGATTTTTCAGCAATTTTCTCTAGTTTCAGTGAAATATTTTTTATTTTTTATTTTCCATATGAATGCTTCTAGAAAGATGCTTTGGGTTTTCAGTCGTAAGTATTGGAAAAGATAGGGAGAACGATGAATTTTATAGTAACGTCGAATATGTGTCTGAATCAATGATTATGTGCCTACAAAAATTCAACACCAGACAACAACCTGTTCTTTGATTATCTGTCTCAGTTTCATATAATTGGAAACTGAATCACTGACTAAGAGCATGACGGACAAAATGTAGAATATTTAAGTACCAATTAGGTCTTACACTAGTCTTTGTTGAAAATTATGCAAACTGAGTAACTGACTAGGTGCATGGTATTTTTTATATATTTAATTAAAGTGACTGTTTTTAAGATATCATTCCAATAATATGATACACTGTTAGCTCATGAAAATGCAACTTGTTAGGGATTTATAAATTTTCTCATGATTAATATATAAATAATTAACTAAAATAATGTGCACCCATTATTCCAATTTGATTGATATAAAAAATTTGAATATTTAACTAATATATTATCATTCTATAAAGACTAATTAGTAAATTCATTATGTCAGTACTATTGTTGCTTATTTCAGCAAAGAAGAAGAACAAGAAGATTAGAACATTATAGTTTATTTTAGGTATGCATTTGATTCAATTTGACCCGCAATCTATTTTAATATAGGAGACTTTTTTTGGTTGAGGAGACTAGTGGTCCCTTTTGAGTCGTACTAACTAAAGATGAAGATATAGAATAAAATGTAATTGCGTTCAATATTCAAATTCATATGATTTTCTAATAAAAGTCTCCGTTGCATACTTGCATATGCATGTTTAGTTTTCCTTTTTTTTCCCCAACACATGTTTAGATTTCCTAAACCATACTATTTGATAGTGATATATGTAACAATAAATCTATTATTTGGCCCTACCATTCAAAGAAAAACAGAAGTGTCAATTAGTAAAATAGTGAATCAGCCAGTTAGGTTTTAGACTGGTCTTTGTTGAAAATAAATCAGCAGAAGTTTAATTTGCTTTCCCAAAATTCCTAATAAAATGGTAGCTGAAGCGATGAAAATATAGTGAGACAATGTTCAGGTAGTGGTTATGGTTTAGACTTTTATAATCTCACAAAAAAAAGAAAAAATAATTTTTTTTCAATTAATTCATGTATAATATAATTGGTTGGAAATATTTGCTGAGATAACTTCAAAAGCATGTCACTATTGTTATTATTATTTTTAACTATGTTTTAAACTTTAATAGCACATTAACAATTTAAAATTCTAAATAGACTTTAATAGTGCGTTAACAATTTAAAATTCTAAATAGAAAATTATATTTATTCTATTATATATTTGGGAAAATTCCAAAAAACTACATTGAAAATAGCAAAAGGATAATTCAGTACATTGAAATTGCAAAAGGACAGATCAAGCGGTGTCAGACGGGCAGAGGAATCTGGCATTTTGAAATCTCGGCCAAATGATGAAAATGTCCTTCAGCCCTCAGTCGGAATAACAACATAGGAGTTGTTAATGGCGAATCCGGAGTTGTTAATGGCAAAATCGATGGTGTTATTGGCCCTGGAACTTGTTATTTGTGAAAGAAGAAATTCGAGTTGTTAATTTCAAATCCAGAGTTGTTAATTAAGAGATGGGTGTTATTATTTACCCTGAAATTTGTTAAGTGCGAAAGAAGAAAATGAAGTTGTTAATATCGAATCCGGAGTTGTTAATGGCGAGATCGGTGGTGTTATTGGCCCTGAAACTTGTGAATTATAAAAGAAGAATTGAAGTTATTAATAACAAATCCGGAGGTGTTAATTACGAGGATCATGTTGTTATTCTGAAGTGGGGATGGAGGGCTAAAGGGCATTTTCATCATTTGGCCGAAATTTCAAAATGCCAGATTCCTCTGCCCGTCTGACACAGCCTGATCTGTCCTTTTGCAATTTCAATGTACTGAATTGTCCTTTTGCTATTTATAATGTAGTTTTTTTTTGGAATTTTGCCTATATATTTCTTTAAACATACTAAAATATTAATACAATTCTAACTATTCACATCAATCAAAATTCACGAGTCCAACAAAACTCGAATAAAGATGATGAAATCGCAATATAAAATCATTATGCTTTTTTTTTAACCTTGTAAAGTCATTATGATTTGATCTTCATCAATAAAATAATTATATTAATATATTATGGTAATATAAAAATAATATGTTTACAAATTAAGTGATCAGTATAAATTATGTATACCTTTTTTTTATTAAAATGTTTTAGTATTTAACATTGGATTAATGGTCATTTTTTCCCCAAAAATATTCATAAGAAGCTGTGACTTTGAAAATTTTTTCGGCTCAATGTCCTCCTGAAATTGAGCAGGAAAAAATATGAAAACTTTTGGGGTGAAAATAAACCTTAATCCTTTTCCAATAAATGCTTATATATTATTGATAATATATAAAATAAAAATAATTATAAAAACTAACATCGGCCACTTTCATCTTAATTTATAAATATACCACAATAAACTATAATAAATAAGAGCAAAAGTCACAGTGCAACATTTGTGCTTCTGCAAAATATTTTGAAAAGTCAAACAATGATTTAAGAAAGGTAAACGCTAAGATAAATGAGAGAAATGTCATGACTAAATAGAAAAACATTTGTTTATTAAAGTATGGCTTCATTGAAATAACAGACAAAAGTTAAAAAAAAAAGGGTTAAGTTACATTTAGCCTCCTAAAGTGTTGTTTAGCTCCACTGAATGTCTTAATATTATTTTTTGGGTATCTCGTATTCTAAAATGTTTTCTTAGTAGCACTCAAATCATAAAGTAATTTTTTATGTATTCAGTACCAAAATTTGTTTTTTTAGTAACACCCGATATTCTAAATTTTGGGTGCTCATTGCTATTTAAAAAATATTTTAAGGGTAAAATTGCATCAAAAATTATGTAAGAATATGGAGTGTTATTGAAAAATTACTTTACAGTATTGAATGCACCAAAAATTAATTAAGATATTGAGTGCTACTAAAAAATACTGTTAGAAGTAACTTTAACCCTAAAAAGAACAAGGCTGCTATTGCAGTATCATTGACATATGTTCACATAAAAGAAAACATAATCAGAAATGATCACATGTGTTCGTAAATTTTGTCGCTATTTCAAACATGTTAATTTTTTTTTTTGGGTCGGTAAAAGCAGACTTTCATTTAATACAGAAGGGAAACAAACACAGACAAAGTTTTTGTGAAATGAAAAAACCGAAACGCAAATTCAAAAACAAGTAAAAAAACAGAAAGCATGAAAGTATTAAAACTAGTTTGGAGCCACCTGCGACTCAGCCAATTCCCTCCCTGTTTGCCTCCAGAGGATGCTCATCATCGGAATCCAACTCTTCTCAATACTAGCTTCCCGAACAAGGATCTCAGCTAGAGGAGGTGGTGATTGTAGAGTCAGACCACTAGGTCCCAACTCCCTTGAAGCTAAAGCAGCCAAACAATCGGCGACACAATTCCCCTCACGAGAGATAAGCTCGTGAGAAATGAAGTTTCAGCTTTGCAACATGTCAAAGAGGTCTTGAAGAAGTCCATGAAATCTTCAACAGCATCTGTCAGTTTTCTTCTCAGCCACTGCCAAGTACAGTTCCTTACAGTCCGTTTCGATGATGATTGAAGTATGATCCCAAGAGTCTGCAATTGTTACAGCTTTAATGAGAGCTTTTAGTTCGGGATTTAAAGCTGCATCAGCTAGAAACCGATCAGCCTATGTGCGGAGGAAGAGCCCTTCATGGTCCCTATAGACTATACCCATACCAGCTATACTTTTCAGTTTATAAAAGGCCCCATCACAATTGATTTTAATAGTATTATGCTGAGGTTTTCTCCACTTAAAATAACTTTCAGTCCTCAACACATTTTTAAACGGATCCCTTAATTCATGTATGCTCCAGTATTTAGTCATGGCACGGTTAGTAACTTCGATAGCAGTCACAGGATCAGGAGGTTTCCAATCAAAGACCCATGTACACCTCAGTTTCCAAATGGACCAGCACATAGTAGCAACATAAGCCTTGATGTAGTCCGCTTGGGAAGTTTTCGTGAGGAAAACGTCCTCCAGCCAGTAGTTGATGCTTTTTACATTGGTTGGATGATAAGTTAGTCCGAGAGGGCAGCTAAACCATGTCAAACTGGCCTATCAGCATAATTGGAACAGATGCTCAAGGGACTCTACTTCATGATCACAGATAGGACAAAAAGGATTAGAAGTGCATTTGCGTCTATATACCTCCTTCGATGCTACCGCTTTACTCTATAAACGCCACACAAAGTTCCTCACTTTTGGGGTTACCTTCATCTTCCATACCTGCTGCCATACTTTCTTGTTGACTGACCTTGATGAAGAGGCCCGAATCATAGTTGAGTTTTGTTGAGCCTTGTTGGCTAACCTGTAACCATTTTTAACACTATAGTTTCCATCTTTGGATCTCGTCCATTACAGCTTGTCACACAGTCATGTAAAGTTGAGGGGTATAGCCTCGACAAGGGCCAGGTATTGAGGTTCAACTGCTTTGAAGATTTGATTTACATTCCACCTTCGCTCATCAATTAAATCAGCTACTAACATATCATCCTTAATTACAGCATTAGGAATTTTTTGCAACCAGAAATTATGAGTTCCGGGTATCCAAGGATCTCTCCACACCTCAATATAGCGACCCGTACCAACTTGCCAACATAGGTTCTTACTCAAAGCTTCAAGGCCTTTAAGAATGCTATCCCATAACTATGATGCCCTAAGTCCTTTTCTTGCATTTATAAAGGAGGTCACCAGAAAATAATTGCTTTTCAATATACGTACCCAAAGGCTATCAGGATTTTGGATGATTCTCCATGTTGGTTTTGCTAGTAGTGCATCCTTGAAACCCATAAAATTTTTGAATCTCATACCACCTTCACTTTTTGCCTTGGTTAGAGCTTGCCGTGCCTTCCAGTGGATGTTATGTGTGTTAGATACGATTATTTTGATAATGTTAAATATAGATGCCAAATGTTAAGAGCAAAAGGTTTGGATAATATACTTATATTTTACATTGACTAACTATTATATTTAATGTGAAATATCTTGTAGATTAGTCAAACAAAGAAAGATTAGTTAAGCAAATAAAGAAAAAGATTGAAGATATTCAAGAAGATATCCAATTGGATTATGAAGAATGATCATCAAGAGAAAAAACAAGATATCTTGTACATTAGTCAAGCAAAAAAAGAAGAAGATTGAAGATAGTGAAGAAAGAGATTGAAGAAAGAACTTGCAATAACTAATGGGAATATCAAGATCCAAGCTATTAGAAGTGATACTAAAGGTTTTTATGGTCAAATGGAAGTTGGAATGGGTCAATATGAATCTAAAATGACTTATACGAAAGTTATGCTACCTCCAGAGGTGATCACTTGAGCGATGACCCAAAATCACTCTAGTGACCACTGGAGTGATGTTGTGCTTTGTTTTCATGTAGCAGGATAGAAGTTCAGTATTTTGGACATATCTCTCTAACCACATGTCAGATTAAGGTGAAACTAGTTTCATATGAAATTAGACTCCCAATAGGTCAAATACACACTAGAATCATATTCAAAGGAGTTTAGATGAAAGACATATGATCTTTCAAAGTTGACACTGAAATCACTGTCATAGTATAAAGTAGGTTTGGTATTTTGGACATACTCTTGAACTACACATCAGATTGAGACGAAACTAGTGCCATATGAAACTAGACTTAAAGAACTTTCTATGGATAGGTAATTCATTAGATTTGGAGTTATATTCTAAGATTTATACCTTCTGGAAGTTGACATTTGTGATTTCAAACACTATCTAGTGTAGCAGACACTCTATGGATCATAACTTTCAGAATACAATGAGTTTGGAGCTGATTCTGATTGCATTGGAATGTAAATGGCAAAAGCTTTCCAATGATATGTCATTTACCATGTTTGAAATCAAAATGAATAGATCACTTGAGTGATAAACCAGAATCACTCAAGTGACCACTCAAGTGATGAAGTTGGAAAATGACTCCGATGCTCTCTGCAAGTTTTTGAAGGGGATCACTCGAGTAATGACCCAGGATCACTTGAGTGACCACTCAGTGATGTGCCAGACAATAATCTAAAGCTTTTGAAATCAATGGAATGATTGTGTAATTTATCCCTCTTGCTTCTAATCACTCTAACACTTCATTGTATTAGTGTTGAATGTATTTCTCCAAGAAAACAATGAGAAGATCATGCGAAGAGGAGAAAAGCTATTTGACAGAGTGGAGCGTCCAACATTCGTAATGGCTAGTTTTCAAATTCAAGCAAACGGACAAAAGAAGCAGCCGCACTCCAATCACTACTACAAAAAGGGGTTGTAACGTCCTATTTTGGCACTTTTAATGTCCAAAAACTGGGAAACGTCTATGTAGGGGGCGTAGTATGTTTTAAGAAAAGACGTTCCAAAAAAATGGGACATCTAAAGTGAGACTTTAGACGTCCCAAATTAAGAATTGGGACATCTAAAGTCAAGACTTTAGACGTCACAAATCTCAATTGAATTTGGGACGTCTAAAGTCCTCCACAGGGGGACTTTAGACATCCCAATTCTTAATTTGGGACATTAAAAGGTTTTATTTTTTTTTTAAATGATTATTTATATTCTTCATTACCCAGCAAATTAAAATTGCAGAAACAAAATTAAAGATGGATTCATAAATCACAAAATGTCCTTTACAAAATGGTAAGGACATCTAGCACTGCAATCTTTTTACTATATATATATATATATGTATAACAACAACAACTCATATAACCTAATATTATATATGTATAACAACAACCAGAAAGTGTCAAAATGTTTGTCACCACACAACTGCAAATTAATTGTTGTTCATTTCATCAAAATAAATATACATATGTATTTCCCTTGATTTCCAAGCTCCAAATGTATAAAACAAAAACATTATTAGTATTGCATAACTACTAACAACTAGTTTATGATTCTAGAAAAAAAACAATCAAGGGAAAAATACTCCAATAACTAGAATCATGTAAATAAATTGAAAGCATTATAATAATTTCACATTGCAAGTTTAACTTAATTCTTCGTGTAAATTTATATTTAAAAAAAACAAACCTGATGAAAGCAAGGGAGAAGGCAACCAACGGTGTCTATGTGCTTCCAAGGTGGAGAGAAGACATTGGAGGAGTTGTGTATGCACAGTAGAGAGGAGAGGTACGCCGGAGGCTGAAAGCAATGAAGAAAGTAGGAGGTCTACGCCGGAGGGTGAGAGCAAAGAAGGTGCTATGAGAATGGAAGGAGGTGGAGGAAAAGAGAATGAAGAAAAGGAAGAGAGGAAGAAGATTGAGGAAGACGAAGCATAATGAAGAAAATGGAATAATGAAAAAGCTTACCCTTGGTGTAGAGAAGATGAAGTCACGGGAATGAAAGAAAAAAGGAAATGCAGAAAAAAGGGAAGAGAAGTCATGGGGGATGGGAAAGATGAAAAAGGAGGGATGTGTTTCTAACATGGGAATGAAGAAAAGGGAAGAAAAGTCTCACGCATGTCAGAATTTCTGATATGACTTTAGGAGTCCCAAATTTTTTTGGGACGCCTAAAGAAAGTTAAATTTTTTTAATTTACTTTTTTGGTGCTAGGGAAATCTTTAGGCATCCCAAATAAAATTTGGGACGTCTAAACTCTACTTTAGGCGTCCCAAATTTAAATTTGGGATTTCTAAAAGTTTTCCTACATACACATAATTATGAAAATGCCACCGCCTTCCTTTTTAACCACCCAATTTTAAAATTGGGACGTCCATTGGGATGGTTATATCATAATTATGTAGTAGTGAATGGATAAATTGAAACACTCACAACGGTCATATCCTACAAAATCAACTATAAATACACAAGCATTCAAGCAAAGCAATAACAACATAGAGCCGATGCCTCCAACATCAACATGCCAAATCTCTGAATCTCAACCAAACGATACTCTGTATTCAAACTCCCATGTTTGTACTTCAGTGTTAATCATTATCTACTTCATATACAGAGAAGTATGTCTTCCTTGTAATCATCTATTTGTGTGAGAGTTACTCAAGATTGGGGAATCTTGAGTGAGAGAAAAATTTCATCCTTACGGTATGTAAAGGGGAGTAACTCAGTGAGAGATTTGTAAAAGGTTTCGCAAGTACCCGGCTAAACTTGTGGGATTGTAGAGGCTTTTCTTGTGCCCAGATTAAAAAAGAAGATAGTGGATTGAAAATCTTAGGAGGAGCCTGGGGACTGGACATAGGTCATCATAGATTGGACCGAACCAGGATAAATCACAGTTTGCATATTCTCTTCTCTACACTCTTATATTTCCATTATATATCATTCAAATATATAACTATTGATTTATGATTCATTACTTTCATAGTTACTGCTTTCACTGAGATGCAAAATATTTTTCAAAGTTCTTAATTTTTTATCTTACACCCAATTCACCCCTCCTCTTGGGTATTAGTCGGTTTTAACATTTGGTATCAAAGCTAGACTCTTGTTTAAAGGACTTAACCATCTCAGGAGTTATCAATGGCTAATTTTGGGTGTTGTTCGCTTTCAGAAGGTTTTGACTATTGTGATATTTTGTCCGGGCCCCACTTAAAAATACAAAAATAATTGATGATGATTGGTGTCCAAATTAGCAATCATCACTGAAAGAAAAAAAAAATAAAAAATGAAAATAAGAAAAAATAAGAAAGTCCTCCTATTGATGATGATCGGTGTCCAAATTAGCGATCATCAATAAAAGGGAAAAAAATAAAAATAAATAAAAATAAATCCCCTTATTGATGATGATTGACATTGTCATTCATTAAGGGAAAATAATAAATAAAAATAAATAAATAAAATCTCATTTATGTTGATAGGTTTAAATTAGGAAATTACTTGTGGAGAGAATAATAAAAAAAAATAAAAACAAAAAAAAATCTCCACTAATGGTGATTAGATCAAGCTAGGAAGTTTTATAAGTAGAGAATACAAAAAAATTAAAAAAGAAAATTAAAAAAAAAATCTCCTAATTGATGATGATTGGCATTGTCATTCATTAAGGGAGAATTATAAATTAAAAAAAATCAAAAATGAAAATAAAAAAAGAGAGCATTTATGAAGAAAATCCTACCTTGAGACTATAAATTGGGGAGCAAGGGTTGAAGTAAGATACAAAAAATTATGGGAGAAAGAGGAGGCAAGGTAGAGAGCTAATATGATTTTCTCATTTTATTGCTCAAGCATAATTCTCATGGGGAAAGGTAGTTACTGATGGAGCCATTCTCTTTTGTTTAGAAGGAAATTCTTCGCTAAACCCATGAACATCTCTAGACAGAGATGGAGCATTCCAATTAAAATGTTGGCAAATCTCCATATGTATACATGTGTACTACCATTACCTTGTGTTTGCTCATTACTATTAATGTGTATTTCCTTTCTTTATTCTCTTCTCACCCCGTAACAATTGCCCTCACTAGTAGAAAAATGACTTTTTAGACCAGTTCTATATTAGGTCTTGATGCAGCATGTCTAAAAAGTCTGTTATTTTTTAGACCGGTTGTTATAACCAGTCTTAAAAGTCATACTTTTAAGATCGGTTGTTCTTAAAACTGGTCTTAAAGTTCACCTTTAAGACATGTTCTGCCCGCAAGAGGTCTTAAAGGTCAACCAGTCTTAAAGGTCAGACATTTAAGACCGGTTGTGGGCACAATCGGTCTTAAAGGTCAGACCTTTAAGACCGGTTGTGTAACACCCTGCCTTTAATCACGTAATTATAATTCGATAATGCACATTTAATTCGGATTAGAGACCATCGGATAACTTAAACTCATTTCAATCTCCTACTTTGTAGTAGGGTTTTCACAAAACATTCAAAATCTCTTCCTGTTCCTGGTCTCCATTTCAAAATTCGAATATAATTACCTGTACAGTTTATCTACATTCATGTATAACAGAGTGTATAACCAAATCCCCGGCAACTCCCGGGTTCTATACATATATATAATCTAGAGGTTACAAGTATCCACTAGGGGATTACACAACCAAAATCGAATATAAAATTCCTAATTCAAAATATCCAGTAATCCCGAGTTTAAAGTAGATAACCAACATCTCAAAAAATCCTTAGTATCACTAAAGATCCTAAGTGCTTCGGGTTGGCCGCTTCTCCTTTGAGCCACATGCCCTGTCTGAAAGGTTAGTCATAGGAAAGAATGAGATTCGAGCGAATCCCAGTAGTAACAAACCACTCATACAATGCATAACACAAAGCATGTATATAAATCACAACCAGCAACAGCAGCAGCAATCTCAAAGATACATGGTTTTCACCACAAACGACAGCACTCACGGCTGTATGCACAATACGACAGCTCTCACTGTAATAATAATCACGACAGCTTACGCTGTAATCACAATAACGACAGCTTGCGCTGTAAACGACAGCTTGCGCTGTAAACGACAGCTATCACCAGCTGTAATCGCAGCAGCATCAAAGAATCATCACATAACAATGATAACACACACATACAGAGCATTATACATAGTATAAGAGAGAGAAAGTCACTACCTGATCCTTTCCCGACGTTTCTTGGCACTGCGGGCTCCCGAGGGCGGCAAATATCGAATCCTACAATTCCAAATGCACCATTTAGACACTTCCATAGTGTTACTTGGGGTTATATGAGTCTATAATGAAAATTTACAAAACTACCCCCGGGGACCCGGCCCGAGCCCGCCGTACCCGGTCCGGTTGCACTTTTCCCGAAATTCTAATCTGGGCTATCCTAACATATTTCCGCCCAAGGAATCCATTTCCGGACTCGGAATTATCAAATTCAATGTCAAATTACGAAATTGCCCTTGGCAGCCCTACTTTTAGGGTTTTAGGGGCGTTTCCGTAATTATGCTTTCTCAGCCTTTTCTGAAAAAGTGCCCAACTGTAACCCCACCTATTTTTGCCCACTGAATCCAATGGAATCATCAAATCATTGAAAATCCAACTCTAAGGCCCTCAAACATCCCTGGCCGAAATAATTGTGTTTTCCAGGAAAAATCGGGGTTTTACGATTTCGGCTCCGTAAACACGTTCCTTTCTACTCCTAACCACTTTATTAACAATCTAATTGAGTTATAACAACCATTTGAACTAAAATTGGGCAGCATAACCCTTAGATATACACTTTTCCAAAATTTAAAACCAATGGCAATCCGGCGAAATTTCACCGATTAAATTGCCCACAACAGCCAGAATAGTTAATATACGAAGGTTTGGAAGTTACCTCAAGCTCCAACAAGCTTTTCCCAAAAATGGCAGCAAACCCTAACTTTTAAAACACCCAATTTGAGCTTTCCAAACCTTAAAAAACAAAGAGGAGTAGTTTAGAATCGGAGTTATACGCGTTAGGAGCTAAATCGTCGGAGAAATCGGCTTACCTTGCGAGATTTCTCCTCTTTCTCTCTCTAAGAGCTCTCAACTTTCTCTCACTAGTGCAGCTGGTTCATCACGACAGAAATGAGCTGAAGAAGATGAGAATATATCTAATTCCATGCTGATGTCATCTTTTAGTGAGATGATGTCATAATTCCCATTTTCGGATTTTCTGGAAGATTTTCTGCCCAAACTTTGAAAAATCATAACTAATTCTAGAAAAATCTAAATGAGGTGATCCCAAAGCCAAATGAAAGGTATTTAAGTCCTCTTTATAGGAAAAATATGAGCCATTACCAGAAATCACCAAAAAATTCCAGAATTACACAAATTTCATCATTGCCCCAAAACAGAGTCCATTTTCGACCTCAAACTTTGGACAGTCATATCTCCCATTTCCCAAAACGAAATGGCACAAATTATATGTCCATTTTGAAGCTTGGAATGTGAACTTTAAGACTGGAAAGTTTCATAATTTCCTGACTTCATTTGCCTAGTCAAAACATCCACACGAGAAGACTGCCCAGAATAGAGTTTCACTGGACAGAATTTCAGATTTTGCATCTCAACTTCCAATGGTTCCATTTTCATACCAAACATCATTCCCACATAAATTTTCACAAGGAAGCCATTGGAATCATTAAAATATCCAAATTCCCATCACACATTCTCCAAAAGTGTTTATTCAACAATAATTATATCCACTTTTAAAGTCATTAGCCCTTAATCACTTTTTGGGATATTACATTTCTCCCCTCGAAAATTAAATTTCGTCCTCGAAATTGCTACACAACTTGAGCCATAAACTCCGGATATCGTCTTCGCATATCTCCCTCCGCTTCCCAAGTTGCCTCTCTTTGCGTCATTCCCTTCCAGATCACCTTCACATAAGGAATGCTCCTGTGTCTGAGCCGTCGCTCTTCTCGGTCAATGACTTACTCTGGCTCCACTGCATATGTGAAATTGTCTTGAAGCTCAATATCCTCATACTCAATGATGTGAGACGGATCCGGTTGGTACTTCTTCAATTGAGAAACGTGGAATACGTCATGGAGTCTACTCAAGCTCGGAGGTAGAGCTACTCGGTAAGCTACAGGCCCAATCCTCTCAAGGATTTCAAAAGGACCTATGTATCTAGGGCTTAGCTTCTTCCTCTTAATCGCTCGCCCAACACCGGTGATAGGAGATACTCTTAAGAAAATATGATCTCCAACCTCAAACTCTAGAGGCCGTCTTCTCTTGTCAGCGTAGCTTTTCTGGCGACTCTGCGCTGTAAGCAACCTCTTGCGAATAATCTGAATCTGTGCTGAGGTTTGTTCAACCAAATCTGGCCCATAAAGCTTCCTTTCGGATAATTCATTCCAGCATAAAGGTGATTGACACCGTCTTCCATACAACGCTTCATACGGAGCCATTTGGATGCTCGCATGATAGCTATTGTTGTAAGCGAACTCAGCCAGTGGAAGGAAACGATCCCAACTTCCTTTAAAGTCGAGAACACAAGCTCGCAACATATCTTCCAGCGTCTGAATTGTTCTCTCAGATTGTCCATCCGTTTGAGGATGATAAGCCGTACTGAATCTCAGTTGAGTACCTAAGGCTTCATGCAATGCTTTCCAAAACTTTGAAGTAAATCGTGGGTCTCGATCGGAAATGATGTTTTTCGGAACACCATGAAGTTTGACAATCTCTCGGATATAAATCTCCGCTAGTTTATCAGGAGAATAACCAGCATTGATTGGTATGAAGTGGGCTGACTTCGTTAACCGATCCACAATTACCCAGATCGCATCATAGTTTCTGATCCTAGGTAATCCCACAACCAAATCCATGGTCACGCTTTCCCATTTCCATTCTGGAATCTCAGGACTCTGAAGTAAACCAGGCGGTCTCTGGTGCTCGATCTTCACTTTCTGACAAGTGAGACACCTTGCAACATATTTGGTCACGTCACTCTTCAAACCCGGCCACCAATACACCGATTTCAGATTCTGATACATCTTGGTCATACCAGGATGAAGAGTATATCGGCTCTTGTGTGCCTCATCCAGAATCTTCTGCCTCAACTCTGCCTTAAGTGGAATGAAAACTCTTTTCTGGTAACGAACCAATCCACGAGGCGATATGTCATAGCCTGAAACTTCTCCCTGTTCGATTCGAGTCAGATTGCGCTGTATCCAGTCATCTTGACTCTGAGCTTCTTCAATTTCCGCCCTTAGATCACTCTCCTCTTGAGAAACAGTGTAATTGGCACAGATGATCTGGTTTGTCAAATTTAAATCACGGAAATCTTCAATCAATTTCCTTTCTTGTATCATCATAGCTGCAACGTGCACAGTCTTTCGGCTAAGAGCATCAGCGACTACATTTGCCTTACCCGGATGATATTTTATTTCCAGGTCGTAGTCCTTAAGCAATTCCATCCAGCGGCGCTGTCTCATATTCAGTTCTTTTTGATCATACAAATATTTGAGACTCTTATGGTCGCAGTACAGTTCCACAGTCACACCATACAGGTAGTGACGCCAAATCTTCAAAGCAAACACAATGGCCGCAAGCTCCATATCATGAGTGGGATAGTTCAATTCATGAGGTCTGAGCTGTCGAGAGGCATAGGCCACCACACGTCCCTGCTGCATAAGGACACACCCTAATCCCTGCCCACTGGCATCAGAATACACAACATATGTCAAACTGGGATCGGGTAAAATCAACACAGGTGCCGACGTCAACCTCTCCTTCAGCTCCACAAAACAGTTTTCACATTTATCGTCCCACACAAACGGCTGATCTTTTCTCGTGAGCTTGGTCATTGGTAATGCAATACGGGAGAAATTTTGGATAAATCTCCGATAATAACCAGCAAGACCCAGAAAACTGCGTATTTCCGCCACAGATTCTGGCCTCTTCCAGTTCAGTACTGCTTCCACTTTGCTGGGATCCACAGAGACCCCTTCTTGCGAGATAACATGGCCTAAGAATTTCACTTCTGATAGCCAAAACTCGCACTTGCTCAATTTAGCATATAATTGCTTCTCGCACAAGATATTCAATACGATTCTCAAATGATGCTCATGCTCATCCTTATTCTTGGAATATATCAAAATGTCATCGATAAACACAACAACAAACTGATCCAGATATTGCCGAAAGATACGGTTCATGTAATCCATGAAAACCGCAGGCGCATTGGTTAGCCCAAATGGCATCACCAAGAACTCATAATGACCATATCGGGTCCTGAAAGCAGTCTTTGAAATATCTTCTGCTTTCACTCGCAGCTGATGATACCCTGACCTTAGATCAATCTTTGAAAACACACACGAACCAGAGAGTTGATCTAATAGGTCATCAATTCGGGGAAGAGGGTACTTGTTTTTTATAGTAACTTTATTCAGCTCTCTGTAGTCGATACACAAGTGAAGACTCCCATCTTTCTTTTTTACAAACAACACTGGAGCTCCCCAAGGCGACACACTGGGTCTAATAAACCCTTTCTCAAGCAAATCTTCTATTTGTTTCTTTAACTCCGCCATTTTGTTTGGGGCCATGCGGTATGGGGCCTTGGATATAGAACCAGCTCCAGGTATAATGTCAATTGGGAACTGAACTTCCCTTTCTGGAGGTAATCCGCTCAGATCTTCCGGAAACACCTCAGGGAATTCATTTACCACGGGTATATTATTCAAGGTTTCACCATTTTCCCCTTGCACAGAGAAAAACACTACATACCCCTGGCAACCCTTTTCAAGATACTTTTCAGCTTTGGCTGCCGAAAGAAAATTCATACTAGCATCCACATCTTCAACCCTCTGAGATACAGGATATACTATCCTCTTGTTTCCACAATCAAGCAATATATTATTTGCCATTAACCAATCAAAACCCAAAATGACTTCTAATTGACTAAGAGGCAAACATATCAAATCTACAATAGATTGATGCCCTTCCACAGTTATGACACAACTCAAACAAGCTTCTGTGGTCAAGGCCTTAATACCCATTGGAGTTGACACTACTAATTCAAATGGCAGTTTGTGCACATGCAATCCCAGGCGCTTCACGCAATCATAGGCAATGAAGGAGTGACTTGCACCCGAGTCAAATAAAACTTGCAACAGATGGCCATTAAGTAGAAGTTTACCTTGTATTAGCTCAGGAGATTTGCGGGCCTCCTCATGGGTCATAGTGAATACTCGGCCCTGTGTCCTCGGTCTCTGGTCTGGTCGTGGCTCTTTGCATTCAGCAGAAGTATGCCCCACACGCTTACAATTGAAGCATATTATTTTGCCATCACAAGTTTTGCCTTGATGTGGTTGGTTACACCGACGACAAATCCATGGTCCAGAATATGTTCTTTGCTGGTCACGGCTCCCAGACTGGTAGGGCTTCTTACCACTTCCAGACGAAGATCCTTGCCCCTTTCGCTTTTGTGAGGTAGCACCCTTATTAGGTTCATTGCGGTGGCTAGTAGCTCTGGCAGGATACAAATCTCTCAAGTTGTTCTCTGTAATCTTGCACTGTTCAACCGCCTTGTTGAACTTGGTAAATTGATGAGTAGCTAAGCGCTTCCTCAACTCTCGCCTCAGACCGCGAATGAGCATATCAGAACTCAATTCTTCATCATCTTTGAACCGGAGATAGGAGGAGTATCGAGCCAATCGGACAAAACGGGACAAGTAATCATCGAAGCTTTCCGCGTCCCCTTGCCTGATATTCAGGAATTCTGTCTCCTTCTCGAGCCTCACTGATTTGGGAAAATACTTCTCGTTGAATTCTTGTTGAAACAATTCCCAAGTCAATGGCATCTTGTTGCTCTTCAAGGTTAGGGTGATATTCCGCCACCAACGGTCTGTATCCCCTTCGAGTTTGTAAACGGCCAGTCGTGGCTTCACCTCATCCGGACAATTAAGCACCTCAAATATTTTCTCCAGTCTGTTCATCCAATCTTCGGCTGCTTGAGGGTCAAATCTCCCTCTGAACGCAGGAGGCAGATGCTTGCAGAACCTGGTGACCCAAAACTGAAGGTCTCTTTCCTCTCTAAGCGGCATCCCATGTGATTCTTGATTTGGGACAATGTGAGGTGGGGACTCCAGGGGTCGTGCTGACCCTTCAGCAGTGTCCTCATGACGGGTTTCTCCTTGAGTTTCCTCCGGAGTGGACTGAACTGGACCTTCCTTGTTCTTCGCCTTCTCTGCTCTGAGCTCTTCTCTCAACTCAGTTATCATATCTCTTTGATCCCGGATTAGACCCATCAGCTCTTGCATAGGATCTGGTGGATTATCATTGACGACCTCCACCTCTGGGTCTACACGCGGAATATTGGGGCGTCCTCTAGTTTTCTTCATTCTACAAACAACTTGCCCCATTAATTTAGCAGAGATAGTATGCACATATAGTCACAAAACTCATATATATATCCATGTCAATAAAACATACATGTGCATACACAACAATCATTCACAGATAATCTTCTATCCCTACTACTATCTAAGGGATCTATCCTAGCAACCTCTACCCTTGCCAGGAACTACAGCTCTGATACCAAAATGTAACACCCTGCCTTTAATCACGTAATTATAATTCGATAATGCATATTTAATTCGGATTAGAGACCATCGGATAACTTAAACTCATTTCAATCTCCTACTTTGTAGTAGGGTTTTCACAAAACATTCAAAATCTCTTCCTGTTCCTGGTCTCCATTTCAAAATTCGAATATAATTACCTGTACAGTTTATCTACATTCATGTATAACAGAGTGTATAACCAAATCCCCGGCAACTCCCGGGTTCTATACATATATATAATCTAGAGGTTACAAGTATCCACTAGGGGATTACACAACCAAAATCGAATATAAAATTCCTAATTCAAAATATCCAGTAATCCCGAGTTTAAAGTAGATAACCAACATCTCAAAAAATCCTTAGTATCACTAAAGATCCTAAGTGCTTCGGGTTGGCCGCTTCTCCTTTGAGCCACATGCCCTGTCTGAAAGGTTAGTCATAGGAAAGAATGAGATTCGAGCGAATCCCAGTAGTAACAAACCACTCATACAATGCATAACACAAAGCATGTATATAAATCACAACCAGCAACAGCAGCAGCAATCTCAAAGATACATGGTTTTCACCACAAACGACAGCACTCACGGCTGTATGCACAATACGACAGCTCTCACTGTAATAATAATCACGACAGCTTACGCTGTAATCACAATAACGACAGCTTGCGCTGTAAACGACAGCTTGCGCTGTAAACGACAGCTATCACCAGCTGTAATCGCAGCAGCATCAAAGAATCATCACATAACAATGATAACACACACATACAGAGCATTATACATAGTATAAGAGAGAGAAAGTCACTACCTGATCCTTTCCCGACGTTTCTTGGCACTGCGGGCTCCCGAGGGCGGCAAATATCGAATCCTACAATTCCAAATGCACCATTTAGACACTTCCATAGTGTTACTTGGGGTTATATGAGTCTATAATGAAAATTTACAAAACTACCCCCGGGGACCCGACCCGAGCCCGCCGTACCCGGTCCGGTTGCACTTTTCCCGAAATTCTAATCTGGGCTATCCTAACATATTTCCGCCCAAGGAATCCATTTCCGGACTCGGAATTATCAAATTCAATGTCAAATTACGAAATTGCCCTTGGCAGCCCTACTTTTAGGGTTTTAGGGGCGTTTCCGTAATTATGCTTTCTCAGCCTTTTCTGAAAAAGTGCCCAACTGTAACCCCACCTATTTTTGCCCACTGAATCCAATGGAATCATCAAATCATTGAAAATCCAACTCTAAGGCCCTCAAACATCCCTGGCCGAAATAATTGTGTTTTCCAGGAAAAATCGGGGTTTTACGATTTCGGCTCCGTAAACACGTTCCTTTCTACTCCTAACCACTTTATTAACAATCTAATTGAGTTATAACAACCATTTGAACTAAAATTGGGCAGCATAACCCTTAGATATACACTTTTCCAAAATTTAAAACCAATGGCAATCCGGCGAAATTTCACCGATTAAATTGCCCACAACAGCCAGAATAGTTAATATACGAAGGTTTGGAAGTTACCTCAAGCTCCAACAAGCTTTTCCCAAAAATGGCAGCAAACCCTAACTTTTAAAACACCCAATTTGAGCTTTCCAAACCTTAAAAAACAAAGAGGAGTAGTTTAGAATCGGAGTTATACGCGTTAGGAGCTAAATCGTCGGAGAAATCGGCTTACCTTGCGAGATTTCTCCTCTTTCTCTCTCTAAGAGCTCTCAACTTTCTCTCACTAGTGCAGCTGGTTCATCACGACAGAAATGAGCTGAAGAAGATGAGAATATATCTAATTCCATGCTGATGTCATCTTTTAGTGAGATGATGTCATAATTCCCATTTTCGGATTTTCTGGCAGATTTTCTGCCCAAACTTTGAAAAATCATAACTAATTCTAGAAAAATCGAAATGAGGTGATCCCAAAGCCAAATGAAAGGTATTTAAGTCCTCTTTATAGGAAAAATATGAGCCATTACCAGAAATCACCAAAAAATTCCAGAATTACAAAAATTTCATCATGGCCCCAAAACAGAGTCCATTTTCGACCTCAAACTTTGGACAGTCATATCTCCCATTTCCCAAAACGAAATGGCACAAATTATATGTCCATTTTGAAGCTTGGGATGTGAACTTTAAGACTGGAAAGTTTCATAATTTTCTGACTTCATTTGCCTAGTCAAAACATCCACACGAGAAGACTGCCCAGAATAGAGTTTCACTGGACAGAATTTCAGATTTTGCATCTCAACTTCCAATGGTTCCATTTTCATACCAAACATCATTCCCACATAAATTTTCACAAGGAAGCCATTGGAATCATTAAAATATCCAAATTCCCATCACACATTCTCCAAAAGTGTTTATTCAACAATAATTATATCCACTTTTAAAGTCATTAGCCCTTAATCACTTTTTGGGATATTACAGGTTGTGTGTCACAACCGGTCTTAAAGTACTTTTAAGACCGGTTGTGACTACAACCGGTCTTAAAGCTTCAATTTTTTTTAAAAACGTCCCTTTTATATATATATACACGCAGTGAATGCTCCAATTTTAACAGCAGTACGGAACAATCACTTATTTCAATTTCAAAATTCAAAAGCAGCAGTCTATAGCAGCAACAAATGTTCATACAAGCCAGTACAGTCATACATTGATGATTCATTTGCAGCACTTTAATTACAGTATGGAAAATATGGCAGCATTTAATGTAAACTCCATTGGCTCAATTTCAGCCCAAATGCACTTGTAGTTTCAGTCCCTAAGTCACAAGAAGAGTGCAAGCAAATTTGTCAAGAATTTAGCCAAAGGTAATTACCAACCTTAGTTTAGCACTAAATAACAGCAACAGTGCAATTAGACAGTAAGGAGGACCAAATGACAGCAGTAATGAATCTTAAAGCAACAAAGAACAATGCAAAATGCAACGGATCAAATGGAGTGCATGTATTTGTCTATCTATATATGTACCCATCTCAGTGATGTTAGAGAGAGATATTGTTGGGTACTTGGGTTCATATCACCTCAAACTTACCCAAGCACGGTCTTTAGTGCAAAATTCATATGATCATTCTCATTACTTCCGAGTTAAATATTAAATGCCAACTCATTCCTTCAATCTTGAGACATAGTTCAAAGAAAAGAACTCTTAATTCACATATCATAAATTTATGCAGACTAATAATGCAAAAGCCCCACCAATATTGAATCAGAATAAGTTTAATAATATCTAACACAACTCTCATCCAAAACTCCTTTTGAAGGAGTAAATAACTCATGCTCTGTTTTCTTTGCTTTGTTGTCATCTACAACCAACATGCTCATTTGTTAAAAGCAATTTATTTTATTTACCTGCAAATCGATTCATCGATAAGGAGTTTATATAATGATCATTTCCCTAGAATGGAGTTACTCAACAAACAGAAAAATAAAAAAAAATCACGATTTACTCATCAAATGGAATCACGACAGGCTTCAATCATCCACGAAGCACTATATGCAACTCCCTAAGTATGAAGTAAGTAACAGATTGCACAGAAGCAACATAACAGATTTCACAAAAGCAATGACAGTAGCAAGATCAACAACAAGCACAAATAAAGGTGTAAGCCAGGTGACTTTAAATAAACTTCCAACAAATGGTAATTAGTGTAGAACAAGGTTCAAGATCAAATGTCACAATTTAAGCAACAAGTTAAAATCAGATTCTAGGAACTCCAAATTCACTCCATTTCTTGCAATTTCAATGTGCAACATGAAGTTGTCTAAAACTAAAAACATGAAGGAATGTCCAAACAGAAGAATTTGATCAGAAATGGATGCAAAACTTTGAAATGACAACGGCAGCAATAAAATTCAAGTATTGATACAAGTAACAGCAGAAATTCCTCAACTATACAGAATACAAAGGGAAGAAAAATTATAAAGGTCAGTCCCTCAAATACCATGCCTCCTATATCACCCATATCACAGAAATTGTCCTACACAGATACATAAACCTTGTTAGCAATACATATGAGAACAATAATGTACAATGTAACGTTGGATTCAAAAACTCACTATTTTTGTAATAGCTCATAGATGAATTCAGCACAACATGTGTAAATGAAATCAATATCTTCTTCAGGAAAGGGATTAGCAAGATCAAACATCTGTAACACCAAAACCAGACAAAACATTGACTTAGTAACTTAAAAACAATAAAGTAATACAAAAGTTCTAAAATATAAATTTATCTCTTGAGTAAAATCAGTCGTGACTAGAGTGATAATATTGTAAATGTGTCTCAAAACATAAAAACCACATAAGTTGGACCCCTGTGGTTGCCTACGGCTCTGAGAAAAACATGATATCATTAAAATAAATATAAAGGCATGGCTTATTACATTCTTTAAACAAATCAATATGTACTAACCTTTGGCATGATCCATGTAGGGTCTTTTAAGGCATGAACATGCTTACCACAAGCAGTGTGTAGGAATGTCCGCATAGCCTTATGATCATCACAATCACAAAGGTTATTAGTTTTACAAAAATTCCATAAACTTTGCATACAAAAGGTAATAATGCAAGAAAACTAACGAATTTATGGTCTTTTTCAAATCATTCCTTGGTTTGAAGTGGAGGGAACATAAGAGGATGACAGTGTAACTACTCTTGCATAGAAGAAGCAACTGCCAATGATCACTGAAAAAAAGAAGAATATTAAGCAAATATAAAACATTATATAAATTATAAAATATCAGTTTGTTTCTTACCTATGCACATATGGAGCCAAGAAACACTCAGTTCCAGTTTCACTAAGTCTCTATGATAAGTATTTATGTCTGCTAGCAGCAGTGGTCCCTTTCTCTTGGATGTGATGGGGGCATAAGAATCCAAAAATTTTCACTTTTGCTAGAGGAGACCAACCTACGATGCATGTACCTACAATAATGCAAGCACATAAATAAAATGTAAACGGTGAAACTTTTAAAATATTTACTTTGAATTGCAGAAGCTACTTACATCAAGAATAGTTAGACAATGCCAATCGTAAGATTTTGTCTAGGAGCTACCAGGGATATCAAATCATCCCTCTCAAGATAGCATGTCACCCCTGACTGTCCAACAACTAAATCTGTAGGCTACTCTCTTGTTTTAAAGGATGTATCATATGCCATCAGAATCACTTGTTGCATGATATTTAATGGAGGCTGTGAAACTTCTTGCTGAGTGAAGGGAGCTGGACTTGGTGGGGCTTTGATCGGACTTTCCTCGGCTCGAACAAAAACAAGGTTCGTT
Organism: Inga laurina; assembly: GCA_963855925.1. Classification (NCBI taxonomy): domain Eukaryota; kingdom Viridiplantae; phylum Streptophyta; class Magnoliopsida; order Fabales; family Fabaceae; genus Inga; species Inga laurina. The sequence goes on from OY979704.1 coordinate 67,191,382, forward strand.
GGCTAGAAGATGAACGTACCCAGGACAATGCTAACGATCTTGAATTCATCAGAAGGGATAGGGATAGGTGCATCTGTAATAATCACCTCATCAACTGACACTCAAACTTGATCACCTTCCATTTGTCGGTGGTGGACAATTGATCCTAGGTTATGTACACTACCCCGTGCAACTAACCGTCTCAGAGGATCCTCGACAAAAAGATCACAAAGCTCAGTAATTTCTGGGTTAGGACCCTCTGATGACTGCCCGATGTTGCAACAACTACCTTTAGTGCTCTGCTTATTAGGATCAATCGATTGTGGCTGGGGAGCATTGGTATCTTGTCTCGAGCTCATAAACACTATCATTTCCTCTTTCATCTTGCTCAACCGGGTCTCTAATAGTGCATCAAATGATGCTTCAGCCTCGGCCTTTGCTTCTGCTCTTGCAGTAGCCAACATAGTCTCCAATTCTTCCCTAGTCACGATGTTTGAGGCATGGCGTACAGGGGCTCCAAAGTAATCCCGTATCCCTACCCCTCCTTCAACTCCCCTGACACGGCCTGGATGCTCATGTTTGCTAGTAGCAACTGTTAGAATATCATTCCTGCCCTCCGACTTAAAAGAGCCCTCAACTTGTTTTTTTCTAAGTTCCTCCTGTAAGATAATACAAAATAACAAACATAAGTAATGATGTATGTTTCTTATGTAATTAATAACACTAACGATATATACTTACAATTCTTTCACCTATTATATGAGATTGTTTACTCGTATAAGACATACTCCTCTTTTGGTAGGCAAATTGCCATTTTTCTTCTCGACGAATCGGAGATGGTGGAGAAAGAAGAACAGAAGGATTAGATTGATATGCTTCTTTCAATCTCTTCCGTTTGGCCGCCAACAAGTCTCTTTCAGCCTTTGCATAACCCCTACGAGACATTGTATGAGGGCAATCATTCTTTCTACCACTCTCTTGTGTTTTTTGCCTTTTTTCCTACGAATAAGAAATGATACAAAAAGAATGTGTTATAATCAATTAAGATAATTGCTAAGTAAATAAAACAAAAAATAAGTCAACTAACCAAAGATTCTGGAGTAGTCTGAAGCCTAACAAATGCTTGCCAAGTCGCTTGATCAAGAAATGTATACTGGTCGCACGGATTAGGATGAGGCTGACCATCTTTCACCTCGATATGAATGTAATTGTTGGTCAGATTTGTCTTAAACTTGCTCCAGCGCTCATAACAATATGTCATTGTCTTGTTGTACAAGATCTCACTCTGAGGAACGTCGTAGGTGAGCTGGAATGCATGCATTGAAGGAGTAAGTGACAAATTTGTGACATTTGATAATAATTAATTACATACAGAAGATAATTATATACTTGGATAGTGTCCCAAATATGTTGCTTCACTTTTACATCGACATTTCTCCACTCCTCTATCAAGATGCTCAACTTGTTGCATGCAAGGAGGCCGACAAAACTCCTATATCGTTGTGCATTAGGCCCGATTAGTTTCCAATATCTATCAATCTCAATCGGTATCTTTTGGCCTGCACTTCGACTGAGGGAGACGTCTGTCAACCGTGTGCCACGTCTACCCCTCTGTACAGACTGGCTACTATGCTCACTATGACCCTGGCTCCGAGCATTGCTAGGCTTACCCTGATTAACTCTAGCTGGCTGACTCTCTTGAGCACTAGGTGGCCGACTCTCCTGAGCACTTGGTGGATGACTCAGAGGTGTAGTAGGTGGCTGATCCTCTACACTAGGACGCTGGGGATTCGTCATTTACCTGTAACGACAACAAAGAAAGATAAATCCTAAGCTATGACATGTGAAGACTATATCGATAAAAAACTAAATATATTCTTCAGATATAAATCATAATCATAATTACTTTAGTTAGTTAAGTTTAAAGTAGTATCATAAAGAGATATCCTCCCATATTCCCTCATGATGATCATTTCTTGTGCCGTGGGCATTATCTGCTTCATCTTCTTCGTTCAGTTTTGGTAGACCCCTGGAAAAAGAAGGAGTCTCAAGAAGATCATAATTTGAGTGACTTTTCTCGTCAATATCAACAACCCTTTTTCCTTGGAGAGCTACAGACCATATTTTATTTGCCTGATCAGTGATATAGAACACTTGTTGCGCCTGATCTGCCATAATGAAAGGTTCATCTCCAAAACTTCTACTATTCAGATCTACTAATGTAAATCCTAACCTATCGATCTTCACACTATTATTGACATCAACCCAATTGCATTTGAAAATAGGAAATCTAATTTTAACATAGTCAACCACCCAAATCTCTTCAATCACCGCATAAGCAGCCAATGTAGGGTTCTTATCTTTCGAACTAGAGAAGTGCATAGATTCAGCCACTAATACAACACCACTATTCTGGACGGTGCTCTTATCATCTAGGGACTTCATGTAAAACGTATAACTGTTGATCACAAATAAAGTCCAACTTATGACATCAACTTCAGGATCATGTGCTAACCAATTTATTGTATCAGAAACACATTCTTCTCCATCAACCTTTTGTTTGAACCAATGTGCGAAAGTTATGTTATGCTCCCTAATTAACCTTTGTTCAGTCATTCGACTATTTTGTTTTCGTACAATTTCTTTATGGGCATTCATGTAATTGAACTTCATCAACATTGTTCAAGATATACAAGTGGACTTGTTGCAATTCATCAGCATCTATGCTCTTTGCTGTTGCCTCGCATCTACCCCCTTCTTGATCATGACATTTAGGAAGGCCAATATGTCGTACATTTGACAAATAATGTTGACAAAATTCCATAGCTTCTTCAGAAACATATTTTTGAACAATAGATGCTTCAGGCCGGTTGGGGATCTTCACAAACCCTTTTAGTATTTTCATAGTTCTTTTGATTGGGTACATCCATCGGAAATATATAGGGCCACACAACTTTATCTCCCTCACTAGATGAACAATCAAGTGTACCATGATGTCAAAAAAGGAAGGAAGAAAAAGCTTCTCAAGCTGGCACAAGATCATATATCCTTCATTTTCTAATTCCTCCAATCTTTCCATGTCAATAACTTTACAACAAATGGCATTGAAGAAGAAACAAAGTCTAGTCGATATGTGTTGAAGATCATATTCGGCAATGCCTTGAATATCTACTGGGAGTAGTTGTTGCATTAAGACATGACAATCATGAGACTTTAACCCTATTAACTTCAAGTCTTTCATCGATACAAGCTTTTTAAAATTTGAACAATACCCTAAGGGAACTTTAGCGACATGTAAACACTCACAAAAGCTTCTTTTCTCAACCTTAGACAAAGTATGAGCAGCTGGAGGACAAAAAGTTCTATTACCATATAGCCTTAGATGTAAATCTTCTCGTATTCCCATTTCTTGCAAGTTTAATCTTGCCTTTACGCGATCCTTAGAACTTCCTTGTATGTTGAGCAGTGTCCCAACAATACTATCACATACGTTTTTCTCCACATGTATGAAATCAATACAGTGTCTGACATCAAGATTACACCAATATGGAAGATCGAAGAAGACGGACCTCTTTTTCCATATATTTTTCTCATTTCTACTCTTTGATGACTTACCAAACATAGTATTGATATTTTTCACCTTTTCATAAATTTTCTCCCAAGTCAATGCCTCTGGAGCATCTTCAAACTCTTGGCCACCGAAAAAAGCTTTTTTTAATCTACGATAAGGGTGGCTTCGTCTAAGAAATCGCCTATGGCCAAGGTAAACCATCTTTCTTCCATGTTGAAGTTGATAGTAGCATGTGCCTTCTTCATATATCGGACAAGCTTTGTGGACTTTAACGCTATATCCTGACAAGTTCCCATATGCAGGGAAGTCATTTATAGCACAAAAGATCATTGCTCACATATTAAAAGTCTCCTTCTTGTTCGCATAAAAAACATCGACACCTTTATCCCACAACTCTTTCAAGTCTTCGATCAAGGGTTCTAGGTAAACATCTATGTCATTTCCGGGTTGCTTTGATCCCAAAATCAACATAGACAACATAATGTACTTTCATTTCATATATAACAAAGGAGATAAGTTGTAAATTACCAACAGAACAGGCCATGAACTACGTATACTGCTTAGGCTACCATAAGGATTCATACCATCTCTGATAAGCCCAAGCCTAAGATTTCTAGGTTCTTCACCAAAGCTAGGAAATAATTGATCGATTTTCTGCCATTGAGAAGAATCAACTAGATGTCGAAGCTTTCCAACAGAAATCCTCTCATCTGCATGCCATCTCAAATTTTTGGCATCAATTTCATTGGCAAACAGGCGCTTGAACCTTGGAATGATTGGAAGATACCACAACACTTTTGCAGGGCCCTTATTTGATTTATACCTCGGAGTTTCACATATTGGACATTGCTCCTTCTCTTCATGATCTTTTCTATACAATATGCAATCATTAGGGCAAGCATGGATCTTTTTATACTTCATCCCTAGTGGACACAGTATTTTCTTAGCATCATAGTATCGACAAGGCAACACATTATCATTAGGAAGCATGTCTTTAAAGGCCTCAAATGTTTCTGAAAAACTCTTGTCGCTCTATCCATACCGTGCTTTCAAGCTTACCAATTTCAATATAGCTTTCAGCAATTGGTATTTTTTACACCCTGGGTACAGCGGCTTCTCAGCGTCACTGCACATATTACCATATGCATGTGATTGTTCAAAAGCCTCTTCTCCTACATCACGAATAATATCCTCTATCCGATCATCCATATCCGTGTCATTATCATCACAAGTCACTTCCCCCTGTTGAGATGCACTTGACATTTCTAATTGTTCACCATGCCATACCCATACTACATACGTCTTACAAAACCCTTCACAAATTAAATGTGTATATATATCTGCAGCACTTAATCACTTCTCATTCAAACATTTTATACAAGGGCAATAAAACATCCCACTATCATCATCGGCATTTCTTTTTGCAAAGTCTAAAAAACCCCTCACCCCAACATCATATTCAACACTCGTCCGTTTGGCTTGTATCCAACTACGATCCATATATTCCAGCACATTTTTTTTGTTTTCTACTTTTTCCCTGGAAAAGGCAGGAGTATGATGAGAGCATGCAATTATTACACCCAAGTACCTAGTTTAACTACTACATAATGATAATGTGGGCTTGCAAGTTGAGTTGAGACTTGTCTTACTATTGCAAGTAATAATCAAAGAAAATAAAATCAGAGAGGCAATTTGTAGGCGATGGAGAGGGGTTGGTGTGTCTAATTTCTTGTGTTGATTGAAAAGGTTCACTAGTTGTAATCCATTAAGAAATCAAATATAGAGAGAGGTCCTAATTCTTTTTAGGAGAGGTCCTGTAGGTGTTGGGTATGTCCTAACGCACTCATCACGCTTAGTTGACAAAGAGGGGCTCTTTTGTTTCAATGTTCACTGGCATGCACGGATACAACTTGCTTCCAGAGGTCAACCCCATTCATGCATATTGAATGTGTGATGACAAGAGCATGGCAACATTATTGCTCTTATAATTAATATTTTAATTGATTAATTAAAGGCAATGCACTAAACTATCATTAAAGGAACACAAACTCATGTCGCATTGCCCTTGTACGTATCCCCCTATTATATATGCTCATAAAAAAGCAATAATGAATAATATAGCACCTGGATCATTACCTATATGATATATTCCTATCCTTCCCAATTATTTATGTTTCTATATTTTATTCATCATAATGGGTCCAAAAGTAGTACACAAAAACATAAAACAAGTTTGTTAATAAAAAAACTATAAATGGTCCCGCTAGATCCAGCACTTGCAAGCAAATAATTAGATTAATGTAACTAATCATATTGAAGAATCGTGCCTTATGACTTAACTGCTAATGTTTATGGATATAATTATAGAAACTAAGCACTTGTTAATAGTGAGCTTTTCCTAAAAGAATGTTTCAATATAAAAATTAAATTTTCAATGCTCATCATCTCAATTTTGTTGACTCAATATTCAATGTTTGGAAGTTGAAAATGGCAAACCAAATGGAAATTGATGCAGAATGGGGAACGGGAAAAGGGAGAAGAGAGAGAGAGAGATTTAGAGAGAAGAGAGAAACTCAGAGAGAGAAAGCAAGAAAAATTTTTATTCAATCATTTAAAGGTATTAAAAATGAGATGTGTTCAGAGCTTTTTATAGCCTCAACTCTAACCCTAGAATTTAATAGCAGAAGGTTCTGGAATGCAATTACATTGATTAAAGATTCAAAATCAAAATTAAAATAAATTATCATGGTGATAATGACAATAAATCAACCTTAAGTTTGATGATATTCAAATCTTCAGCATTAAGTTTGATGGTCTTCGAATTTTCAACTTTAATATTAAGTGTGATGGTTTTCAAATCTTCGGGTATCCTAGCTTCTAATCTTCTTGACTAAGTTACTAACTAGTTATGCTACAATAAAAACTTGACCCAAACAGAAAAGTAAACAGGAAACGAAAATAAACATCATCCAAAACATAACACGAGACCCAAACTAATTGAGGTACACCACACCACACCAATACATAACAACAATAAAAACTAAAACAACAAGCTCAAAGAAAATATGAAACACAGGAACTGTAGAGCCATCATATTGAGAGTTTGGAAGATGATGTCAAGATAGGAGAAAATCATCCTAGGAACTTGTAACATTAGTAAAAGGCAAGAACAAAAGCCATACAAATATATCTTTATAATAGACATGGCTATCTCATAGGAGACTGAAAACAGCTACTGGCAACATAAACTAAAAGTGGAACAGAGAGCAGCAATGCCGTTCATGAAATAGCACTATAGCTCGCACAACAACGATCAAGGAAAGAACATATGGACACAATAAACTATCAGATAGCGGGCCAAAGGATACCAAACACCAAACACACCAGAAAATTTATATTAAGCTACTGTTTAGTTGAGCCCCTTGCTAGCCTAGCCGATGACCAAATCTGGAGGTAACAGCTTTTATATAGTAATTGTAGAGGACGATGAAGCATACCTCAAAAAAGAGGATGAAGACGTGAATGACAGCGACCAATGAATAACGGACGACAGCACCAACGATGACAACCACGAGCAGCTGAAGCAAGGTATGAAGGTGACCGAAGAGCGACGACAGACTCGATTCAGAATATATGATAGCGACCAACAGCGACGAAGGACGGGGAGTCGATGGCTGAGGAGAGAAAATATTGGGAGGGATTTCAGATTGGGAGAAGCGGGAGGAGGAGCGACGCGAAAATCATATTAGGGAAAACTTTTTAGACCGGTTAATTAGATAACCGGTTTAAAATAAAGGATTTTAAGACCGGTTGTTATCCAAACTAGTCTTAAAATCATATTAAAATTATTTTTAAGACCGGTTCCCTAACAACCGGTCTTAAAAGAGGACTTTTATGACCGGTTCCCTAATAACTGGTCTCCCAAGTTGTTTATAATTATGAAAATGCCACCGCGCATTTCTTTTAGACCTAATCCACTACAACCGGTCTAAATGGCCCGGTCTAAAACGCCTTTTTTGTACTAGTGCCTCCAAAAGTAATAGCTTGTTGACAAAGTATTATTTGTGGGGTGTGTGTGCTTCCAAAGGTGTTTTGTTTGCATTTCGTGGCTCCCAAGTGTTTGCATTATGTGGTGATATAGCAACTGTACCTTCATCCATTTCATTGTCCCATGATTTTTTGCTCGTTAACACTCTTTTTTTTACAGCCAATGGATACAAAGCTACGTGTGTGTTTTATATCATAAATGATGCCCCATCATGTGCTTCTTGTAGTCTCGAATGAGTGAAAGCATGATTAAGCAATGGTCTTTTTATCCTTATTACCTCTTTGAATAAGAATTCACTACATGGCACAACAATTTTATTTTGATGGATATGAATTAATGGCCTGTGAGTCACAAGCTTGCAAGGGTGAAAAACTTATCCCAATATATGCTAACATTGCTGGACATTGAATATGGAATCAAGAATTAAGTAGACTTGCTTTGTCCCATTGAATCATCATATATATATTGCTGGACGTGTGGCATTTGGATCAAGAGGTATGTGCTTCCTTGTTTTCTTATGATACTAGGTGTCATATAGATAATGTAATTGTACTTGCCTCTTCTTTATTATGTGGTTCTATCACCCTATCTCTTGTTGTAGCAGGTTCAAAGGATAAAAGGTACGCATAAATCTCCTCACCTTTGACTTCTTTTTTGTTTAACTTGTGTTACTTTTCTTCTTTTTTTCTTTATCCCTTTCTTAAGTCCTCTTTCAAAAAAAAAATGAAAAAATATTTTGACACATTTTGATAAATGAAAATAAAATGAAAAAACTCTCTTTTACAAGAAAATAAAGAAAATACTTTTTGAAAAAAAATAAAAAACACAAACCAAACAAAAAAAAAAAATTTCTCAAATACATTAAATGAACATTTTTTCTAAAAAACACCAACAAAGTGACATGCTTTTATACCCCCGAACTACGTGGGCTTTAATCCCTCTAAAGGGTACGTAGGCCCTAGGTTGTCATCCTAGGTCAAGTCCAATTTTATAAATAAATATATATTTTCTTATTTTGTTTTTGTAAATAAATGTTCCTTTTTTCTTCTTCTTTAATTTTCCTTTCATTTATTTTTGTAAATATTCTCTTTTTTTATTTGGGTAATTATAATAAAATTAAAGGCCATAATATTTTTAAATAATTAACTTAGGGTAACCATTCTTATGAATGGGTGTTGTGGGGTGCCTAACACCTTCCCCATACATAATTGATTCCCGAACCCTAAATGGTTTTTGTAGATCAGTTTCACTTTCAAAAAGAGGTTTTCCAAAATTATCCTATTTCAAAAATTTTGGTGGCGGCTCCTTATTTTTCAAATTTCAGGCGCTACAACTATACAATTTCACTTTGAAAGATATTGATTTTTGGTTTTGGAAAGCTAGAATGACTAGTTTTATAAAAGTATATGATTTTGATATGTGGAATGTTTTTACAAATATTTTTTATTTCAATTGAGGACGGATTGGATTGAAAAAGAAAAGAAAATGTTTTCTCTAAACATTATAGCAATGAGGATTTGCTATAGTGCTGTGACAGAAAATGATTTTGAGAAAATTAGATTTTGTTCTAATGCTAAAGATATCTGTGACACTCTTGATTCTATGTATACTTCTAATAAGTGTGTTGAAGTTAAAAGTATTAACAGTTCATGTGTAACTATAAGATGTGCATCTATACAGTACATGAACAATTGGAAGTTGATGATGAAGAAGGAGAAATCATAGAACGTTTCCATGCTATAGTCAACATAGAAGAACAAGAGAAAGATGATTCCTAAGAAGAGCTCAACATGAACGAACTTGATGAATCTGTATTAGAAGCTCAAGATGCTGTTATGGTAAAAAGTCACAATTCTTCTTGTGCATTTAAGAAAAATGATTTTGAAAGATTGCATAAAATTTTTTTCCAACCAATTATTGATTCTATTGAAAAAACCAAAAATGTTTTCAAATATGCTGGAAAATTTATTAGGAACAAAGAATGTTCAAATAGAAATTATTTATGTTCTTACTCTCATGACCGACACAATAATTGCATAGAATCTCATCTTGCATATCATTCTAGTATTTGCAATTATTGTGGTAAATCAGGACATATTTCTCATACATGCTATATTAGAAAAATGCTAATGTGAGAAATAAATATGTTTGGGTTCCAAAAAGACAAGTAAAGTCCAATGCTAACAATCAAGGACCTAAGTATATGTGGGTACCAAAATGTCCATATAGTAGTTTATGTATTCAGATTGAATCTAAAAAGAATGGATATAAGGGTATGGAGATGATGAAGAAGAAGCCAAGAGTTTTTCATGCACCAAGAAAGAGGTTCATATCATCTATATCAAAAGGGAGAACTCTTGGAGCACCCATTGCTGAAACTACAAAGTATAATCATAAAGAGAAGCAATGGATAAAAGGAGTATGTTCCACCTCAACGAATGACTACCATAAAGTACCATTCAATTACTTTGAGGAGAATAAGAAAAAGAGGATCTCTCAAGCAACAAGTAAAAGACTCTTGGAGTATATATATTTTGAGAGAAGGTTGCCAGCACCTAAAGCAAGATATTCAAAGTATCGACATCATAGAAAGATCCAGTAGGTAAGCAAAAGCAATCCTCCAAGTAACTAAGGCAAAGGTACACAATAATAAAACCTCATAAGCTATTGTCTGTAATATTTATTGAGGTTTTATATTTTGGAACCTTAGGAATGAGCATTGCAAACTATTTTTGAAAATATGCTTTCACATCCATTAGAAAATCCATTTAATGAATTCATTTATAAAGAGATTGCAATGTTCAATAGTTTAACTCTTTATGCATATATGCATATTTCGAAAGAAACTTTTTGTTTCAGTAAAGTCATGTTTAATTTATCATGCTTAATTGTTTCGAATTAATTATATTTTTAGAGCATGTGAATTATGATTTCTACAAGCTAACCATGAGTGGATCCAAGTAAAACTGGATACCAAAGGAAGAAAAATATCTATATGGTTTTGTAGGAAGAAGAAAGGAAGAGCTTCATCTCAAGATTATGACTACTTAGGATTTAACTCAAATCTTGGTGAAGTTGGACTTTGAAGCTACATTTTAAATGTGTAAACAAAAGGAGGCATTACTCGAGACATCACTGCAAGTGCTTAGCTAGCAATGAAGGAAGAAAAGATGCACAGTGAAGCATCACTCAAGTAACCAATCAAGTGATCATCATCACTATGTGACAACGGGGAGTGAATGTTCAAGTATAAGACCAACTGGAAGATTGGGAGGCAAAAGTCAAGGAGCTATGCACAAATAAACTTTAAAGGATAATTTTTTGAGTAATTACGAGATTACTCAAGTATGATATTGTCTTTTTTATCCTTACTCGATAATGTGCTTACGTGAACTACTTATTTGGGTAATGAATACCTAACCATTATTACAATCCATTAGCAATCATTCATTTATGGTTTTCAAAATGTTTTTAGATTTCTAAATGGACCAAAAGTGAAATTGTTCATAATCTTCCTATCTATTTGAGTTTTGAAATGCATATTTCAAAAAAAAAATTTGCTTGCATTCCAATCCATCCTGTTTATAGAAGCGCATACATATGATTTGAACAATATTCATGTTTTGAATACATTCAAATCTGTTTAGAAAACTGGAGGTTAATATCTTGTGAATTGAAAATCAGAAATGCTTTAAATCCATCCACTAGAATTTTTCCCCATCATTCATGTATTATTTCTTGATTTTAAACCTGTCACTGCTTGAACTCCTCAACCTTTATTTTCTAACTAGTTAGACCTTATGTCTAACAAGTTCACTATTTATATGTGTTTCAAGTTTATTTCCTAGAAAGAATTCATTATGTGAAAGCCTTGTGCCTAATGCACAAATACTTATTGGCTATTTTATTCCAAGCATTATGAATGTTCATTAATACATTGAATCTTAATGCATTGACCATTGACATCATGTATCTCTAAGTAACTATTGTCTTGAATTCTAATTGAATGTTCTTATTCTTCAAGACACAAGAGTCAATATTATCTCTTGGTCAATAGCAAAGTCATTATGTATATATATATATATATATATATATATTTAAGCTAAGCCTTTTTGGCTAAATTCTTTATCCATATGACTCTTGCTCTTTGAAAAATTCTCCAACATATTAATTCTGATGAATAACGTGTTATCATAGTTGATCTTCAAAAAGAAGCTTTCTGACACCTCTTTTAAATATTGACTTCCACCATTTTTAACATGCATATCGATTGTAATCATGTTTCAAAAATGAGTTTTGCTTATATTCAAAATCCCAATTTCACAAATGCATTGTCATGATTTGAAATAACATTTTTTATTTGAAATAATTTATATATTTCATTCTTGGAAAACTTGATTCAATTCATTATTCTTCTTTTCATAAAAGTTGGTCATTATGGATAGATTTTCTACTTTCTTTGATCTAACTTACATAGATTGCATGAAAATCTCTTCAATGACATATTTTTAATATAAAGTGTATTTACAATTTGTCATTGATCTTTGAAAGACATTCTTGGTATCATTTGTTTTTAGTAACTATAATTAATTGGATATCATTATATTTCTAGTCCTTGGTGATTTAATACACTCTTTGCTCAAAAATCAATAAAAGCAAAAGGGTAATTATGTATAATATTGTGAGGACCCAAGAGAAGTTGGGTACCAATGTGTCTAGAGATCTGTTTTGTAGGAGTTAACCAAGATGATATGCTTTCCGGGTACAAAGAATAGAAGCTAAAGCTTAAGTCTGTGGTATCACTCAAGTAATGACTCAAGTGACACCCCATCATTACCAAGTAACTAGTTAATGGTGTAGTCAGAGAAAGAAAAAGAGGAGGAAGACCTCTTAGTGGTCCCAGCGGAGTTTAATTTAAAGAAGCTCAAACCGAGAGTAAGGCCAAAAATGACAGGGATTATACTAAAAGATCCTTTTGTCGAGCTGTCTATCTCGACTTGAAAATATTGAAGGATACTCATGCGTTGAATTCATACTTCCAGCACTACAAGCCTTCACTATTTAGCCATCTTCCCTATTGCCAAAGGCAGTAAACATCTCTACTTTGAAATAGAGCCTGTTGAGTTATGCTTTAAGGAAGGAATTGTGATTAAGGAGAAGTTGAACACAACAAGTAGAAATTAGATGGTTATCTCAGCCAAGAGGATCAATGAATGGATAGGGATCAAGAAACCCCCCATAAGACCTTTCATAGAGTACAATAAAACTGAAATGTACAAAATCATCAAAGCTTGGTGAGGCCATGAGGATTCTCAACTATCATCCTAGCTTTATATCTAATCTTCACAAAATCATATCGTACATCTAAGCTAGAGCTATGGTGAACAAGGCTAATAACCACACTCTCTTCATCGAGAAGAAGTATCACACAATCGCTTATATTATTAGCATGAAGGAGGGGAATATTGGAGAGATCATGTCTTTCAGAGAACAAGAGGTACATATATACTTTACAAGGCATACTCTAACGACATACCCTCATTTGGTATCTCTATTTCTTAAGGCCAACAAGGTGTGGTACCTAGAGCCAAATGAGCCATTTGTGAGGACTCCTATGGTTGAGAAGCTACACATCCAAAGGGTGAATATACACTTGTCACTAGTAGACAATACTAGCTAGAGATAGAGAGCAGAACCTAAGGCAATCAGTGATAATAAAGAACAATCCTCAGCTAGAGCTAAATCACATGGAAACTTCTTCATTGGATCCACCATTTAAAAAAATTGAGCTTTACTTGGTGTTACCGATGAGAAGCTCATTAAGATTATGAATACTTAACACTGGACCTCCAAGTGATTCTGATAATCACTTCAAGTAATTTGCTATTTTTTGGCTATCATTCCAAGTGATTCTGAGGATCACTCCAAGTAATCTGTGATTACTCCAAGTGATTCTAAAGATTACTTTAAGTGATTTGTAATCACTCTAAGTGATTCGCAACCACTTTGTTTAAATTACTGAACCTCACTCCAAGTTAACACAAGAGGCATAAAGGATGGGAGCTAAGACTTCAAGAATAAATGAGATATAACACTTTGCTAGAGCTGGTCTCCTTGGTCCTTCATTCTTTGGTCTATTTATCTAGGGCTATCTGAGAGAGGAGCTTTAACAATCACACTGATCTTGCAACAAAGAAAGACTACAATTCAAAGACCCATAATACTAATCACATCATTAGATAGTGATAAGCCAATGATGCATCAATGGACTTCAGAGGATTATGACTCGAGTGGGGTATTATATTCTTAATTAAAATTATTTGAGCTACATCACTTGAGTAAGTGCTTGAGTGATGGTCGAGTAGAATCACTCGAGTGACCACTCGAGCGATACAGTGTTACAGTCTTAAAACCTTGAATAACATACTCATTTTCTCTATAAAATTTCTAATGGTTTTACAAATCCTGGAAAGTTATTAACTATATTACTCACAACGATTTTCTTTTAAGCCATGCATTCATTAAGGGGGAGCTTCACATTCACATGGTTTTTATATCTTAAAAGAACATCTCATTTATTGAAAGAAAATCCTTTTATCATACTCATCTAAATTCACTATCTAATTAGTTTTAATGATGAGTTACTCTTATTTTTCCTTTCAAGATCTTAATTTAAAAATACCTTATAAAAAGGAAATTGTTGATACTTGATTACAAAAATGTTTCTTAACTTATGGCAGGAGAATTTGATCTATGTAAGATCATTCCTCAACATACTACAAGAAGAATTTATCAACATTAAGGAATGATGCTTTAATGCTTAAACCAGGGAAATATATTGGCTACAACATTCAAAGTAACAAATACATATGCCAATACAAATGAGCATTCAACATGTTGAATAGAAGCTCAACTCAATAGGAGAATCTTGGAAACAACATGGATATACATCAGAGTTGCATAGCAAGAGTGTAGTGAACACAACATTATGAACAAGCATTGCCAAAGAATAAAGCAATGAACTTCAAGGAGCACATCATCATTTTTCCAAATCTACATGAGTATTTCTAAACCCTACTTCTTTTTATTTCAAGAACACTTTTCATATCTTTGATTTAATTTAGCTTGATTATAAAAGTTATCTTAAAAACCTCTCCAAATTGTTTCAAATTTGTCTTCATGAAAACCATGTTTAATTTGCATCACATTATTGTTAGAACCAACTGACACCCAAGAGGGAGGTGAATTAGGTGTAAAATAAAAACTTAAAAACTTTGAAAAAATTTTCGCATCTTATTGAAAACAATAAGTATGAAAGTAATGAATCATAAATCAATAGTCAGATTAAATAATATATGCTGGGAATATAAAAGCTTAAGGAAGAGAATATGCAAAATATGATTTATCCTGGTTCGGTCTAATCTGTGATGACCTATGTCTAGTCCCTAGGCTCCTCTTGAGATTTTCAAATCCACTATCTTCTTATTTAATTCAGGTGCAAGAAAAGCCTCTACAATCCCACAACTTTTCCAGGGCACTTGTGAAGCCTTTTATAATTCTCTCACCGAGATACTCCCCCTTACAGCAATTTTCATGAATAGAGCAATCCCGAAATCCTTTATCTCCTGTTTACCCGTGCAAGTCCTATGAGCATTAATGTTCTCTCCTTCTTACACTCCTATAAGTTTTACAAGCAACAACATTCTCTACTACTTGCCCCTTGTAAGTCTTACGAGTAGAAAGTTTTACTGACAATTCTCTCTACAGCTTCCATGTAAGGTAATCAACCTACTCAAGGTCACTCTACCGTGAGATCAATTCAAAGATATAATTGATGATGTTTATAGACTCTCTCACAGAGTGAATAAAATGCTCACTGAACTACAATACAAATAATCCCTCTCAATGGTACATAATGTAGAAGCTAGAAAACATAGAGGATTTGGGTTGAAGCAGAGGATTCATGTTTCTATCATTTTTATCATAGTTGCTCGTTGTCTCTTTTTTTCATCGAATTTGAATGCTCTCTTATTTATAGTTGATAAAGATAATGACCATTATGAATATTTCAACCTATTCTTTGAGTACCATTGCTTCGTTTGACAGTTAAGTGTATTTGAAAAACTAATTGTTACGAAGACGCTCCCGATGCTTCATGAAGTAGTTTTTCCTTACTGCATGATCTCTTCATTTTTTTTCTATAATAATACATCAAACACTAATACAATAAAATATTAGTCATGGGTTTGTTGGATCATTGGTTAAAAACTAAATTTCTAGTTTTTGGACTCATAACATCGAGTGATGATATTTGCCATGAGTAACCTCCATTCTTGAAGATGCAGTCCAAATGTTTAATTCTGTTTCTCACTTGAAATATTGTTAGTTAACATTTATGTATACTAACAAGTGAAATCATAATGAATAAATAACCTTGAACCATATTCTGATTGTTCATTGTGACTCAATATTGAGGTGTGCTTCTGTGATGGACACATTTTCAAGTTGTGTCCATCTATGTTTGTTTACCTGAAAAATACTTAATCACCAATAGGATGACATATTAGAGTGATTTGGAGGCAAGAAAAATGAGTTACATAATCATTTCTATGATTTTCAAAAGTTACAAAGCGTTGCTCTATTTTTACTGGAAGTGTACCTTCGAAGTATAGGAAGTGTACTTGCACTTTCTGCCAACAGCTCAAGTGCAATTGAAAGTGTAGGAAGTGCAGGTTGCAACACTCAAGTACTCCGTTCCTCACTCAAGTGCACTTCAAGTTTTCATGTTCTAGCTGACTCTCAAGTAAACACTTTCATTGTCACACTCACAAGACTCGAGTGTAAATCTGGACACCACTCGAGTGTAATATCTTTCACTCGAGTATTGCTGAAATTCTTCCACTTCCCAGCCGCTTCTAGAACACACTCGCATGGCATTTGCAAGAGTGAGATTTCTCACTCCCGAGTGTATTGAGCTCTCACTCGAGTGTGAATGGCCTCACTTAAGTGCACATGTATATTACACTATGGATTTGAGCTTTTGAGCAATACTTGCATGATATTTTCCAAGAGTGCATTTTTGGACTCATGGGTGTTGAGTTGCCATGTCAGACTCGATTTATTCATTTGACTCTAAATATGGCAAGTAATGCATCATCAAAAAGCTCTTGTCATATACATTTCAACGCAAAAAGAATAAGCTCCAAACTCATTGTATTCTGTAAGTTATGATCAAAGGAGTGTCTATTACACTAGATAGTATAAGCATCAACTTCCAGAAGGCATATATCTCAGTATATAACTTCAAATTTGATGAATTACCTATCCATGGAAAGTTTTTTAAGTCTAGTTTCATATGGCACTAGTTTTACCTCAATCCAATGTGTTGTATGAGAGTTATGTTCAAAATATGAAACCTGTCTTGTAAAGTGATGGTGATTTCAGTATCAAATTCAAATGATCATAACTCTTTCATCTGAACTACTTTAAATGTGATAACACTGTCTATTTTTCATGTTAGGAGTATAGTTTTATATACCACTAGTTTCAGCTCAATCCGACATGTTTGAGAGATATAGACAAAATACTAGACCTCTGTCAGGCTGAATAGAAAACAGAGTAGAACAGAGTGGCCTAACACTCGAGTGTGTTCTTCATGTACTCGAGTGCTACAATGCTGCACTTGCTATAGTGAATCTGCACCTCCAGTTTGTACTTCAAGTACTATAGTGCCACAATGCTACAACACCCATATGCTATAGTGCCTCACTCGAGTGACTGCTATAATGTCATTAGTACTACAGTGACAAACAGTGCCGACGCCTTGAATTTCCTCCAGAATTACTTCTAAACAACTTGAGTCTTGATATTCCCATTGGATCTTGCAATTTCTTCTTTCTTTAATATCTTTCTTCTTTATTTTCCTCTTGATAATCATCTTATATAACCCAAGTAAGCAGCTCCTTGACTATCTTCAATTTCTTTCTTCTTCTCCTACTTGTTCATTCTTATTAATTCAACCTTCTTCTCCCTCTTGTTCATCCTCATCAATTCAATCACTTCTTTATTTATTTTCCTATATTTGATAATTTTGTCTTCTCATTCTTCCTTCATAATTCAACTTAATTAATCTACAAGATATTACATATTAAACATAGTAGTTAGTCAAAGTATAAAATAAATACATTATATAAACTTTTTGCTCTTATCATTTTACATCTATATTTGACATCATCAAAACTACTCATATCTAACATTCTCCCCCTTTTTTATGAAGACAAATCCTTTAAGAAAAATATGTGGAAATTTATAAAATATAATTAAGTGCAACATATCTTTCTTGCCTTGCTCTCCCCTTATTTGACATCAACAAAAAGTTGAACTATAGAGATGTAAGGCTTATGGAGAAGTAATTTTGAAAACATAGTAGAAATGTCTTTCTTTTCATTAATCAAAATGAATGTATCAAGAAAACAGTTTACTCTTCCCCTATGTGAAAATATTTTCATTTTTAATGAGATGGAACTGAAACTAGATTTGGAGAGGTTTTCAAGAAAACTTTCATAATCAAGGTATATTGAAATTAAAGAAACAAAACATATTCTTGAAATATAAAGAGTAAGGGTTTAGAAATGCTCATGTAGATTTTGAAAAATGATGAAGCACTCCATGAAGTCCATTACTTTATTCTTTGTCAATGCTAGTTCATGATGTTGAGTTCTCTATATGTCTGCTATGCAACTCTAATATATATTCATGTTCTTGCCAGATTTCTCCAATTGAATTGTGCTTCTATTCAGCATGCTCAATGCTCATTTGTATCGGCACATGTATTTGTTGCTTTGAATGTTGCAGCCAATATATTTTCCTTCATTAAACATTGAAACATCTTTTTTCAAGGTTGATAGTTTCTTCTTGCAATACTTTGAGAAATGTTTTTGCGCAAAGCAAATTCTCCTATCACAAATTTAAATCTTTCTTTGCCAGGAGAGAATTGTTTGTTCAATCAAGTAACAAATTGTTCATTTCCATATGATATATTAAAATTAAGATCATGAAATAACAATATAAAAGTAACTCATCATCAAAACTAATCAAGACATGGTGAATAATATGAGTATGTTAAAAAGATTTTCTTTCAAATAAGAGATGAAATTTTAATATATAAAACACATGTGAATGTGAGCTCCCCTTAATTGATGCATGGTTTAAAAATTCGTCATTAGATAAACAGTTAATTACTCTCCTGGATTTGAAAGACTATTGGTAACTTTGTATGGAAAGTGATTTTGAAAATGTGAAGATTTGGAGAGAAATCAAATTTCAAAAATGATGATGCTATTCAGGGTTTTAAGAGATATAACCTAATATAACCTGAGTGATCCTACTCGACGATTACTTGAGTGTTTACTCAAGTGATGCAACTCAAAGAATGTTAATTAAGTAAGAATACAATACCTCACTCGAATAATATCATAATTACTCGAGTCATAATCCTCTATAGTTCATTGATGCATTGTTGGCTAGTCATTGTCTAATGATGTGATTAGTATTAAGGGATTCTGAAGTGAGTCTCTGTGGACACTTAAATAAGTATCAAGATGAGCTTAAAATAAGGCCTTAGCTTAGTATGTGCCTATTTCTTAGTAAACACCATCGAGAAACTTTGATTTCATAATAGCACATAGCTCTCTTATTTTGTCATCCATCATCTTAAATAGAACTTTGAAGTTCAGGTTCACTAAGTCACATAGCTACCTCATCTTATCATTCATTGATGATGATCTCAGCATTGTTTATAGCAAGCTTGGTGAGAAAGTGTTGAACCTCCTTTTTTTCGGATAGCCCTTGATAGATGGACCAAAGACTGAAGGACCAGGAGGACCAATTCTAGTAGAATGTTGTGTCTTCCTCTGAACATCTCTTTCTTTGATTGCATCAATAGCTGGTTACTAGCTAGTGCTGAGATGTCACTTGAGTGATATCACATATTCTGCTTCCGCTCATATTGCAATACTATCAGTCATGCCTCATCTATTAACCTCTAATCTTTGCATCCGAGAGTAGATCATTTTGGTCAACTACAAAAGTATAAATATATGCTCTTTGGTACCCAACTTTCTCTTGGGCCCATACAATATTAGATATAACAACTCCTATGCTCTTATACAATTAATCTATATGATATTTGAGTAAAGAGTATAATAAACAACAAAGACCAGGACATAATTTTACCCAATAAAATCAACCTATTGAATCTTAAATCATAATGAACAAATGATACCAGGAATGATGATTTTCAATGATCAATGACAATTTGCAAATATACTAGGAAATATGTCATTGATAAGATTTTCATGCAATCTATGTAAGTTGGATCGAAGGAGAATAGAGAATCTATCCATACCAACTTTTATAAAATGATAAATCATGAATGAAAACAAGTTTTTCAAAAATGATAATGTGATATGCACATTGTTTCAAAATCTCAAATGTTCTTTTGAATCATGAATATGCATTATGATATTAAGATTTTGAATACATGAAAAATTCAATTTTTTTAAAGATGTTTACAATCGATGCTTATTCCAAAGATAATGGAAGTCAATAGTTTAAGTGTATAAATACCAAAAAGCTTCTCTTTGGAGTTCAACTAAGATATCATGTTAATAATCAAAGTTAACATGTTGAAGAATTTTCCCAAGTGCAAAATTCATATGAAAAATGAATTAGCCAAAATGGCTTAACTTGACAAATAAGCACAATGACTTTGTTAAGAAATAATCTTGCCTCTTATAGTTGTGTCTTGAAATATATGAAGATTCAAGGAAAGAGTTTGTAGAAGACTCTAGTTACTCGAAAATAGATGAAGTCAAATGTTAATGTTTTTGAGAAACCAAATGATTATTAGGATTTATGGATGATGAAGCACATACTCATTGGTCCAAATGACTAGAGTACTAGAATATTGTCCTTGTAAGTTATTCCACTATAATGGTTAATGTATTAGGAGTTAATGTACTAATGAATATTCATAATGCTTGAAATAACATGGCAACCAAAGATTTATGCATTAGGCATAAAATTTTCACAAATTGAATTCTTTTATAGAGAATACACTTGAACCTCATATAAATAACCAACGTGTTAGACATGAGGTCTAACTTATTAGAGAATAAAGACTAAAGAGTTCATGCATTAGATAGCACATTTAAGATCAATGTTCAGCATGTAAATGATGGAAAAATAATCTGATGAATGAATTTGAAGCATTTCTGACTTTTAGTATACAAAAATATTAACTTCCAAATTTTGAAACCGATTTAAATGTAGACAAAATAATTTTTAAATCATGTGTAAGCATTTTTATAAACAGAATGAATTGAAATCAAAACATATTTTTGGATTGTACACTTCAAAACATAGACATTTAGAAAAACTATGTATAGTTTCACTTTTGGTTCATTTAGCAATCTGAAAAATATTTTTAAAACCATAAATGATTGATTACAAATGGTATGCAATATGAGCAAATATTTACTACTCAAATTGAATTGGGAAGAACGGGTGTGACTGTTGAGTTTAAAAATCAGTGATATGAAGTTGTGACATGCGAGTTCTTGTCTAACAATTTGAGTTCATATGAACTTGAGTTTTCCATAGGAATTCATGTTCTACAGAAAAGTTCACATACTGATATAGTGTACCTAGCTTGAGTGTAACTTGTAGGCACTCAAGTTAATTTCCATCTCTTTGTATCTTTGTATTCAAGTCCTCCAAGATCACTTGAGTAATCCATACCTTTGAATCAAGCTTTTCTGCAATTTCCTTCCTGAACTTGAATTTCCCATTGAACCTTTCAGTTATGCGTTTGCTTTTGCCTCTGAAACTCGAGTTTTCACTTAGAGTTCATGTATACTCTATTTAACCCTATTTTACTTATTGAAAATAAAGCATTTCTTTCTTCTTCCTACAAAATCATATAACCCTTTTTCTTCCTTCGGTATCCAATTTTATTTGGATCCACTCATGGTTAGATTGTTGGAATCATAATTCATATACTAAAAATCTAGCCAATTCAAAGAAATTGAGTATAATGAATTAAGCATGACTTTATGCATAAATATATTTTCTCATCAAGTATGTGTATATGCATGAAATGTTAAACTATTGAACATTGCAACTCTTTATGTATCGTTCTTCTAAAGATTGTAAAACATATGTGCAATGTTCATTCTTAAGGTAACAAAGTATAAACCTCAATAGATATTAAAGATAACATTGTAGGAGGTTTTTAGCATTATATACCTTTACCTTAGGTACTTGGAGGATTGCCTTTGCATACCTACTACATCTTTCTTTGAAGCTCTGTTTTTGCGTATTTGGCTTTGGGATTATGCAAAACTTTCTCATATGATGTAGGCTTTGAGAGTATTTTTCTTTGTGAATGAGAGATTCTCTTCATATTTTCCTCTCAAGATAGATGAATGGTACTATATGGTAGTTCATTCTTGAGGTAGAAGGTACTCCTCTTGCTTGAATCCATTACTTCTTTTGATTTGATGAGGAGGTTGTCGTGATGGCTTCACTATAAGTTCTCTTTTGTGATGATATGTACCTCTTAATTCGGGCATGAGAACCTCTTGGCTTCTTTATCTTCTATGTACCCTTATGTCCATTTCTTTTCGAATCATCCTGCATATGTAAAGTACTTGATGGACATTTTGGTACCCATATATACTTAGGTCCTTAATTGTTAGTATTGGATCTTACATATCCTTTCAGAACTCAAACATATTTATTCCTTAAATGGGAATTTCTTCTAATATAGCCTGTAAGAGAAATATGATAAGATTTGCTGCAATAATTGCAAATTGAATGAAGATATGCATTATGGGATATCATGCAAGTATTATGTCAATAATGAGAGTAGAAACTTGAATGGATTTTATTCGAACATTCTTTCTTCCCAACAAACTTTCCAACATATTTGAAAACATTTTTGCTTTTCTTGAAAGAATCAACAATTGGTTGAAAAACAATCTTATGTATACTCTGAAAATCAATTTTGCAAAAATTACAAGAAGAATTAGAACTTTTTACCTTAAGTTCATCTTGAGCTTTGAAGAGTGATTTTCATGTCTATCTATAATGAGGTCTTTTCAGGAATCCTCTTCTTCTTGTCTATCCATGTTGACTGTCTGGAAGTGTTCTATGATTTCTCCTTCTTCATCATCAACTTCCAATTGTTCATGCACCATAGATGCATAGCTTGTAGTTTCACATGAACTATCAATACTTTCAACTTCAACACACTTGTTAGAAGTATACATAGAATCAAGAGTGTCCCTGATATGTTTAGCATTAGAACAAAATCTAATTTTCTCAAAATCATTTTCTGTCATAGCACTATAGAAGATTTTCATTACTCAAATGTTTAACGAAAACATTTTCTTTTCTCTTTCTGTCCAATCCTTTCTTGTCTTGAAATCAAAAGCATTTCTAAAAACATTCCGCATATCAAAATCATAAGCTTTTATAAAATGAGTCATTCTAGCTTTCTAAAACCAAAAATCAATATCTTTCAAAAGATGTGGAATTGTGTCGTCAAAACCTTCTGAATGCGGATAACACCCAAAATCAGCCATTAATAACTCTTGAGAACGTTAAGTCCTTTAAACAAGAGCTCAAGCTCTGATACTAAATGTTAAAATTGGCTGACACCTAAAAGAGGGGTGAATTGGGTCTAAGATAAAAACTTAAGAACTTTGACAATCTTTTCACATCTTATTGAAAACAATAAGTATGAAAGTAATGAATCATAAATCAATAGTCAGATTAAATAATATATGCTAGAAATATAAGAGCTTAGGGAGAGAATATGCAAATTATGGTTTATCCTAGTTCGGTCCAATCCATGATGACCTACGTCCAGCCCCTAGGCTTCTCTTGAGATATTCACATCCACTATCTTCTTGTTTAATTTAGGCATAAGAAAAGCCTCTACAATCCCACAAGTTTACTCGGGCACTTTTGAAGCCTTTTACAATTCTCTCACCGAGATTCTCCCCTTTACGGCAATTCTTACGAACAGAGCAATCCCGAAATCCTTTCTCTCATGCTTACTCGTGTAAGTCTTACAAGCATCAAAGTTCTCACTTGCTTACACTCATGTAAGTCTTACGAGCAGCAACATTCTCTACTGCTTGGACCTTATAAGTCTTACGAGTAGAAAGTCTTAGCGACAATTCTCTCTATAGCTTCCCTGTAAGGTAATCAGCCCACTCAAGGTTCCTCTACCATGAGATCAATTCAAAAACATAATTGAAGATGTTTACAGACTCTCTCACAGAGTAGATAAAATGCTCACTGAAGTACAATACAAATAATCACTCTCTCAATGGTAAATAATATAGAAGCTAGAAAATAGAGAGGATTTGGGTTGAAGTAGAGGATTCATGTTTCTATCATTTTTGTCGTAGTTGCTCGCTGTCTCTTTTTTTCATCAACTTTGAATGCTCTCTTATTTATAGTTGATAAAGATTATGACCGTTGTGAATATTTCAACCTATTCATTAAGTACGGTTGCTTCATTTTGACCATTGAGTGTATTTGAAAAACTAGCCGTTACGAAGACACTCCTAACACTCCATGAAGTAGTTTTTCTTTATTGCATAATCTCTTCATTTTTTTTCTTTAATAATTCATCAAACACTAATCCAATAAAGTATTAGTCATGGGTATGTTGGATCATTAGTCAAAAGCTGAATTTCTGGTTTTTGGACTCATAACGTCGAGTGATGATATTTGCCATGAGTGACTTTTGTTCTTGAAGATGCAATCCAATTGTTCAATCTCCTATTTCTCACTTGAAATATATGTTAGTTAATTTCTATGTATACTAACAAGTGAAATCATAATGAATAAATAACCTTTAACCATATTGAGATTGTTCACTATGAATCTGTATGGAAGTCTGCTTTTATGATCGACACATTTTTAGGTTGTGTGACAATCCTTATTTGATCACCTGAAAAATACTTAATCACCAATATGATAAAGTGTTAGAGTGATTGGAGGCAAGAAAAATGAGTTACATAATCATTTTTATGATTTTCAGAAGTTACAAAGCGTTGCTCTGTTTTTGTTGGAAGTACATCTTAGAAGTGCAGGAAGTGCACTTGTACTTTCTGCCAACACCTCAAGTGCAATTAAAAGTGTAGGAAGTGTAGGTTGCCAACACTCAAGTACTCCGATCCTTACTTGAGTGCACTTTAAGTTTTCATGTTTTAGCTAACTCTTGAGTCAACACTTTCAGTGTCATACTTGCTGGACTCGAGTGCAAATCTAGACATCACCTGAGTGCAATATCTCTCCCTCGATTGTTGTTGAAATTCTTCCACTTCGCAGCCGCTTCTAAAACACACTCGTATGATATTTGTAAGATGAGATTTGTCACTCGTAAGTGTATTGAGCTTTCATTCAAGTATGAATGGCCTCACTTGAGTACACATGTATATTGTACTATGGATTTGAGCTTATGGGCAACACTCGCATGATATTTTCCAAGAGTGCGTTTTTGGACTCGTGGGTGTTGAGGTGCCACATCAGACTCGATTTATTCTTTTGACTCTAAATATGGCAAGTAATGCATCATCAAAAAGCTCTTGTCATATACATTTCAATGCAAAAAGAATAAGCTCCAAACTCATTGCATTCTGTAAGTTATGATCGAAGGAGTGCCTATTGCACTAGATAGTACAAGCGTCAACTTCCAGTAGTTAAATCTCTCAACATATAACTTCAAATTTTATGAATTACCTATATGTGGAAAGTTATTTAAGTCTAGTTTCATATGGTACTAGTTTCACCTCAATCTGATGTGTAGTATGATAGTTATGTCCAAAATACTGAACCTATCTTGTAAAGTAATGGTGATTTCATAGTCAACTTTAAATGATCATATCTCTTGCATTTGAACTTCTTTAGATGTGATTTTGTATCCATTTTTTGTGTTCAGAGTCTAGTTTCATATGCCACTAGTTTCAACTCAATCCAATATGTGGTTTGAGAGATATAGCCAAAATACTGGACCTCTATCAGGCTGAATAGAAAACAGAGTAGAACAGAGTGGCCCGACACTCAAGTATGTTCTTCATGCACTCGAGTGCTATAATGCTGCACTTGCTATAGTGAATCTGCACCTTTAGTTTGCACTTCGAGTGCTATAGTGCCTCACTCGAGTGAATGCTACAGTGTCCCAATTGCTACAGTGCCAAACAGTGCCGACGAAATGAATTTCCTCCAGAATTACTTCTAAACAACTTGAATCTTGATATTCCAATTGGATCTTGCAATTTCTTCTTTCTTCAATATCTTTCTTCTTCATTTTCCTCTTGATAATCATTCTCCATAACTCAAGTAAGCAGTTCCTTGATTATCTTTAATTTCTTTCTTCTTCTCCCTCTTGTCCATTCTCATTAATTCAATCTTCTTCTCCTTCTTGTTCATTCTCATCAATTCAATCACTTCTTTGTTCATTTTCCCATATTTGATAATTTTGTCTTCTCATTTTTCCTTTATAATTCAACTTAATTGATCTACAAGATATTACACATTAAACCCAATAATTAGTCAAAGTATAAAATAAATTTATTTTATACTTTGACTAATTATCTTAACATTTCACATCTATATTTGACATCATCAAAACTAATCATATCTACCAATTATAATTGAAAATAATTCCAAATACGGGGAGAGAACAATTGTTTTCTTAACACATTCCTTCTAATTGAGGGAGAGAAAGGCATTTTTAGTTCAGTTTAATATTTATCCTTCAAAATTTTTGCTGATTTCAAATAGGGGAGAGAAAGGAAAGAAAAATATGTTACATTTAAATTAACCCATATTCACATATATATTTCTTTAAGGATTTTCCATCATAGAAAAGGGGAAGAATATTATATACGATTAGTTTTAATGATGACAAATATAAATGCCAAATATTAAGAGCAAAAAGTTTGGATAATATACTTATCTTTTACATTGATTAACTACTATATTTAATATGAAATATCTTGTACATTAGTCCATCAAAGAAAGAGGAAGATTGAAGATTGAGGCAAAGAAAGATTAGTTAAGCAAAGAAAGAAGAAGATTAAAGATATTCAAGAAGATATCCAGTTGGATTATGAAGAATGATCTTTAAGAGGAAAAACAAGAAGATATCTTATACATTAGTCAAGCAAAGAAGAAGAAGATTGAAGATAGTGAAGAAAGAAGAACTTGCAATAACTAATGGGAATATCAAGATCCAAGTTACTGGAAGTGATACTGGAGATTTGGTCAAATGGAAGTTGGAATGGGTCAATATGAAGTTAAAATGACTTATACGAAAGTTATGCTACCTCTAGAGGTGATCACTCGAGTGATATGCCATTGCCTCAATTTTGGAGGTGATCACTCGAGTGATAATCCAAAATCACTCTAGTGACTACTAGAGTGATGTTGTGCTTTGTTTTAGTGTAGCAAGATAGAGGTTTGGTATTTTAGACATATCTCTTTAACCGCACGTCGGATTAAGGTGAAACTAGTTTCATATGAAACTAGACTCCCAACACGTCAAATACACACTAGAATCAATTTAAAGGGGTTTAGATGAAAGAGATATGATCTTTTAAAGTTGACACTAAAATCACCTTCATAGTACAAAGTAGGTTCGGTATTTTTGGACATAACTCTCAAACTATACATCGAATTCAAACAAAACTAGTGCCATATAAAACTAGACTTAAAGAGCTTTCTATGGATAGGTAATTCATCATATTTGGAGTTATATGCTAAGATTTATGATTTCTGGAAGTTGACATTTGTGATTTCAGACACTGTCTAGTGCAACAGACACTCAATGTATTATAACTCTCAGAATACAATGAGTTTGGAGCTCATTCTTGTTGTATTGGAATGTAAATGGCAAGAGCATTTTAATTATATGTCATTTTCCATTTTGAAATTAAAATGAATAGATCACTCGAGTGACCGATGCTTTCCGCTAGTTTTGAAGGGGATCAGTCAAGTGATCACTCGAGTAATGACCCGGGACTACTTGAGTGATATGTCAGATGATAAGTAAAATATTTGCATATTTATGTTCCCTTATATGATGATTTTATAGACGATATTTGAGCTTAATATAATATACTTAGGTGTAAAATAAATAGTGTTTAAAAAATAAATAAAAATATGAAAAAAGCTCAGTACTGTAGCGTCGGTCACTATTCATGATGGAAATACTGTAGCAAACGGAGGTGACTGTGGCGGATGGAAGAACTGTAGCAAGCGACAAAACACTGTAGCAGTCATGGAAAAACACGTAAATCTGCTGAGAATTCATTGTTCATGTGTGAAGAAAAAGCACAAAACACTGTAGCACCTGTGGAAAAAAAGCAACGGACGCACTTGTAAAAGGACTTTGCCTTCCTATATATAGATGTGCCTGTTCGCAAAATAGAGGAGGGAGTAGGGAAGGCATGGAGATATTTCTCTAACAGTTAAAGATCCTTCTCTGACAGGGAGAGATCTTTTCTCTGACAGTTCTAAAAAAATTGTGTTATGTTTTATATTTAATTTTATGTATTGTATTACTTTCTACATGCCTCCTACATGGAAAACTTAGTATTGTATTACTTTTTGCATGTCGCCTACATGGAAGGTTTAACCTCCTAAATGGAAAGCTAGATTTCTCCATTTTTCATGTATCTTTTGGTTGTATATTTATATTTAAGAATTTAATATTCAAGTTTTATGAAGTATTTTTTAGGATTTCATTCTAGTTTTATGTAATGTTAATTTTTTTTATTTTATTCTTTTAATTTCATCATGAGCTAAATTTCTATTTTCCTAGGGTAATGACGTAGCTTACTAATGACAGATTAAATCTTAACTTATTAAATCTAGTTTTAATTTCTCCTTCATGATTGAGTTTTAATTATTGTTCTTAATGCTTTCATTTGATTGACCATCTTTTGAATGATTTCAATATGCATGTTGAGACCGGAAGGAGATGCATGTGTGTAGATCCTATAATTAAAACCATAACTCGTATATGAAATAGGAATATATTCATATGAGTTGTGTAGTCTTACTGAGTTCCATAAATCTTAATGCATAATTAATTGCTTAAATTCATGTAGGAATATATTGGATTAGCAATTAATTATAGAATTGCTTGACCTTGGAAGAGGCTAGTAATTAAATTAGAGAAACTCGACTATCAATCATATGGAGTAAATTGGGTTAGAATATATAAGTGATTTAATCAGGAATTTGTTAAGTGAAAGTTGACCCCTAGGGCTTTTTCTCATATTTGCTTTCATATCATCTGCACTCATATTGAATTATGTTTCTTTTATTTTGTACTCTCAATCACCAACTAATCGATCGACTAAATAGAATTAAAATTACCCATTTTGCTACTTAGTGATCAATCCTCATGGGAACGTACTCTACTCACTTCTGTATTACTTGATTACGACAGTGTACACTTACACTATTTAATTGATCATCTACACTCGTAACTAGTTTTTGGCGCCGTTACCGAGGATATTTGTCATTAATATCAATACGAAGTAATTTTAATACTAATTAAGTCTTCATGTAAAAATTTCAAAAATTTAAAAAAATTGGATTATTCATAGCATTCATTTCATTTAATCAGTAATAAATTGTCATATCTTAGTTCTTTTTCCGGAATGCATGTGGATGGAATGAGACAAGAAAATATAAATGCTAGTTGGATTGAAATTTCTTCTCCTTATAATTGTTTTTCTTGTGGTTATTGTGGAAAGTGTTATTCTTATGAGCATTGTCCATATAGCAATACTTATCATTATTTGAGAGATTATTTCAATATGAACCAAAATTGTTTTGATCATTCCTTTTATCCTGGTGGAATTTTAGAGCAACAAGAGTCTTTGGATCCATATGTCAGGTATTGTCCTAATCCTCCTTTCTACTCTTATCCATATATTGAAGAACATACTCTTAAGTATAAGGAAAAATCTGATTTAGAAAGATCAGATGAGTAGTTTGTGGAATCAACAAAGAGATTTATTAGAGAGCAAAAGGAAATTGTCACTAGTGTTGAGTCAAGTGTTCAAAGTATTGGAATATATGTGAGTCAAATTGTTTCGTCACTCGAGACTATAAGG
Organism: Inga laurina; assembly: GCA_963855925.1. Classification (NCBI taxonomy): domain Eukaryota; kingdom Viridiplantae; phylum Streptophyta; class Magnoliopsida; order Fabales; family Fabaceae; genus Inga; species Inga laurina. Next base: position 67,221,191 of record OY979704.1, read on the forward strand.
AAAAATAATTCTTTGAGCATGATGACCACTTCTTGTGTTTATGATAATTATTGTGAGGAAGTTGAGGAGGTGGAATTGAATGAAACTTTAGCTCTTGTGGTATGTGATAAGGAACTTGAAATCACTTTTGGAGAGAACAGTGAATGTCCAATTGAGGTTCCGGCTATGGAGCCTAATCTTTGTGACTTTGATGTTGAAACTAATGTGGATGTTCCAAAAGCTATTGTTCATGTCTCTCCTATTAAAGTGTTGGCTCTTATTGATAGAATCAAGTGGATTTTGTGGGATGCTCTAAAATTTTGGAAACTTCTAAATTTGTTTGCAAATAATGCATGTTGTGCTTTATTTGAATTCAATAAATAATTGTACTCTAAAATTGTCTATGATTGAAGAAGTACAATTAATTACTTTGAATGATCATTTCTTTTGTTTGAAACATTGTTGCTTGAAAAGAAATAAAGATAATTCAATCATGGTGTTTGATACTTTTGATTAGTAGTTTGTTTGGGAAGTATGGCTGAAGACTATAGATTTAACGTTGCTTGGGAGGCAACCCAAGGTTTGGTTGGATGTTTTGTTATAATTTTGCAGGACTTCTGTAGCCCCTGATAATGTATTTCACATTGGTAGTTACAATTAAAAAATGGAAAAACAATATATTAAAAAAATTAAAAAAACAATTTTGGTTTGGTCTTTGTCTAGCTAAAGACATTAAAGAAGGGCGGCTATTTGGGAGGCAACCCAAAATTTCTTTCCTACTCTCTCATTTTGCTTTCTTACTCACCGAAACACACTACACTAGGTTGAGAATTTTAGTTTTCATCTGTTTTATTTTAAGATACCTTGGAGGAATCTATTGCAAAGCTTAAGAACAGTTCCCAAAGATGTGCTCAGGAAGATCTATAACAATTGACTTGAAAGGATGAAGATATTCAAGCATTTAGGCCTTCCTGTGGACATATGCTGGATCATTATATTGAAGCTGAAGTACATTTCGTAGGTGAGATTCATAAATCATTTGTTAAACCTTTGCCAGAAATGGGAAGAAGTTCTTATTCCAAAAAGAGAAGAGTTAAAAGGATGAATGTCTGTCATAAATATGCAAAGTGGAATTGTGATTAATGCTGTAGGAGTAAAGGTATGGTTTCTATAAATCAAGAAGATAAAATTAAATTTATAAAGGATGGACTGAGTAAGGAGTCCCTGGATGATATCATTCAAACTCTTGATACGCATCCGAGTAGTGATGTTCATCGTATTCTTCTTGATTTAGTGGACATATTCAACAGAGAAAAATAGTGCTACTGTCTTGGGAATTTGACATTAAAAGACCATGTTTTTCAGTTTATAAGAAAACTAGATGGGAAGAAAATCCTTAATTCATAGAAAATGTTTAAGCTGTTACTGAACGTAAAACCAGAGGAAGATGTGAGCCAAAATCACAACTACTGTACATAATCATGCTTTTGTCTAATCTGTCTTATCTTTTCAGCAGCTTTTGCCTAATTTGTTCTATCTTTTCAATAACTTTTGACTTTCTTTCCTCTTTTTGTTAATTTCTTCATGCAATAGCCCACCGGTCATCTATGTCGAAATTTTTTTTTTCAAACTTCTTTGAAAAATGTGTGATTTTTATGATTTTTTTGTCGCTATTTTAGTGTTATATAAATGTACTCTTTCACTTGTAAATATGTACTCTTCACATATGAATATGTATTCTTCCACTTGTAAGCACAAATGGTATGAGAGAAAAGAAAAGAAAAAGGGTATCATACAAAGATGTAGATTTACATCTATCTGCATTTTTGGTGAAACTAATACAGGTAAGGATATAGAGTTTATAATAGCAACAAACGAACTTGGAAGTGCATTAACAACTAGAAAGATCAATTTTGTATACGGGGGAGGCATCCAAGGCCTAAGGGGAAGTATGGCTATTTCTACATCCATAAATGGAAGCAAGGGTTTGAGTGTAAGCGTGAAGGAGTTGGAAAACCACATCTTTTCCTTCGGACAAGAGTTGCAGGTTTTATGCTTACCTGAACAACTGGGACAAATTTTCTACCATGCTTAAGCTTTTATTGTAACCCCCTTCCAACCATAGGTCGAGATTAGTTCGTAAAAATGTAATTATGTGGAATTAGAGACCGTAAGATGATTTAGGACTTAAACAAAATCAACCTTCTCAAAATCAGGGTCTATAAAAATTTTCGAAAACCTGTTCACAAAGCTCTCATATTCACATGACAAATACACAATTGGCCTGTACAGGTTGATTCCATTTACAAATAGCAGAGTACAACATAAATTCCCGACACACTTGGGATTCCATTAATCAGTAAAGGGTCTTACAAGACAACAATACCCATAATCTCTTTCCCTTTACTAGGGGATTACACAAAACTTTTCAAATATAACCAATACATATACAGGCAATTCCCAACACAATATCCATATGATATACATGATAACCAAATAATCAAAACAACTCCCACTCCGGAGCTCTACCCGCTCTTCATCACCCTCTTTCCTTTTGATCCTTCGGCCCTATCTAAAAGTTATTTTGAGAGAGTGAGATTCTAAAGAATCCCTGTAGTAACAAATCACTCAGAGTATGCATAATAATAAGGCATGAAAGCAATTATCACACACACATTGCAACTACAACGGCAGTTACAGCGGCAAGGGCAGGTATGACTCGTGTCACCCTTACATTTTCTCATGTTGAAGTGCTCACACGGTATTGCACCACAACATAGTTTACAACAATATATTTCACCACAGCTAGGATTCATATAAAGCATTTTACAATAAACGGCCACACAGGCCAGATTCACAAAGCAGTTTCTCAAAGATCCATGTCTATTACAAAGGCAGTTCAATGGTCGGGGTAGGTGTGATAAGCATCAACCCCCTATGACGGCTCCCGCTGAAATACTCATGCTGCAATGGACCATGGCACAGTTTCATTCACATTTCACGATCATACAATGATCAATCATGCATACTAGACATCATACACAGAGAGAAAAGTTACTACCTGCTCATTCCTTCCGTGCACGCTCAGGCACTGGTCCCTCCCAAGTAGGGTAAATGTCGTATCCTATAATTCATAATGAGTGACGAAGCATTATTCTCTATTCCAACTCTCAATGACTTCTTTATAATTAGTTTGGTTATCATTATTACTCTTTTAGTACCCATAAATAACCCTATCAATAACTCTAAAGGGTTGGAAGACTATCCCCAAAGATCCCCTTTTTGAAAGCTTGAACTTGATATTTCACTGAGACACTTGAGTGAAAATGGCCTCACTCGAGTGCTATTGTACAGATACTCGAGTGAAGGAGACCTCACTCGAATGATGGTACGGTCTACACTCGGGTACTAGAGAGTGAACAACATCAAGTGAATACCCGAGAGCACAAAGGAACAACAGAACCCAGAGTTGCTCGTTGTACTCGAGCACAAACACAATCACTCAAGTGGAAGCCTAATGCTCACCCGAGTCTCCCAAAGTGAGGTCCAGGAAGTGCTCACCCGAGAGCACAAGAAACTTTCAGAAGAAAACATCACTCGAGCAGGGACAAGAGCACTCGAGTAATGGCTTGACACCTGCGAGTGTCAAGACACACTTTTAGATTTTGATCACGGAAGCACAATAGAAAGTTGAAGAGAAACAGAATATACACGCAACACTCGAGTGATACCAAACCTCACCTGAGTGATATTCATCCCTCACTCGAGTGAACTCACTCTTACTCAAGTGATTTTATCAAAAACCAGAAAATGCAAAAGCACTGACAACATTTCTCAATAATTGCCCAAATGATTCTAATGGTCCCGAAACTTTTACCAAAGCTACTCCCACACAAAAACATCCAAGGAATTCAATGGAATCATCAAAATTACAAAAATCCTATTCCATTATCATGCTTTGGTTTTGGGCAATATAAACATTCAAAATCCAAAATCATCCAAACAAAACATTTAAATCCCAAATCCATCTATCTATCCCAAACTCACCACAAGGTACCATTTTCATGCCAATGACATACCAAAAACACCATGATCCATAATTTTGAAAATTAGGCCAAAAATCCCAGAAATTCAAAACTAATATAAATGGCACAAAAGTTAAATGGAAAATTTCATTTCACTTACCCCTATAACTTTGCCAAAGAGGTTCTTTGATTCTCCAACCTCCAAAATTCCTTGTGAGCTCAAACTAACACCAATGGCCAAACTACAAACATCAAAATGAAGCTCTTTATTCAAGGAACAACTTTAGAGAAGAAAGTTTGAGCATTTGAGACCCTTTCCCTTACCTTTTTGAAGCTTTTCGGCCTTCCCTTTCCTTCAACAATGGCTGATGGTTTTTAGAGATAGAAGAGAGAGATGAGTGCTTGGGGAAGAAGAGAAAATGATTACACTCGCTCCTCCCATACTCATTCCAGTGAAAACCAAGGGAAGGAAGGAGAGAGAAATAATTTAATAATCCATTTGACTTTTCCTCCACTCTCCTTACCTATGGGCTTGCCACTTGTCTTCTTCCTATTGGCTCTCACACACTAAGTCACCAATTAGCTTCTCTAATCCATCCATTAGTCATTTAATCATACTTCTCAATTTTCTCTTAGTTAGTAATTAATTTCTCCACTAATCACTAACTTATGGCCTAACAATTTCATTCTTTCAATTTCCACTAATCATAGCATATTAATTAATATTGCAACAAAACACATAATTATTCCACTTTAAATCAATAATTATCCTCAATAATCATTAGCCCTTAATTGAAATTCGGGGCGTTACATTTATTGCTCTACTTGGTGGTTTGGAGATGTTGGATGGGATCTCTAGCGTTGCATATTGGCCTAAGTTAAACTATCACAAAAAGCCATTAGGATTGTTAAATCTTAATGGTTTTTATGATGATTTGTTATGTTTTTTTTATCATGCTGTGGAAATAGGATTCATACCCCAAGCGACTCACCATTCCATAATTTCTGAACCAACTACTGATCAGCTGCTCGATCAACTACAAACCTATGAACCTAAACCAGATCTACTCGTCAAGCAAATAGGTGGGCAATCTTCAGATAGCAGTCAGAAGCAGAACCCATATACCACTCTTCGATTGTAACTTTTCTTAATCTCTTGATTTTACTTTATTGTGTGTTTGTGTTTAAAAAAAGAATAAAAAAACACTTCCTCTGAGCTCTAGAAGATATTGGGGACAATGTCTGATTTAGGTTGGGGGAGGAGAAAAAAACAATTATTTTTTTTAGTTAGTTAGTAAAACCATTAGATGCATGGGGTGTGGAAAAAATGGCGAAGTAAGGAGTTATTCTTAATTCCTGAAACGCATTTTATTAGTTGCATGTTTTTGTTCCTTCTTTCAAAAAAAGATAAAATTAAAAAAAAAACATCTTGTTCAAGTTCTTTGTAATGATTTTAAGAAGTATATAAGTTTTAAGTATGGATCAATTGAATTTAGAGATTTTATAGCATGAATGAACAACTGATTGTTGCAATTGGTAATGAATTTTGAGATTGAAATGAACTGAGTTTAAAAAACCCTTGACCGTGAGCTTCTGAGCCTATAATAATTATTTCTCTTATGTATGATATTCACCTATTAAGTTGTCACTCTAGAACTTGCTTTAAATCTGGTTGATAAAATGATAAAGGTATTCATTTTCTTTAGCCAGAGCCAACTAGCCAACTTTGCAATTATATCGTTGCTAAGCCCCTTTGAGCCTAATTGATTATTTCTTTGTTCTAAACCCATTAATATGTGCTTTAATGATATATCAAGTGCTTTTACCTAATTAAAAAGATTAACACTACATTTGAAATTCTTGTGAAATGGGCTTCTGACAAGTGTGGGAGTGTATATAACATCAACTTTAGAGTTGCAGAGTTTTAAGCAAAAAGAAAAAAAAATTATGAAAAAAAAGAGAAAAAAAAGAAAGAAAAAATTATGAAAAAAAAATGTTAAGTATTTGAATTATAGGTTGTTGTGATGAGATAAATTGACAAGTAGCCCATTCTTCAATTGTTCTATTAAATTTCTTAAATATAGCCTTTCATATCATGTTTTACATTCCTTTTACCTTAACCCCATTACAACCCTTAATGAGTCCTTTTGATTTGAATTATGCATGTGAATTAGGTAGTGGAGATTGAGATTTTTAGCAAGCCTATGGTGGTGCAATTTTTTGGTTGAATTTGAGTGAAACATTTACCCTTAAAGACTTGAGAGATTGACAAAGTGAGTTACACTTACAAACTCGGTTTATTCATTTTTAATTGAAATTACCTGTTTATATTTTCATTGATTCATGAATACTATGATCTCTTTATTTCTCAATTGTGTTCTTGCTTACGACTTGACACTTCTAATTTTGTTGGAATTACTTATTAGTCACTCCTTGTCCGAGGACGTCCAAGACCTAAGTGTGGGGGAATTTGCAAAGTAAAATATTTTCATATTTATTTTCCCTTATATGATGATTTTATGGATGATATTTGAGCTTAATATAATATATTTGGGTGTAAAATAAATAGTATTTAAAAAATAAATAAAAATATGAAAGAGGTTAGTACTGTAGCATCGGTCACTATTCACGACAGAATCACCATAGCAGGCCATTATTGTAGCAGACGAAGGTGAGTGTGGCCGACAAAACACTGTAGCAGTTGTGGAAAAACGCATTTATCTACTAAGAAGTCATTGTTCATGCGTGAAAAAGAAGCACAAAACACTGTAGCACTTGTGGGGGAAAAAAAAACAACGGACGCACTCGTGAAAGGACTTCACCTGCCTATATATAGATGTGCCTCTTCGCAAAATAGAGGAGGAAGTAGGGAAGGCATGGAGATATTTCTCTGACAGTTAAAAATCCTTCTCTGACAGGGAGAGATCTTTTCTTTGACAGTTCTGAATAAATTGTGTTATGTTTTATTTTTAATTTCATGCGTTGTATTACTTTCTGCATGCCTCCTACATGGAAAGCTTAGTATTGTATTATTTTTTACATGCCATCTACATGAAAGATTTTACCTCCTAAATGGACGGCTAGATTTCTCCTTTTTTCATATATCTTTTGGATGTATATTTATGTTTCAGAATTTAATATTTAAGTTTTATGCAGTATTTTTGAGGATTTCATTCTAGTTTAATGTAATGTTAATTTTTTTTTTTAATTTCATCATGAGCTAAATTTCTATTTTCCTAGGGTGATGATGTAGCTTACTAATGACAGATTGAATCTTAACTTATTAAATCTAGTTTTAATTTCTCCTTCATGATTGAGTTTTAATTATTGTTCTTAATGCTTTCATTTGATTGGCCATCTTTTGAATGATTTCAATATGCATGTTGAGACCGGAAGGAGATGCATGTGTGTAAATCCTATAATTAAAACCATGACTCGTATATGAAATAGGAATATATTCATATGAGTTGTGTAGTCTTACTGAGTTCCATAAATCTTAATGCATAATTAATTGCTTAAATTCATGTAGGAATATATTGGATTAGCAATTAATTATAGAATTGCTTGACCTTGGAAGAGGCTAGTAATTAAATTAGAGAAACTCGACTATCAATCATATGGAGTAAATTGGGTTAGAATATATAAGTGATTTAATCTGGAATTTGTTAAGTGAAAGTTGACCCCTAGGGCTTTTTCTCATATTTGCTTTCATATCATCTACACTCATATTGAATTATGTTTCTTTTATTTTGTACTCTTAATCACCAACTAATCGATCAACTAAATAGAATTAAAATTACCCATTTTGATACTTAGTGATCAATTCTTGTGGGAACGATACTCTACTCATTTCTATATTACTTGATTATGACAGTGTATACTTACACTATTTAATTGATCGTCTACACTCGTAACATCAAACAACGATCTGAAGCTTTTGAAAATCAATGGAATGATTGTGTAATTTATCCCTCTTGCTTCTAATCACTCTAACACTTCATTGTGTTAGTGTTGAAAGTATTTCTCCAGGAAAACAATAAGAAGATCATGTGTAGAGGAGAAAAGATATTTGAGGGAGCGGAGCATCCAACATTCGTAACGGCTAGTTTTCAAATTCAAGCAAACAGATAAAAGAAGCAGCTGCACTCCAACAGATAAGTTGAAACATTTACAACGGTCATATCCTACAAACTCAACTATAAATACACAAGCATTCAAGCAAAGCAATAACAACATAGAGCTGATGCCTCCAACGTCAACATGCCAAATCTATGAATCTCAACCAAACGATATTCTGTATTCAAACTCCTATGTTTGAACTTCATTGTTAATCATTATCTACTTCATATAGAGAGAAGTATGCCTTCCTTATAATCATTCTATTTGTGTGATAGTTACTTAAGATTGGGAAATCTTGAGTGAGAGACAAATTGTATCCTTACGGTGCATAAGGGGGAGTAACTTGGTGAGAGATTTGTAAAAGGTTTTGCAAGTGCCCGGCTAAACTTGTGGGATTGTAGAGGCTTTTCTTATGCCCGGATTAAACAAGAAGATAGTGGATTGAAAATATCACGAGGAGCCTAGGGATTATACGTAGGTCATCGTAGATTGGACCGAACTAAGATAAATCATAGTTTGCATATTCTCTTCGTTACGATCTTATATTTCTAGCATATATCATTCAAATATTTAACTGTTGATTTATGATTCATTACTTTCATAGTTACTACTTTTACTAAGATGCAAAAAGTGTTTCAAAGTTCTTAATTTTTTATCTTACATCCAATTCAGCCCTCCTCTTGGGTGTAAACCGGTTCTAAAAATGTATAGATCCATCATTACTCCAAATGAAGTTTGAGACCATACTATCAAGCTTCCTACACGTCTCCTTTGGGAATTTGAAACAAGACATTGAGCAAATAGGAATTGCACTAATAATTGACTTAATCATTATTTCTCTCCCTGCAAAGGATAAACATTTCTTTTGCCACCCTTGAACCATTTTACCTATCTTGTCAACAACATATGCCATAGCTCTATGCTTTGATTTTCCCCATAATACAGGTAACCCAAGGTATTTACTTGGGTCCGCCACTTCATTAACACACAGGCAGCTAGATATCTCCTCATGGCATTGAGAAGGGGTATTTGTTGAGAAAAACATATTTGATTTGTCATAATTAATCAGTTGCCTTGATGCCCTGCAATAATCCTGTAGAATTTTTAGAAATAAACTACAATTTGAGATATTGGTTCTCATGAACACAATTGTATCATCTGTGAACATACAATGGGTTAACAATAGGTTGCCTCTTACAAGAGAGATACCTTGGAAATCTCTATGATTGGTATGGTGCGTGATCATGGCAAACAAGGCTTCATATGCTATAATAAATAAGTACAGTGAGAGCGGATCTCCTTGACATAGACCTCGTTGGGGTACTATATTTGCAATGGTTTACTTGATAACTGCACATTGAAGGTAACACTTCAAACACACTTCATAATCCATTACACTATACTCACTTCTCACATAAATTTAGTTTCAAAATCATTCCTTCTAAAAAATCCTAGTCAATTCCTATCATACGCTTTGTTCATATCCATTTTCAAGGCTAGCTCAAACTTTTTCCCTGTTTTTTCGTGCTGCAGATAGTGGAAAGCTTCATGCACCATAATGCTATTATCTTGAATTAATCTGTTTGTGATAAAAGCCTTTTGCTGTTTAAAAATGCATCATCCAACACATTACTCAATCTGTTTGCCAGGATTTTTGCAACAATCTTATAGGCAAAATTTCAAAGGCTAATTGGGTGGTAGTGGTTGACAGATATGGGATAGTCAATTTTAGGAATCAATAGCAAATTAGTGACATTCAACGAATCAAGTGCCTCACCATGATCAAAGAAGCCATGCATCATTCTTACTATAGTAGGTTATATCTCATTCCATGAGGTTTGATAGAAATGCCCATTGAAGCCATATGTGTTCGGAGCTTTGAAGGCCCCAAGTTGAAATGTTGCTGCATGGATTTCTGCCTCTGCAACCAAAAGAGTCAGCCATAAATTTTGTTGAGAGGAAACGCAAGGTTTGACGTAAGATAGCACCGAGTCTATCTGTCCTTAGTCACTTTTTTAGAATAAAGATGAGTAGAAGCTAACAATCATTCCATTAACCTCTTGTTCATTCTCAATCTAGTTCCCTGGTGGTCCTTTAATTTAATTACCATGTTGCGTTGTCGCCAAATAGCGATAGATCGATGGAAAAATTTAGTATTGAGGTCCCCTGCTCTAAACCAATTTGTCCTCACCCTTTGCCACCAATATACCTCTTTCCGTCTCCATACTTGTTCTAGCTCAAATTTCATAGCCTCAGGATTTAGTTTTGTAACGTCAGTGTATAAACGGAGGCCTTTAATTCTTCAATCTTCCCCACAAGCTTAGTAATGACTCGACGATTATTTGGGAAGGCTTTAACAAGTGCAATCCGACATTTATTAAGATGAGAGATTCATATACATATATATATATATATATATATATTTTTTTTTTTTTTTTTTTAAAAAAAGAGCCTTTGAAGTGGATAGTGAAATGGAAGGGGAAAATTCCAATTTAATCCAGTTGAAATACCAAAATTTAAATTTAAGCATACATTTTTAACAAATTTCTAATCAAGTTAAGAAAACTGATTAGGGGTTTTAGAATCTTGTTAAATGACCATATTGCCCTTCACCATTTTTTCAAAGTCAAATCTTTTTCCACCAAAGCTCCCTCTGCTACCAAGAAGTCGCCACCCTTGTTGGCGGCTATGCTCCAGCATTGGTGCTAGTGACAACTTTGTTGTTATTCAGTCACATCATGACATGATTAGAAATTAACAAGTTGTGATTGAATAATAACAAACACTTATTGTTAAATATAATTATAATCATGTCATGAGATTGAATAACAACAAACATTTATTGAAAAGCGCAACTTTATTGTAAAAATTTTATCATGAATACCAAATGGAAATTTGTGAATTGCTAAATTAAATTTGTGAATTTCTAAGCCTATCTTGTTACTGGATAATAATAAAGGCTTGTTGAAGAGTGCAACTTTTGTTGCAAAAGTTTTAATGTGAATAGCTATGGGGACTTGTGAATTTCTAAGTTTGTCTCGTGATTGAATAACGAGAGATTTATTGAAGAGTGCAACTTTAGTGCAAAAGTTTTGTTTGTGAATATATAATGGGAACTTGTGAATCGCTAAAACCAACTTGTTAATTTCTAAAGTGAAGTTATGAAATCCAAAACATTGCAGTACAAGCACAAATTAAACTGGTTTTTTTTTTTAATAAGCACTGGAATTCATCATCTCATAAGAGCATTACAGACATATCATCATCAAATTACATACCATCACCATCAACTTCCTCCTGTACGGATGACGGTGGATGAGCACAAACTGGTTTAGAATCCATCAAAATAAAGTTGTTCTTCTCAGCTTCCACTCTTCTCCTCCGTTCCTCATCTTCTTGTCACAGGTTGTTCTTCCCTTTCACCACTCACACCCTAGCTACAAGAAGAACGTTGTCCCCCCCTTCTGGTCTTCATTTCAGCGTCCAGCCCCTGTCCAAGAAGAAGACAGTAGAAAATGGGATACACAAATCCTCTTTCTCCGATTCCTCAGTGTCCCTAGAAGAAGAAGAACGTAACTACTACATCCGGTCCTAAATATAAGACTTAATTGACTTTTTATTAGAGATCTTAAGAAAGCTAATTAAATTACTTTAAAGCATATTTATCATTTTTTCTCCAAAATATATAGCATATATTACTACAAAAGAGGGATTCAGCGATGTCCCTCTTGTGGCACTGCTTTAAAGAAGTGCTATAGATAATTGTTTTTTTGTAAAAAAAAAATTTAGAAGCTAGCAAGCGCCATAGCAAATGTATGGGCTTGTGTGACGCTTGACCTTTATTTTTATTTTTTTTTAAAAAAAGGGTCAGCTATGGTATGGCAAAAAATTATGCAAAATTTGTTTTTTTTTTTAAATAAAAAAATACTTCCTATGAGGAAGCGCCACATAAAGTATCACTTCCTATTACGCTTCCTTAGAGAAGGGTCATAGGAAGTGTGTACAAGCTATGACGCTTCCTCGGAGAGGTGCAATAGCTTGCCCATACTTCATGTAGTCCTTCCTTAAGGAAACACCACTAAAAGCTATTTTAAAAAAAAAATAAAGATAAAAATAAGATGTGGTGCTTTCACAGTTTCTTTTAGTAATGTTGGAAGCTGTGACGCTTCCTAAAAGCTATATTATTCATAAAGATAAATACTACTTATGATGTTTTTTGTAGTAGTGCTAACTTATAAATTAATATATAATTTAATAATACACAATATATGATATAATTAAGTAATTTATTTAACTTCCTTAATCTCTCTAAAAGATAAAGTTAACTAGTCTTATATTTAGGATTGGACTCCAGAGGGAGTACTTCCCCGTTAATGGTGCTACTACCCTCTCATCCTCCCTTCGATCACATCTCCCTTAGGTCTAATTGAGGAGAGAGGAAATGAATAGTAAATATTTAGGGGCATTGAGGTAAATGTTTAAGATTTAGAAATCCCTAATAGTCATCTTAGATTGAATAAAAACTTGTTCAATGTGAAGGCTTGAATTTATATTTTGGTATTTCGATCAACTAGATTTAATTAGGATTTTTTCAAATGAAATGGCCTAGTTTTATATTTCTTTTAGTTTTGCTAAGAATATGTATTAGTACTACTTTAAATTAAATGAAAACAAACTAAGGAGAATTCTAATTAAATCCTGTCTAAATACTAATATTTAAATTTAGGTCTACACTTTCAATAAATTTTTAATAAGGTCAAGAGACCTCATTAGGAATTTATGTATATTGTTAAAAGACTATAATGACCATCTATGGTTAAAAAGAAAAATTAAAAGTTCTTTTGATAGAAAATCAAATTGAGACATATACTTTTAACAATTTCCTAATAATTTCATTTTGTTTATTTAAACAATAATTTAATCTTTTTAATTTGTTCCCAATATGTTAAATTTCTTAAGTTGCTTAAGCGGTTAAAAAATCTTAATTTACATTTTACTAAATATCATTTTTGTCCTCAGAAAATTGTTTCTTCACCGGTACTACTACATTAGTTTGAATGAAATGAATTACTAACAATGGGCAATTCTTGGGTGGGGAAAAAAAGTAATTTTCAAAACAAAAAAAAAAATAAAAAGACTAAATTTTCATCTAAATAAATAAAAGGAAATGATTTTTTTGACCAAATAAAAGGAAATGAATTGACTAAACTATTGTTTAAATAAATAAAATGATAAGGAATATGACTGAATTATATGAAAATTTTGGTTAAAGGTACTTTTAATTTTTCTTTTTAACTATATATGGGCATTCTAGTCTTTTAAAAATATTTATAAATCTTTAATGAGGCCTATTAGCCTTTATGGGAATTTATTAAAAGTGTAACCCTGAATTAGGATTTTGATATTTTGGTTGGATTTAATCAAAATTCAACCGACAAACTAAACCCTACAAACACTATATTTAAACAAATTTAAATATGAATATGAAATGAACAATCGTATAATACACGGAGAAATAATGTATTCTCTCACAGGTTGGTTAATTAGGAAATAATATAAAAGATAACAATTTTAATAGTATATAAAAATAATCCGAACAAAATAAATAAAAAATGTAAATACACCAATAAGGAATATATATAAAATCTATATATAACAAGCGTGAACAGTGCAATTTATTTTTAAATTCACAAGAAAATTAAATGAATATAAAAATGTGCCTAGCTGAACCTCAACAAATAAAAACCTAATTTTTTCCATCAATAAAAACCTAAATCGTATCACCAATAATAAAATATTGATTAATTATGGATCGAAGTTCAAAACCCTTTGTGGCAAGTTATATATTATTATTTATAAATTATGAATTATAAACAATATTACCTCGGGTCTTTAATATAAAAATATTATACTATAAACTATATCTTATATTAAAGATCAGATGTAGTATATAATTATTTCTCATATCTCTAATAGTACACATGAAAGATACGAGAGAGTAATAAAATTTAGGGAAAATAAATTTTTGGTTTATATATTTTTGACTCAGTAGTTGTAACCTGTAACTCAATCTTCAAACTTTAATTCATTAAAAATCAATCTTTATAGTTTTTACTCAATTGAAACTCAGTCCCATATGTCAATACCCGTTTCCATTTCAATAATCGAAGAGTAATAAAGATGATATTCAATAGGCATACAGAAAAGTACAATTATACTGATAAAATTATTCCTTTAGAATACTGATATCGTTCGTCGACGAAATATAGAAAATACAGCATAAACTTAATATTTACAATTTTCGTTAGAATATCCAAAATATAGACTAAACATATCCACTATCTTGTCCTCGTCTCAAGACACATGCAGCTCACTTTCCAGTGTCTACGCCCTTGCCCTTTTGCCCACTAGTACCCACTGAGATATTTGTTTCTGAAAAAGGGTGAGATTCTAAAGAATCTCGTAGAAACATATGATCGACATATAAAATGTGAAAATTAAATATGTAATGCACTATATTAGGCAAAAATGAAAGTTCGATTCGATTCATATATATTTACCTCAGCCGAGTCATTGACTACAACTAGGATTTCTGACAATATACCTCATCTGAGTCATCGACCACAGCTAGGATTTTCCGATATACCGTTGTTGAAACCACAAATAGGTATTGTGCCTTTAGCACACAATCATATCACGAAATACAGTAACAAATACATATAATTATTCACATAGTGTATGAAAGATGGTAGTCCCTACCTCGAAGTTCATTAAATCCCTTTTTCAGTGTGCCTCGAAAAACGTGTTGTTCCAGCGTCCGACTTAGTCCTAAAATATTAAATATACCAGAAATAGGTCATAACCTATCCAAGTATCATTTTAGACTCTTCTATAGTGTTTCTTGCGGCTATATTAGTTTATGGTGAAATTTTACCAAAATGCCCTCAGGACCCTAGCCTAGCCCCGCCATACCCAGCCTGATGGCACGTTTTTCCAAAATTTTGACCAAGGCTATTCTAATTTATTTTCACCCAATGAATCCATTTCCAGGCTCAAAATCACCAAATTCACTGTCAAATTACGAAAATACCCTTTACAGCCCCTATTTAGAGATTTCAGTGGCATTTTCGTAATTATGCTTTTTCGGCCTCTACTGAAAAAGTGTCCAACTATAACCCCACCTATTTTTGCCCACTGAGTCCAATGGAATCATTTATGTCATGAAAATCCAACTCCTAGCCTCAGTTCTGGTTCTGGACAAAATTCAAGAAAAAAAATGGAAAATTGAGTTTTGTGTTTTAGCTTTCAAAACTTTTACTTTTCCACTTCTAATCTTTGATTAAATCACTCAAACACTTCTTAATCATAATTTAAAGGATTTTGGGCAGCATAACCCCTTAGGGTTATAGCTTTTCAAATTTGCAAAACTAACAACAAACTAACAAACAACTCAAGAATCACTTCAACAATATCAATACACTAAGAGCCCGTTTGGTACGCAGAATTGATTTTGATGGAAATGGAAATGGATACGGATATGGATATGGAAATGGAAATGGATATGGAAATGAGGTTTAAAGTGTGTTTGGTATGTCATGGAAATGAGACCTAATTTTTATAAGAAAATACCAAAATATCCTTCTAAAGACATGGGTGAGCGGGTTGCCCGCCGCTATTGTTGCCGGTGATGGGATGGGACAGCGTGAACTAGTTGGGCGTGAAGCTTGAAGGGGCAAAAAGAAGAATCTAGTCTCATGGAAATGTAAATCTGAGCTTTTGTGATGGAGGTCAATTCCATCAATTTTGATGGAATTGATTTCCACATGGAATTGAATTCCATGCTCCAAAAAGCATACCAAACATGCTTACATCATGGAATTCATTTCCATTTCCATTTCCTTGGCTCCAATTCAAGCGTACCAAACGGGGCATAAGAAGTTTGAGGTTTTGGAGATTATCTCTTGATTCTTGGTGTTTCTCTCTTTAGGTCGTCCTCTCTCTCTTCTCCTTAACCTTGAGATTAGCTTGCTAACATGGTGATTTTGGCATGGGCTCTTGGAATTTAATTTTTCTCCCTTATTTTCATGTGTATGGCGAAATTATGGAAGAGAAAGGGAATTAAAATTGTGTTTTAATAATTTCATAATTCAATTAAATGAATTATTTATAACTCCCTCTAATTTCCCAATTCTTGATTTATTTCATCAAGAATAGTCCAATTATACATTTTCCTTTATTTTCCTTAATTAATTGAAATTAACTTCAATTAATTAGAAAATAATTAATCTTGAGTTAAATTGGCAAAATTGTGATTTTTTGATCACCTTTGTAAATTAATTCAATTATAGAATTAATTTGCATGTTTCCTTATGAATATGAATATTTTAAAATTCACAAGATTCAAATTTATGAATATTCACCATTTTATTGAATTTTTCAAATAATTATAATATATTTTTTGTGAATAAAATTTGGGGTGTTACACCATATAGTGTTAATTATTTAAACTTGAGTCCCTAAAATTTATGAAATAAAAATTTTATTTTCTAAAATTCAAGGACTAATATTTTAAACGGTTAAAACAATATAGGGACGTAATTGCATCAAGTTAAAGTTTAAGAAGTGAGCTACAATTGACTCAAAATTAGGTCAACCTCCTCTCTATTTACTATAAATTACAGAGACCTCATTTCTGTTTTAAAAATCTATAGACCTTCCTTAAAATCAAAATATATGTTGCATAAACTTTCTTTTTAGTTTTGAGATTAAATTTTCATCCATCCAATAGTTAGTTGGACATTAAATCATAGCATCGAGTCATTGACCCATCATTTGACCAAAATGTATCTCCTTAATACAAATATTACTTATGAATTATTTAATTACATATCTTTATCCAGAAATTAAAACAATTATATAAATTTTCGATTTTTTTTGGGTGATACTATTAAATTGATAATCATATTACAACGTTAATTAATTTTAAACTATAAATTTTTATTTTTCAACAAAAATTGCATGTTTAATCTCATTTATTTATTAAAACTTATTTATGATATAATCTTTTAAATGCATACTTTAGAAAATGTTTTGCAATTGTATATATGTATTTTCAATTAAATTATAAATAAATATAAAAAAAATTATAAAATTATAAAAATGATATAATTTTGAGATATTTCTATTAATATATTTTAATTATATTTTATTACAAATATTTTATTAAAAAATTTAATCAAATTTATGATCAAGTGTTAATACTTTTCACATAAAAAATTACTTAATTTTTTCTAAATGTTGTAAAATATTTAATAGATCATTAATAAATATTAATATTAAAAGATAAATTATGGATTTGGTATAATGAGAGGTATATTAGTAAACAAGATTTATTTGAATATGGCTTTTAATTAAAAAAATATACTCTATGAATCATTTTAGAGTATTCTTTAATGCTATTAATGGTTTAGAATAAAATGTATGTTTTAAAAATAGAAGGGATGTTAGTGTAATTAAGGTAAAATATAACTGGTTAGAGTATTTTACTCAACAAGTATTAGTACATGTGTATTGCATGGGGAGAAGTGCATCAGTAAAATTGACAGCAAACCCTTTTAAACTTTGCCATATGTATTTGGTAACTTTGTAACTTATTGTCTAGACTTGTAAAAACATAACTTGCACACAATATCCTTTTGTTATCATTAAAACTTGGAATCTAACATGAAAATGAGAACATTGTTAGATCTCATGTTTTGATGATAACAAAAGAATGGTATGAAGAAGAAGTGATTAATAAATAAAGTTTGAGCAAAGGAATAACAGGGATAAGCATCACTTGAGGTAAGCATTGGAGTAATGAAGAAAGGCCAATGGTGTGATCTAATGGTAGAGATATTAAATGGAGAGTAAATGGAGAGAAAGGTCAATGGAGACACCCTTCTCCCGTATTGCATGAGAAAGGTCATATCTATGTGATGTCTCAATTAGATTATATGAAGTCGGCTATAGGTGTGAACACTTATATATGCATTTTTTTTATGGGAAAATTAGAGAGAGGGACCAAGTAAAAGTATTATTTATTGTGAAGGACCTTAAAAAAATGTAATTATTTAGAATGACTAAATTTTAAAATATAAAATTAAAAATACTAAATTACCCTTAGTAAAACTTCCCACATTTTCTCATTTAATATCTCTCACATTCTATTTTAAAACTAATTTGAATTTTATTTTCAGCTAAAATTAAAACAGTCAAAATCATCAATGACATGATGCTTTTTTAACGTTTATTTTTCATCAACATAATCATATGATAAATATATTAAGATTATATGAAGTTTTTTATTTTTAAAATTCACATATTTTTTTTTTTTTAATAAAAGCAACATTTTCAAACTCACTAGTTTTAATTATGTTAAAAATTATTATGTTTATGCTGGTAAGAAAATAAAAGTTAAAAAAATCTTGTCATGATGATTTTTACGATTTTAATTTTGGTGGAAAATAAAATTCAAATTAGTTTTAAAATAGAATGTGGGAGAGATTGCATAAGAGAACATAAGAAGTTTGACTAAGGATAATTTAGGTTTTTTAAATTTAAGTTTCAAAATTTAATCCTTCTAAATAATTATATTTTTTAAGGTCCTTTATAATAAACAATATTTTTTCTTAGCTTTTTTCGGCTTTTCCGGGTTTCATTCTCTCCCAAACTCACACACACACATACTGTGCATTGTGTGGCTGTAAAAAAAGGTGGTAGAGTTTTAAAACGATTTTAAATCTTAAACATCAATGGTAAATGAATTATATTTAACCTAGAAAAGTGACGTTTGGGATTTTTTTTTTTTTTTTTTTTTTGAGGTCGAGGAGCTGCTCAGTTGGTGTTACAAAAAGTGAATATGTGCATTTTCCTTAACAGCCGTCGGAATGTAATGCCCTCAATGCATGTGTTTTTTATTGCAACCATGATTTTATACTATTGAGAAATTTTTTTATTACAAAATCCTTTCGGAAAAATTAATTATAGCTTGTTTCGAAACACTTTTAGGAAAACTTGGATTATTATTCTATTCAAATAAAAGCAGCGCAAATGAATTTCTTTTTCATGTATGATTTATTATATAACTTACATTATTTTGGTACTTATAACTAATTATTATTAAATTACTTTTAAAGTTAATATCACATATTTTGATTTGATTTAACAAAAGTATATAGCGTACAAAAATTTAAATGCCTGATTCTTCTCCATATTTTTATTGGGGGCACTTACATTTTTGTTAAAACTTAAAAAATATATTAAATAAGTTATAAATATATACTTTGTTTATACCATTATCTGGTCAAATTTGAGTATTTTTGGGCTTAATTAAGGGTAGCTCTCCCAAATAAATTTTTTGCATTCACAGGATTTCAAACTTGAGACCTTGTGTTTAAGCGGAAAAAGCGATTTTCACTAATACCAATGCCAATTGGTGTTATCAAAACATGTGTGTGTGTATGTTCATTTGAGATAACTTATTTTTTTTATTTATAAGTACTTATAATTCATGATTTACGGTATACGAGATAAGTATATGAGAGGAGTTTTGTCTCGACTTACGTAATAAGTGCTTATTTCCCAAAGTATTCCAAATATAGCTTATGTGTAGTTTACATGATTAATAAAATCTAACGTCTTTCTTTCATTCTCTTATCTTCCAGCATAAAGAAGATGTTAAATAAGGTCGAATTGTCAATATCTTCTTATGATATAGCTTGGGTGGCAATGATACCTTCACCTTCTTGTCAATTGCTTAAGTGCAAGAATTGAAGCCGAAGTAGATAGAAGAGAGTCTTTGGTCAATAGAGGTATTAATGTATTCCTCTGGTCCTATTTACCTACATTTTTGGGTGGATTTTGGCCATACATTGGCTCACTTAAACCCATTAGGCCTCGGGATTATATAACCTAATGGAGGACCTACGTTTCCCAAGAATTTCTAACCCTATGGTGAGTATTTCTAGCCCAACTCTTTCTTCTTCGAAATTCTTGGATCTAGGCTAAGGTTTGGGGATTTTTGGGGGAAAAACCATGTATAGCCCTTCCTCCTCGAATTGAGGTGATAATTTTGTCTCTTGGGCTAATCTAACATATTCAAAATTTGTGTCATAATTTAATATTATGGATTATTCTAAGTAATTCTAGGAACTCTATAAAAACTTTTAGGTTGTTAAGAGTTATAATTTGATTCTCAAAGAGATTATTTAAGGAGTCCGGGAGATTCTAAATATTGAATTGTTAAATTTTTAACCCCAAGATGATTTGGGAGTTCTAAAAACTCCCAATAATAATATTTTATTGCTTTTAGGCTACTCTTAGTTGCCTTGTGTAATTCTAGGGAGTTCTAGAGAACTCCAAAGAATAGTGGGAAATTTTTAGGAGCTCCAAAGAGTTGCAAGGAGTTTAATTAAAGTAAATAAAATATATTTTAGCTTTGTTAATTAACCATGTTATTAATTTATAACTTAGATTAACTCACAGAGCACTAGCTTGTGCATAGACCTACTTGTGATAAAATTTTGATAATCGTGATGCTTGAGGTAACTAGATTCTTTTATGGAGTATAGTTACTAAATGTTTGTAGTCTTGTGAACTCAGATTTTATTATGTTTAACTCTTGGATTTTATATATAATTGCCTTTGTATATATTTTGTCATAACGAGAACATGAAAGAGGCAAATGGTTATCATTGTGAAATGAAAGAGGCAAGCTTCACCCAAGAGGGGGTGAATTGGGTGATGTGATAAATTTTTCGGTTGATGCGGTGATATAGCAATAGCTTAGAAGGAGTAGTGTTGAGAAGATAAGCACACGGAGAGTTATACTGGTTTGGCCCAAAACCCTGGCCTACGTCTAGTCCTCAGAGATCAAGACCTACTGAGATTTTCACTATTCTTCCAAGATTCAGTGGGCTCTCGGAACGCCGCAAGACAACAACCATCCTTGGAAGGACTACGAGTAGAAATATTAGAAACTTCTCTCCCCCTTACGACAAGTCTTAAGTGCAAGAAAACAAACATATGACCTTTCTCTCTTGTTTACATATACAAATCTTATGAGCAGCAACGTTCTCTCCTACTTACACAACTGTAAGTCTTACGAGCAGCAACATTCTCTACTGCTTGTATCTTGTAAGTCTTATGAGCAAAAAGTCCTACTAGGAATTCTCTCACTGCTTCTCTCGAAGGAAATCTCCCCTCTCAAGGTCCCAATACCTTGAGATCAAATGAAAATAGAATTTGAAGTGTATACAGACTCTCTTATAGAGCAAATATGATAATCACTGAAGAACGATATGAATACAGAGGAAATATGAATAATAGAGACTCCTGAATTTTGCTTGTGTGAATTCTTGCACTTCATTGTTTTTTATGGTCTCTGGAGCTCTGTATTTATAAACATTTGTTTTTGCCTGTTTGAATAATAATCATTGTAGAGTGGGGCATTTTACTGTGGAACGGCATGCGTACGTTTGAAATCTTTGAACACAGTAGGTACATGCTTGGATGGTCGTAATGATGTTGTCTTCCATTCTTTGACTTCCTCTGTGTCTTTCTAATTCAAACGTTCAAACTCCTATACCATACTCATAATACATGTTAAATGATGTTATATAATAATAATAAGTGAAAATAAAATGAATAAATAACATTAAACCATATTCGGATTGAACGCTGTAAGATTGGTGCGTTTTGGCTTCTGGCAGAGTATTACTCGAGTACTGTAATGTCTCACTCAAGTGCAATACCATATTTTCTCCTTTTGCTTCAATTTTACGCTTGCACTTCTATGGATTTTGAGAGAGTGCATTTTCACACTTGCGAGTGATGTGGGGCCTCACTCGAGCAGGGGTCTCCTCACTCGAGTGCTTCTTCTTTTATACTATGAGCCATGTCTCTGGACAACACTCGCACCCTATTTTATCAAGAGTGTGATTTTGCATTTGCAGCTGATGTGGGCCCTCACTCAAGCATACTTACTCTTACCCGAGTGAGAAGAATATTCTTCTATAATATACTCTTTGTCTTCAACACTTTCATCAGAACTGAGAGAGTTAGATTTCTCACTCGCGGGTGCTGAGGTATCACTTAGGTGAATGTACTCTTACTCGGGCATGCTTATATTTCTCTGTTCTGCATGACTCTCGAGCAAACACTCGTAGTCTCTCACTCGCTTGGACTCGGGTGCATATAAGACCATCACTCGAGTACAGAAACTGTGCTC
The DNA here is from genome assembly GCA_963855925.1 of Inga laurina. Lineage (NCBI taxonomy): Eukaryota > Viridiplantae > Streptophyta > Magnoliopsida > Fabales > Fabaceae > Inga > Inga laurina. The sequence continues at coordinate 67,243,583 of OY979704.1, forward strand.
GAGTGAAGTGTTGATATCTTGTTTCTGACTTTGCTCTCTATCAAACACTTTATGTCCAACACTTTCTTATGCTCGAGTGCAAAACAGCTTGATGCTCGAGTGTTAGTTATAGTGCTCGAGTGCATCAGTAAAATTGACAGCAATTGCTCTCTATCAAACACTTTTTGTCCAACACTTGCATGTGCTTGAGTGCATAAGAGGTTGATGCTGGAGTGTTAACTCTGTTGCTCAAGTGCATCAGTAAAATTGATAGCAAACCCTTTTAAACTTTGCCATATGCATTTGGTAACTTTGTAACTTATTGTCTAGACTTGTAAAAACATAACTTGCCCACAATATCCTTTTGTTATCATTAAAACTCAGAATCTAACATGAAAATGAGAACATTGTTAGATCTCATGTTTTGATGATAACAAAAGAATGGTATGAAGAAGAAGTGATTAATAAATAAAGTTTGAGCAAAGGAATAACAGGGATAAGCATCACTTGAGGTAAGCATTGGAGTAATGAAGAAAGGCCAAGAGAAAAAGCTGAGAAACTTGATCAGAAGTAGGTTTTCTAAGGTATTACTCGAGGAGGTACTCGAGTAATGAGCCAAAACTTGAATTAACCAGAAGCACCTTCCAGTAACCTGCCAACGTTACTCGAGTAATAGTGTAAGTGTTACGAGTGTGGATGATCAATTAAATAGTGCAAGTGTACACTGTCGTAATCAAATAATATAGAAGTGAGTAGAGTATCGTTCCCACGAGGATTGATCACTAAGTACCAAAATGGGTAATTTTAATTCTATTTAGTCGATCGATAAATTGGTGATTGAGAGTACAAATAAAAGAAAAATAATTAAATATGAGTGCAGATAATATGAAAACAAATATGAGAAAAAAGTCCTAGGGATTAGATTTCACTTAACAAATTCCGGATTGAATCACTTATCTATTCTAGCCCAATTTATTCCACATGATTGATAGTCGAGTTTCCTTAATTTAATTACTAGCCTCTTCCAAGGTCAAGCAATTCTATAATTAATTGCTAATCCAATATATTCCTAGATGAATTTAAGCAATTAATTATGCATTAAGATTTATGAAACTCAATAAGACTACACAACTCATATGAATATATTCCTATTTCATATGCAAGTTATAGTTTTAATTATTGGATCTACACACATACATCTCCTTCCGGTCTCAACATGCATATTATAATCATTCAAAAGGTGGCCAATCAAATGAAAGCATTAAGAACAATAATTAAAACTCAATCATGAAGGAGAAATTAAAACTAGATTTAATAAGTTAAGATTCAATCCGTTATTAGTAAGCTACGTCATCACCCTAGGAAAATGAAAATTTAGCACATGATGAAATTAAAAACAAAATCAAAATAAATTGACATTATATAAAACTAGAATGAAATCCTCATAAATACTGCATAAACTTGAATATTAAATTCTCAAACATAAATATACAACCAACAAGATACATAAAAAAAAAAACTGGAGAAATCTAGACGTCTATTTAGGAGGTAAAACCTTCCATGTAGGCAGCATGCAAAAAGTAATACAATTCTAAGCCTTCCATATAGGAGGCATACAGAAGATAATATAATACTAAGCCTTCCTTATAGGAGGCATGAAAAAAATAATACAATACATAAAATTAAAAATAAAAAATAACACAATTTATTTAGAACTGTCAGAGAAAATATCTCTCCTTGTCAGAGAAGGATCTCTGACTGTCAGAGAAAATTCTTCACGCCTTCTTCTCTCCTCCTCTTTTGCAAAAGAAGCACCCATATATATAGGCAAGCGAAGTGCGTCAAGTGCGTCTGTTGCTTCTTCTCTTTTTTTTTTCCACAGGTGCTACAGTGATTTGCCTTCTTTTCACGCATTGCTACAGTAGTGAACAGTGTCCTGTCGGTTGGTTTACGCGTTTTTTCCGTGTTGCTACAGTGCTACAGTGATTCTATCCGCTACAGTCACCTCCATCTGCTACAGTAACGTCCTGCTACAGTGATTCCGTCACGAATAGAGACCCGACGCTACAATACTGACATTTTTTTATTTTTTTCTTTATTTTTTAAATACTATTTATTTTACACCCAAGATATATTATAGTAAGCTCAAATATCGTCCATAAAATCATCATATAAGGGAAAATAAATATGCAAATATTTTACTTATCAAATTCCCCCACACTTAGTTCCTGGATGTCCTCGGACAAGGAATGACTAATAAGTGCTTCCAACAAAATCAGAAGTGTCAAGTCATAAGTAAGAACACAATTGTAAAGTAAAGAGATCATAGTATTCATGAATCAACGAAAATATAAATTGGTAACTTTGTTTGAAAATGAATAAACCGAGTTTGTAAGTGTAACTCATTCTCTCAATCTCTCAAGTGTTCAAGGATAAGTGTTTCGCTCAAATTCAACAAAAAAAAATTGCACGACCATAGGCTTGCTAAAAATTTCAATCTCCACTACCTAATTCACATGGATAATTCAAATCAAAAGGATTTATTAAGGGTTGTAATGGGGTTAAGGTAAAAGGAATATAAAACATAATATGAAAGGCTATATTTAAGAAATTTAATAAAACAATTGAAAAATGGGCTACTTATAAATTTATCTCATCATAACAACCCACAATTCAAATACTTGACATATTTTTTTTTTCTCTTTTTTTTTTCCTTTTTTTTTTATTTTTAATTTTTTTTTCTTTTTGAATTGCAACTATAAAATTGATGATATATACACCCCCACACTTTGTCAATAGCCCATTTCACAAGAATTTCTAATGCTCTACCAATCTTCCGAATAAGGTAAAAGCACTTGATATATCATTAAAGTACATGTTAATGGGTTGAGAACAAAGAAACAATCAATTAGGCTCAAAGGGGCTTATCAACGGTATAATTGCAAGGTTGGCTATTTGGCTCTGGCTAAAGGAAATGAATGCCTTTATCATTTTTGAATGTGCATGTGAGATGTAATTTCAACTAGATTTAAAGCAAGTTCTAGAGTGACAACTTAATAGGTGAATATCACACACAAGAGAAATAATCATTATAGGCTCAGAAGCTCATGGCTAGGAATTTTTAAACTCAGTTCATTCAATCTCAAAATTTATCACCAATTGCAACAATTAGTTGTTCATTCATGCTATAAAATCTCTAAATTCAATTGATCCATACTTAAAACTTGTGTACTTCTTAATATCATTACAAAGCACTTGAACAAGATTTTTTTACTCTTTTTTTTTTTACTTTTTTTTTTGAAAAAGATAAAAAAAAATTTCAACCAATAAAATGCAATTAATGAAATGCGTCTCAGGAGTTAAGAATAACTCCTTACTCTGCCATTTTTTCCACACCCCATGCATCTAATGGTTTTACTAAATAACAATAGAAAAATAGAAGAATTTTTTTTTTCTCTCCTCCCCCAACCTAAATCAGACATTGTCCCCAATGTCTTCTAGAGCTCAGAGAAGGTTTTTTTTTGAAACATAAACACATAATAAAGTAAAATCAAAATACTAAGAGTAAAACCAAGAGATTAAGGAAAGTTACAACCGAAGGGTGGTATCTGGGTTCTACTTCTGACTGCTATCTGAAGATTGCCCACCTATTTGCTTGACGAGTAGATCTGGTTTAGGTTCATAGGTTTGCAGTTGATCAAGCAGCTGATCAGCAGTTGGTGCAGAAATTATGGAATGGCGAGTCGCTTGGGGTATGAATCCTGTTTCCACAGCATGATCAAGAAAAGACAACAGATTATCATAAAAACCATTAACATCTAACAATCCTAATGACTTTTTGTGATAGTTTAACTTAGCCCAATATGCAATGCTAGAAATGCCATCCAACATCCCCAAACCACCGGGTAGAGCAATGAAAGCTTGAGCATGGTAGAACATTAGTCCCATTTGTTCAGGCAAGCTTGAAACCTGTAACTCTTGTCCTAAGGAAAAAGTGTGATCTTCCAACTCCTTTACCCTTACACTTAAACCCTTGCTTCCATTCATGGATGCAGAAATGGCCACACTTCCTTTTAGGCCCTAGATGCCTCCCCCGTACACAAATCAGTTTCACCAAAAATGCAAATAGATGTAAATCTACATTTTTGTGTGATAACCTTTTTCTCTTTGTTTTTCTCGGACCATGTACACTTACAAGAGAAAGAATTCATATTTACAAATGGAAGTATGTATATTTACAAATGAAAGAGTACATATATATAATACTAAAACAATGACAACAAAATCACACAAATCACACATTTTTCAAAGAAGTTTGAAAAACATTTCCGACACAAATGACCGGTGGGCCACTGCGTGAAGAAATTAAACAAAAAGAGGAAAGAAAGTCAAAAGATAAAGTAGAGTAGACAAAAGCTGTCGAAAAGATAAGAAAGATTTGACAAAAGCTGCAGAAAAGATAAGACGATTAGACAAAAGCATGATTATGTACAGTAGTTGTGATTTTGGCTCACATCTTCCTCTGGTTTTACGTCCAGAAACGGCTTAAACGATTTCTATGAATCGAGGATTGGCTTCCCATCCAGTTTTCTTATAAACTGGCAAACAGGGTCTTTTTCCGTCAGATTCCCAAGACAGTAGCGCCATTTTTCTTGGTTGAATACATTCACTAAATCAAGAAGAATACGATGAACATCACCACTCGGATACGTCTCAAGAGTTTGAATGATATCATCCAGGGACTCCTTACTCAGTCCATCCTTTATAAATTTAATTTTATCTTCTCGATTTATAAAAACCATACCTTTGCTTCTACAACGCTGATCACATGTCCACCTTGCACATTTATAGCAGACATTCATTCTTTTAGCTCTTCTCTTTTTGGAGTAAGAACTTCTTCCCATTCCTGGTAAAGGTTGAACAACTGATTTATTAAACTCATCTGCTAAACGTACCTTAGCCTCAATGATCCAGCGTATGTCCTCAGGAAGGCCCAAACGCTTGAATACTTTCATCCTTTCAAGTCGACAGCTATAGAGCTTCCTGAGCACATCTTTAGGAAGAGTGGGGAACCTATTCTTAAGCTTTACAAGAGATTCCTCCATGGTAACTTAAAAAGAAGTCGATGAAAACTAAAATATCAATGCAGTGCAGTGTGTTTCGGTGAGTAGGAAAGAAATAAGAGAGTAGGAAAGAAATTTTGGGGTTGCCTCCCAAATAGCCGCCCTTCTTTAACGTCTTTAGCTAGACAAAAACCAAACCAATTTCTTTTTCTTTTTTTTATATAATTTATATATATATATATGTATATATGTATATATACATATATATTTTTTAAAATTACTAGATTGAGGACTTACCTGTCGGTTCCTCAAATGTGATGACAGATTTCAAAGTGTTGAGTGCACCTTCATTGTATTTTTTGAGTCTTTGCCCATTCACTTTGAATTTTCGATCACCATCTTGAATCTCCACAGTTCCATATGGCCATACTTGAATTACAGTAAAAGGACCTGACCACCTCGATCTCAGCTTTCCTGGAAAGAGCTTTAACCTTGAGTTGTATAAAAGCACTTTTTGTCCCGGTGTAAGCTCTCTTCTCAAAATTCTTCTATCATGCCACATTTTTGTCTTTTCCCTGTATAACTTAGCATTTTCATAAGCTTATTGTCTGAATTCTTCAAGCTCATTGAGTTGGAGAAGCCTTTTCTCCCCAGCTGCCTTTAAGTCAAAATTTAGTGCTTTTATTGCCCAATATGCTTTGTGCTCCATTTCTACTGGAAGATGGCATGCTTTTCCGTAGACCAATTGATATGGGGATGTACCAATTGGTGTCTTGAAGGCAGTTCTATAAGCCCAGAGTGCATCATCTAACTTTTGAGCCCAGTCTTTCTGATTGGAATTCACCGTCTTTTCTAAGATCCACTTCAGTTCTCTGTTCGAGATTTCCACCTGCCCACTAGTTTGTGGATGATATGGAGTTGCAACCTTATGAGTTACTCCATATTTAGCCAATACCGACTGAAGTTACTGATTGCAAAAATGCCTTCCTCCATCACTGACAATAGCTCTAGGCACTCCAAATCTTGTAAAAATATTCTTCCTCAAGAACTTCACAACCACACGAGAATCATTTGTAGGAAAGGCAGTTGCTTCAACCTACTTGGAGACATAGTCAACAGCTACTAAAATGAACTGGTTGCTAAATGAAGATGGAAAAGGCCCCATAAAATCGATCCCCCATACATCAAAAAGTTTAACTTCTAAGATGTTGGTTAAAGGGGCTTCATGTCTCCTTGAGATATTTCCCGTTCTTTGACATCTGTCACAGGTTGCCACAAGTCTGTGAGCGTCCTTGAAGAGTGTAGGCCAGTAAAATCCTGATTGAAAGACTTTAGTAGCTGTTCTGTTTGCTCCAAAATGACCACCATATAGGGATGAATGGCAGTGATTTAAGATACTGTCCATCTCTTATTCAGGAACACATTGCCTGATAATTCGATCTGGGCTTTTTTTGTATAAGAACGGATCCTCCCAAAAGTAATGCCTTATATCAGCCAGAAACTTCTTCTTTTGCATTTTAGAAAGTTTATAAGGCATTACCTCGCTTGCCAAATAATTCACAATATCAGCATACCAAGGAGTAGGTTGTGACTGCATGATAAAAAGTTGCTCATCTGGAAAATTCTCCTGGATTGGTGATTCTCTCTTTTGTTCAGGTGGTTCTAACCGAGAAAGATGATCTGCAATGAGATTCTCAGTCCCTTTTTTGTCTTTGATCTCCAAGTCAAATTCTTATAGTAGAAGCACCTATCTGATCAGTCTGGGCTTTGCATCTTTCTTCTCAATCAAGTATTTGATTGCTGAGTGGTCCGTCCAGACAATGACCTTTGACTCGATCAAGTATGCTCTGAATTTGTCGAATGCAAACACTACTTCTAATAGCTCCTTTTCTGTTGTTGCATAATTCAGCTGTGCATCTGAGAGTGTCCTACTGGCATAATAGATGGCATGAAAGACCTTGTCTTTTCTTTGGCCCAAAATAGCTCCAACTGCATAATCACTTGCATCGCACATCATCTCGAATGGAAGATTCCAATCTGGAGCTATGATAACTGGTGCGGAAGTCAAAGCACTTTTTAGAGTTTGGAAGGCTAATAAGTACTCCTTATTAAATACAAAGGGAGTGTTTTTCTCCAACAGCATGCAAAGTGGCTTCGTGATTTTTGAGAAGTCCTTGATGAATCTTCTATAGAAGCCAGCATGTCCCAAAAAACTCCGAATGCCCTTGATTGAAGAAGGAGGTGGTAGCTTTTGAATTGTTTCAATCTTAGCTCGGTCCACTTCAATGCCTCGATCAGATACCTTGTGACCCAGCACAATTCCTTCTTTCACCATAAAATGTCATTTCTCCCAATTTAAAACCAAGTTTGTCTCCACACAATGTTGCAAGACTTTTGCCAAATTTGAAAGACAATGATCAAATGATTCTCCAAAAACTGAAAAATTATCTATGAATACCTCAATGAACCTTTCCACCATGTTTGAGAAGATCGCCATCATACTCCTTTGAAATGTTGCTGGTGCATTACATAGACCAAATGGCATCTTTTTGAAGGCAAAGGTACCATATGGACATGTAAAAGTTGTTTTCTCTTGATCCTCCGGTGCAATTGTAATTTGATTATATCCTGTGTACCCATCCAGGAAACAATAATAGGCTTTCCCTGCTAGTCTGTCAAGCATCTGGTCGATAAATGGCAGAGGGAAGTGATCTTTTCTGGTGGCTTTATTGAGCTTTCTGTAGTCGATGCACACTCTCCATCCAGTCAGTGTTCGTTGTAGAATCAGTTCATTTTTCTCGTTGGGCACTACTGTCATTCCACCTTTCTTTAGCACAACTTGAACTGGGCTTACCCATTGACTGTCAGAGATTGGGTAGATTATGCCAGCATCTAGCCACTTTATTACCTCCTTTCTCACCACCTCCTTCATGTTTGGATTGATTCTTCTTTAGTGCTTGACTGATGGCTTGTAGTTATCCTCCATCAAGATCTTATGCATACAAATTGAAGGACTAATCCCTCTTATATCAGCTATTGACCATCCAGATGCTGCTTTATACTCCCTTAGAACTCTTAATAACTTTTCTTCTTCTTCAGGAGTAAGAGCTGCTGAGATGATTACAGGTAATGTTGAATTTCCTCCCAGATACACATACTTCAAGTGGGATGGCAGTATTTTCAACTCCAGTACTGGTGGTTTCTCTGTTGATGGTACCGGCTTACTTGGCCTTTCCCCAAGATCTTCAAATGGTTTCTTGATAAAAATTGGGGAATTTGCTTCCAGGTACTTAATCTGCTCCAAGACTTCAGGATTAGTAGATTTTAATACATCTACCATTCCTATTGTTAATGGTTGATCCATGCAGATTTCGTTCACCACATCTTTTGTGCAACTGGATAATGTGTCGACTCTGTAGCAAGTGTCACCTTCATCTGGAAAGGATAAAGCCTTGAAAATGTTGAAGGATACTTGATTATCTTGAACTCGCAAGGTTAACTTCCCTTGTTAGACATCTATTAACGTTCTCCCAGTTGCTAGAAATGGCCTCCCAGAATGATAGGAATTTCTTGGTCTTCTTCCATGTCAAGTATTATAAAATCAGTTGGGAATATGAGTTTGTCCACCTTCACCAGAACATCTTCTAAGACACCCCTCGGATGCTTTATTGATCGGTCCACCAAAAGTAATGAAACTGTGGTTGGCTTCACTTCTCCAAGACCAAGTTTGTTGTAGACAGATAGAGGCATGAGGTTTACACTTGCTCCAAGATCACAAAGTGCTTTTTCAAAGTGACATTGACCTATGGTGCAAGGTATGCAGAAGCTTCCTGGATCTTTCAGCTTTGGAGGTAATTTCTTTTGGAGAATAGCACTGCACTCCTCAGTAAGTGCAACTGTTTCAAATTCCTCAAGCTTACGTGTAATATCCCGAATTGTGATTAAGGGACTTTGACTCCTAAAGTAAAGGTAATTAATGTTAAACCAACATTTTTGGAGGACATGACAAGAATTATGATTGAAATATGTTACAGCCAGAACTCAAACCCTGTATTTAAGTTCAATATCGGATTGATATCTAAATTGAATGAAAATAGAGGGGAGGGCGTGTGAATGGTCTAAAAGAAGGAGAAGAATGTGTTTAGTGGAGTTTTGATAAGTGTTGTGATACTCAGAGGTAAAATGGTAATTTACCGCTTAATTGGTCAGTTACTGAAGAGGAAACTCATTGGTAACTTAAAGATCAATGGTTGAGATTGATTTTTGAAAGAGATCAAAGGGTGGAATCAAGTGTATATGTGTGTTTGTGAACTCATGGGTGATGGATTAAGATCTTGACAAGTGTCACCATGAGAGCCATTGATTGGGTCAAATGGTCAAAAAGTCATTTTTCTCTTCTCTCCACTTCTAAATGTCGGCTAAGAGAGTGTTAAGAGCTTAAAAATCTGATGTTTCTTCATTACTTCATCTCCCTCTCTCTTCCTTCCATGGACGTCCCACCTTGAACAAGAAAGAGAAAGGAAAAGCTTGAGTTTTGGGTGAGTATTTGTCTCTAAATGCTCAAGTGTTCTTCATTAACATTATTCATAGTGTCAAGAGCTTCATTCCTATGGTTTTAGATTTTTGATTTGTGGTGTTTGAAAGCTTGGGAAAATTTAGAAGTGGTGGAAATCAAGAACAAGTCTTGGGAAGAAGTTAAGGTGAGTATTTGGAACCTTTTGGTATGTTGATTGTAGTCATTAGTTTGGTCTTGAGATTTTGTGATTTTGCCCTGATTTCTTGTGAATTTCGAATGGTATGTAATGGTTGATATGTGATGTTAAATTTAGTGTTAGATGGTGTCTTTGTGCCATTGGGTTGGTTGGGAATTTCGGTTTGGAATGGAGTGCAATGTGGTGACTTGAGTGAGTTTTGGGTGACATGTTGTGTTTGTGTTGGAGCATGTTCAATGTGATTGGAATTTGGTTGTTTTGATGGTTCCAATGGTTTTCTTGAGCAAAATTGTGTGAGAATGGTGTTTGGATTGGAATGGGAATCATTTGGGATCAAATGCAAAAAATTGGAAAATCTGTCCAATGTAAGTCTATTCTGGGCAGTCAGATGGTGTGGACGTTTTAACTGGGCAAATGATGTTGAAAAATTATGAAACTTTTCAGTCTTAAATTTCACATCTCAAGCTTCAAAATGGACATAAATTTTGTGTCATTTCGCTTTTTGAGCTGGGAGTTTTAACTGTCCAAAGTTTGGCATCAAAGCTGGACCCTGTTTTGGTACAATGTTATGTTTTTGGTAAATCTGGACTTTTGTGGTGATTTCTAGTTATGGCCAATATTTTTCCTTGAAAGAGGACTTAAATATCTTTCATTTGGCTTTGGAATCACCCCATTTCAATTTTTCCTAATTTAGTTATGATTTTTGGAAGTTCAGCCAGAAACTGGATTTTCTTGGGCCGCAGCCCAAATGTTTCTGTGCGTCTCTGGACAGCCTTGGGCCGTAGCCCAAGGATTCTGGGCTGCAGCCCAAATGTTTCTGGGCAGTTTTGGGCCGCAGCCCAAGGATTGTGGGCCGCGGCCCACCCCCAAAAATCTGTGTTTTGCACTTTTAAAGGTGGTTTTTGGTATAGCCTTTCCCAACCCTTTAGGCATATGTTTAGACCTAAAATAGTTACCTAAAGAGTTCAAATGATAACCAACTTAAAGTATTATGGAATTAAGAACTTGGAAAAAGAGATTGATTGGTTGTCCCTGATTTGGTTTATAGGGATTGACATTTGCCCTACTCGTGAACCAACGGTACCAGAGAACGTCCGGAAAGAACAAGGTAGTGACACTTCCCTTATACTTTGTGAAAATGTATTGCATGTATGTTGGTCATGTGCTGTGATGAGTTGTGATGTTGCTGCTTATACAGCTAATGATAGCTGGTGACTATATTATACAGCGAAAGCGGGTGACTTGTGTATACGGCGAAAGCTGGTGACCATATTATACAGCAAAAGCTGGTGACTTCATTATACAGCGAAAGCTGGTGACTATATTATACAGCGAAAGCTGGTGACTTATGTATACAGCGAAAACTGGTGACTTTATTATACAGCCATGAGTGCTGTCGCTTGTGGTGAAAAGCATGTTCTATTGTTGTTGTTGGCTGTGATTTACTTACCTGCTATATGTTTACATATTGTATGAGTGATTTTGTTACTACTGAGATTCTTTTGAATCTCATTCTTTCCAATGACTAACATTTCAGACAGGGCAAGTGGCTTAAGAGGGAAACGACCAACCAGGAGCGGTTAGGGATTTTGGGGAACATGGAATTGTTGGTTATCTACTTGGATTTTGGATTACTGTATATTATTTTTGGGTTGTAAATAATATACTGATCACGGTTGTGTAATCCCCTAGTAGGGAATTTGGAACCCTTAGACTATATATATGAACCCGGGGGTTGCTGGGATTTTATTGTATACTCTGATATATGAATGTGATATAACTGCACAGGTGATTATATTCGATAATTGAATTTAAGACCGGTATAGGAAAGATGTTTTGAAAATTTTGTAAAGTCCCTACTATAAAAGGGAGTTTTAAATGAGTTTTAAACTATTCGACGGTCTCTAAACCAATTTAATTAAGTGATATCGAATTATAATTATGCTATTTAAGGCAGGGGGTTACATTACGCTTATTTGAAAGAATATCCTTCATGAATTTTGCATAACTGGGCTTTTGGGCAAGAGCGTCTGCGAAAGGAATGTTGATGTGCAACTTTTTGAAAACCTCCAGAAACTTTGCAAATTGCTTGTCTAGCTTTGCCTTCACAAGTCTTTGAGGGTATGGAACTGGTGGTACATGTGGAGGAGGATTATCTGGAAAGCTGATTCTTCCTGGTATCACATCATCCTCCTTCTGTTCTTGTACTTCTTCCTTTTGTTCTTCTCCACCTTCTTTCTTTTCTCTGTCATCCTTCTTTTTAATTAAAGGATCTTTCAATTCTTTCCCACTTCTTAGTGCAACGGCCTTCACATGCTCTCTTGGGTTTCTTTCGGTGTCACTTGGTAGAGTTCCTGGTTGTCTGGAATTCAGCATATTTGCAATTTGGCCCATCTGGATCTCCAAGTTCTTTATTGAGGCATCTTGGCTTTTGATTGCTGCATCAGTCCTAGCCATGAATTGAGATGTATTCATGGTTAGTTGAGCCAGTGCATCCTCCAAATTCACTTTCTGTTGTGGTGGATTTGGTTGTTGAAAAGCTTGCTGCTGATAGTTCCCTTGGGGCTTGAATGCATTTTGATTATTCCTCCAACTAAAGTTTGGATGATTTCGCCAACCTGGATTGTACGTGTTTGAGAATGGGTCATTTCTTTGGTTTCCGATGAACTGAGCTTGCTCCAGCATGAATGAGTGTCCTTCTTGACATTGTGTATTCACATGAGGTCCTCCACATTGATCACAAGCTTCCGTAGGAGTGCTGATTACATTCGCTTGGGTTGTCAATGATCCTACTTGCTTGGATATAGATGCAACTTGAGAAGATAAAGTTGTAAGGACATCTAGCTCGTGCACTCCAAGTACTTTCTTTGAATTGCTACATTCAGAAGGCCATTGATATGCATTGGCTGCCATCTCCTCAAGTAGATTGTAAGCATCATCTATGTTCTTTCCCATTAAAGATCCTCCAGCAGCGGCATCTACAAGAATTCTGGAGATGTGCGTCATCCTACTATAGAAAGTTTGCAGTTGCCACCAATTTGGTAACCCATGATGAGGACATCTCCTTAGCAACTCCTTGTATCTTTCCCATGCTTCATAGAGGCTTTCTTGTTCATGCTGGGTGAATGAGGCAATTTCATTCCTCAGTTTAGCAGTTTTTGCTGAAGGAAAGTATTTCTCCAAAAATTTCTGCGCCATGATCTCCCATGTTGTTATACTTCCCACTGGTAGCGATTGTAACCAACTCTTAGCCTTATCCCTAAGTGAGAAAGGGAAAAGTCTAAGTCTAATGGCATCATCAGTAACACCATTATGCTTGAATGTGTCACATATTTCTAGGAAGTTGGCTATATGTGCATTAGGATCTTCTATTGGTAAACCACCGAATTAAATTGCTTCCATCATCTGGATAATTGTCGGCTTGATTTCAAAGTTGTTAGCTGCTACTGGTGGTCTCCTGATTCCAGAGTTTGTGTCCATGACTGTTGGTGTTGCATAGTCATGGAGTGTTTTGGTATCTGTTGTTTCTCCCCCCGAATTTGCCATCGGATTGTTTAGGATTGAAGTAAACTGCTTCCGAATTATTCGATTTCTTCGGCAAGTTCTTTCGATTTCTGAATCAAAAGGCAATAGTTCAGTCTCCTTCGATCTGGTCATACACTAAGCAAAAGCCTGAAAAGAAACACAAGACACCAAGAAGAAAAACAAATGTAATATAAAGACCAAAGTAGTATTAAAATTACTTGGTATTGATATTAATGACAACAATCCCCGGCAACGGCGCCAAAAACTTGTTACGAGTGTGGATGATCAATTAAATAGTGCAAGTGTACACTGTCATAATCAAGTAATATAGAAGTGAGTAGAGTATCGTTCCCACGAGGATTGATCACTAAGTACCAAAATGGGTAATTTTAATTCTATTTAGTCGATCGATAAATTGGTGATTGAGAGTACAAATAAAAGAAAAATAATTAAATATGAGTGCAGATAATATGAAAACAAATATGAGAAAAAAGTCCTAGGGATTAGATTTCACTTAACAAATTCCGGATTGAATCACTTATCTATTCTAGCCCAATTTATTCCACATGATTGATAGTCGAGTTTCCTTAATTTAATTACTAGCCTCTTCCAAGGTCAAGCAATTCTATAATTAATTGCTAATCCAATATATTCCTATATGAATTTAAGCAATTAATTATGCATTAAGATTTATGAAACTCAATAAGACTACACAACTCATATGAATATATTCCTATTTCATATGCAAGTTATGGTTTTAATTATAGGATCTATACACATACATCTCTTTCCGGTCTCAACATGCATATTATAATCATTCAAAAGGTGGCCAGTCAAATGAAAGCATTAAGAACAATAATTAAAACTCAATCATAAACGAGAAATTAAAACTAGATTTAATAAGTTAAGATTCAATCCGTCATTAGTAAGCTACGTCATCACCCTAGGAAAATGAAAATTTAGCACATGATGAAATTAAAAACAAAATCAAAATAAATTGACATTATATAAAACTAGAATGAAATCCTCATAAATACTGCATAAACTTGAATATTAAATTCTCAAACATAAATATACAACCAACAAGATACATAAAAAAACTGGAGAAATCTAGCCGTCCATTTAGGAGGTAAAACCTTCCATGTAGGCAGCATGCAAAAAGTAATACAATACTAAGCCTTCCATGTAGGAGGCATACAGAAGATAATATAATACTAAGCCTTCCATATAAGAGGCATGAAAAAAATAATACAATACATAAAATTAAAAATAAAAAATAACACAATTTATTTAGAACTGTCAGAGAAAATATCTCTCCCTGTCAGAGAAGGATCTCTGACTGTCAGAGAAGGATCTCTGACTGTCAGAGAAAATTCTTCACGCCTTTTTCTCTCCTCCTCTTTTGCAAAAGAAGCACCCATATATATAGGCAAGCGAAGTGCGTCAAGTGCGTCTGTTGCTTCTTCTTTTTTTTTTCCACAGGTGCTACAGTGATTTGCCTTCTTTTCACGCATTGCTACAGTAGTGAACAGTGTCCTGTCGGTTGGTTTACGCGTTTTTTCCGTGTTGCTACAGTGCTACAGTGATTCCATCCGCTACAGTACGTCCTGCTACAGTGATTCCGTCATGAATAGTGACCCGACGCTACAGTACTGACATTTTTTTTATTTTTTTTCTTTATTTTTTAAATACTATTTATTTTACACCCAAAATATATTATAGTAAGCTTAAATATCGTTCATAAAATCATCATATAAGGGAAAATAAATATGCAAATATTTTACTTATCAGTAAGTATTTTCAAGTTGTTCTCGGCCTGCCAATGTTACTCAAGTAGCTACTCGAGTAACCAGGTAATTACTTGGAGTTGCTCTTGGCCTGCCAATGTTACTCGAGGAGCTATTCGAGTAACCATGTGAAAAACTTCCAGTTGCTTTCAGGTTGCCAATGATACTCGAGTAAGTACTCGAGTAACTCTGTTTCTGAAAATGTGTTGCTCTCGGCACTTTGTACCACTGCCAATGTTACTCGAGTAGGTACTCGAGTAACACACTGAAGTAAGTGAAAACTTGAAGGTGGTACCCGATTAACTTGATTTCTTTTTATCTCATTTTCCTCGAGTCATTCCTCTAGTATGCAAGTATTTAATGTTCTATTTTAAGTGAATTCCTCGAGTAGGTACCCGAGTATGCAGAGATATTTTCAAGGAAAACCTCAAGTCATTACCCGAGTAAGTTGTGCCCAAAAAGTAAGTTTACTCGAGTAAGTACTCGAGTAACAAGGTAAGTGCTCTCAGCCTTGAAATCCTGCCAACATTACTGGAGTAAAGCATCGAGTAACCAAAAGTCTATTTGAAGGTTTACTCGAGTTGGTACCCGAGTAACTCATAAAGTTGTGAGTGTATTACTCGAGTAGGTACCCGAGTAAACATACATTTCCAAAGGTTTAAAAATTGATTATTCCATGCACTACCCAAGTAATCTTAAATTTTTCTGTTGACTTGCAGCTGATCAAAGTTTTCCCGATGATACTCGAGTAAGTACTCGAGTAACCTTCATGTGATACTCGAGTAAGAAAACCTAGAAAGTTTGAAATCATTCCAACGGTTATTGTTTTGTTTCCTATTTGATTAACTTTTTATTATATTAGTATTCTTAGCATTTCAACAGATAAACAATGAAGAAATCTTACCAAATAAGGAAAGTCAAAAGCAACGCTCAAATGTCATCGACCGTCACCTACCACAAACGTATGTTTTTCAAAAACTGGAAAAGTCAATAATGGCTGCGCACGCTCCAACGGACATGAAGAAATATGTTCCAGCAATCATTACCAACATATCTATATATATGGGAACATCTGAACAGAGAGATACAGAAGAACACACTCACGAACGTATCATCAAGTTCATTACTCTGTTTTTCATTGTACTTATGATTCTATGCTTCAGTGATTCTTATTTACTCTGTGAGAGAGATATTTCATTCAAACTCAATATTTGTTATTGAGGTAACTTAAGGTTGTGGAACCTTGAGTTGGGATTGGATTACAACCTGTAAGGGGGAGCAAGTATCCAGGTGTAGGAACTTGCTTGTACTGAGGTGCCAAGAACCCACTGAATCTTGGAAGTTATAGTGAAACTCTCAGAGAAGCTCTGAGGACTGGACGTAGGTCAAAGTGGTTGTGACTGAACCAGTATAACTCCCCGTGTACACTTCAATGATATTTCTCCTTACTCTTTCATGTTTTAATTTCAACGTCAAATTTTATATTTGCAACGAAATTTTTAAGATCACCCAATTCACCCCCCCTCTTGGGTGAAATGCTTGCTCTAACATTTGGTATCAGAGAGTAGGTCTTCTTGTAAAGGTATAACAACCTAAGAAGGATCCAATGGCAAGCATGGGTGAAGGAATTCTTCCCGACGGTGCATCCATTACTAGACCTCCAGGATTCAGTGGCGAACACTTTTCTTTCTGGAAAGCAAAGTTCAGAGTATTCGTAATGGCTACTGAATATGGGCTATGGGATGTGATTGAGAGTGGAAACTATCAACCTACAAAGACTGTAGATTCTCAGAAAATTCCCAAGACGCCAGCAGAATATGATGAGAATGATAAGAAACTTATCACTCTCAACAGCAAGGCAATCCTGATGCTACAAAGTGCCTTGAGTCAAAGTGAGTATTTCAGAATTTGCACACTTCCAACAGCAAAGGAAATGTGGGAAGCTCTGGAAATAGCTCATGAAGGAACTTCGGGAATAAAGGAGAATCGGATCAACACCTTGGTCACTGAATTCGATTTACTTCGAATGAAATCAGGTGAATCAATATCTGAATTTGAACTTAGATATACTCATCTTGTTAATCAACTTGCAGCTCTTGGGAAAGTCTATGATCAGCATACCCAAGTACGAAAGATTCTAAATATTCTTTCTAAAGAATGGGAGGCCAAAGTCACTGCGATAGAAGAAGTAAAAGGAGAATCAATGAGATCAGTTGCTTCTCTATTTGGAAGTCTTTTTGAATATGAAAGCAAACTAAAGTTCAAACAAGAACTAAATGACATTGGTGACAAGAAAAAGAAAGGTCTTGTACTAAAGGTAAAAGAATATAATCAAATGAGGATGAGGAGTTTGACGATGATGAAATGGGCCTAATCATAAAATGATTCAGAAAGTTCTACAAGAAAGGACAAGGATTCAAACACTTTAAAAAAGGTGGAACTAGCAGCAAAGATCATATCATTTGCTAAGAATGTGGAAAACTAGGACATATCAAATCAGAATGTCCAGAACTGAATCAAAAGAGCAAAGAAAAGAGAAAAGGAAAATTCTTCAACAAAAAGAAGGCCTTCGTATCTGCTATATGGGGTGATAGCTCCTCTGACGAAGAAAGTGATGAGGAAGAAGTAGCTAATATATGTCTCATAGCTCAAGAAGAAACAGAAGAGGAGGTAAATGATTCTGAACCTACCTATGATGAATTACTTTCCGAATATAATGCTTTACATTCTGAATTCATCAAAGTAGTTAAAGAATTGATTGTTTTCAAAAAGAAAAACAAAGCTCTTGAAACTAAACTTAAAGAAAAGGATTGTGAAAATTGTTCATATTTGAAAAAGAAAAACATTGATCTCACAAAAACTCTTGAAAAATTTACACAAGGAATTGAGATGCTAAATGTTATTTTAAAAGCTCAACAATTTGTAAATGACCGATCTGGAATTGGATATGATCCAAAGTCAGATAAAAGGAAAGGTAGAAAGAAAGCAGGAGGTAAGTCATATTTGAATTATTTCCAGCATTCTGTACATACATCAAATCCTTTTGCATTTTGTAATTACTGTAATAGAAAAGGTTATTATACATCTTTATGCATTCATAAGAAGAAAGAAACAATAGGAACCTACAAATGGGTACCTAAAAGCTCATATGTTCAGAAAATTATTTGTACTAACCCAACAGGACCCAAAAAGATGTGGGTACCTAAGACCTAGTCATTTGATTGTAGGTATGTCTCAAAGCATCCAAAAATAGCAAGTGGTACATAGATAGTGGATGCTCTAGACATATGACCGAAGATTTTGAAAGTTTTACCACATTGCAATCTAAGGAAGGTGGAAAGGTAAAATTTGGAGGAAATCAATCCGGAAAGATAGCAGGAATTGGTGAAATCAAAAATGACAAAGGAATACAAGTCAAAGATGTATATTATGTTGAAGGCTTGTGTCATAATTTGCTGAGCGTAAGTCAAAGTGCAGATAAAGACAACTGGGTAATATTTGACTCAGAAGAATGCTTAATCATCAACAAGAATGACTTACAGCTTGATAAGAAGAATATCAAGGCTAAGCTTAGAGCAAAAAGGGAAGGTAATTGTTATACTCTAGATATTAGTAGAAATGAATCTAAAAATTGTTTTCTGAGTAATGCCGATGAAAGTTGGCTATGGCATAAGAGATTGGCTCATGTCAATATGCATCAACTAGGCAAATTACTCAAAAAGGATTTAGTGCTTGGATTACCCAAAGTAAATTTCAAAAATGACTTGATTTGTGATGCATGTCAAAAGGGTAAACAAACTAAATCATCTTTCAAATTGAAAAATGAGATTTCAACAAATAGACCATTACAATTATTGCATATGGATTTAGTTGGTCCAACAAGAGTAAAGAGTCTTGGTGGCAACCTATATTCATTGGTCATTGTTGATGATTTCTCTAGATTTACATGGGTTATTTTTCTATCATCAAAGGATGAGACCTTTGAAGAATTTATTGTTTTTGCCAAGAAGGTGCAAAATGAGAAAGGTATGTCCATTACAGGTATTAGGACCGATCATGGTGGAGAATTTGAAAATCAAGCCTTTGAAGAATATTGTGATACTAATGGTATTGATCACAATTTTTCTGCTCCAAGAACACCTCAACAAAATGGGGTCGTGGAACGAAAGAATAGAGTGCTCACAGAAATGGCTAGAGCAATGTTGAATGAAAAGAATGTGTCTCAAGTGTTCTGAGCTGATGCTATGAGTACAACATGCTATATTTCAAATAGAGCATATATCAGAACAAAACTTGGAAAGACACTATACGAGTTGTATAAAGGACGAAAGCCAAACATTGCTAATCTACACATCTTTGGTTGTAAGTGTTTCATTCATAATAATGGTAAAGATAACTTAGGAAAATTTGATTCTAAAACAGATGAGGGATTTTTCCTAGGATATTCTAACCGAAGTAAAGCATATAGAGTTTACAATAAAAGAACATGTATTATTGAAGAATCAATTCATATTGTATTTGATGAATTTGAATCCTCTGACAAAACCATTGATGAAGAACAGGAAGTTGGCTTAAATCAAGAAAATGGTCAATCTATTTCTAAATCTCTTATTCCAGAGGTTGATGAAACGAAGGAAGAAGAGCAATCCCTAGGTCAACCTAGAGCTTGGAAATACAATAAAAGTCATCCCTTAGATCAAGTCATAGGAGATGTAAATGAAGGGATCAAAACTAGAAATAGAATTTTCAATGAAGTAAGTTTTTCTGCATTCATTTCTGAGATTGAACCTTCTAACATTGATGAAGCCCTATCAGAAAATGATTGGGTTATAGCAATACAAGAAGAACTAAATCAATTTGAGAGAAATCAAGTTTGGGATTTGGTACCCCGACCCAAAGATCATCCGATCATTGGTACTAAATGGGTATTCAAAAACAAACTCGATGAATCCCCAATTATTGTCAGAAACAGGCAAGATTGGTGGCCAAAGGCTATAATCAGGAAGAAGGGATTGATTATGAGGAAATGTATGCTCCAGTGGCTAGATTGGAAGCTATACGTGTACTCTTAGCCTTTGCATGCATCAAAGGATTCAAAATCTATCAAATGGATGTAAAGAGTGCTTTTCTAAATGGTTACATCATGGAAGAAGTGTATGTAGAACAACCTCCAGGTTTTGAGGATGTTACTAAACCTGACCATGTTTTCAAACTTAAAAAGGCTTTATATGATTTACAACAAGCTCCTAGAGCCTGGTATGAAAGGCTCAGTAAGTTTCTTATCGATCAAGGTTTTGTACGAGGAAAAGTTGATACAACACTCTTTATAAAATGAAAACACAATGATATTTTAATTGTTCAAATATATGTTGATGACATTGTTTTCGATGCTACTAATGAATCTCTGTGTAAGGAATTTTCTGAGATAATGCAGGGAGAATTTGAGATGCCAATGATAGGAGAACTGAATTTCTTTCTCAGTTTACAAATCAAACAAAGAAAGAATGGAATCTTCATATCTCAAACAAAGTATTTAAAAGAGCTATTGAAGAAGTATGGAATAGATGAAGCAAATGGCACGGACACGCCTATGAGCTCAACTACGTTGCTTGATGCTGATGTCAAAGGGAAAGACTACAACATAACAAAGTATAGAGGAATGAATGGATCATTACTCTATCTCACGGCAAGTAGACCGGACATCCAATTTAGTGTTGGCATATGTGCAAGATATCAATCGGCACCAAAAGAATCACATGCTGAAACGGTCAAACGAATCTTTAGATACCTTGCTGACACACCCGAATTAGGTCTGTGGTATCCCAAAGGAAGAAGCGAATATCTTGTTGCATATTCAGATTCATATCATAGAGGATACAAGACAGACAGAAAAAGCACCAGTGGACAAGGACAATTTCTTGGAGGATCTCTTGTATCATGGTTTAGCAAGAAACAAAATACAGTGTCTCTTTTGTCAACAGAAGCCGAATATGTTGCAGTCTCAAGTTATTGTACACAAGTCATATGGTTAAAACAACAACTACAAGATCTTGGTATTTATCTCAAAGAAATATCAATCTATTGTGACAATACTAGTATGATAAGCTTAGCAAAGAATCCAGTTCAACACTCTAGAACCAAGCATATCGATGTCAGACATCACTTCATCAGAGATCATGTTCAAAAGAAAGATGTGAAAGTGATATTTATTCCCACTCATCTTCAATTAGCAGATATTTTCACAAAACCATTTGCAAAAGATCAATTTCTATACATTAGAAGAGAATTGGGAATGGTAAATCCCAATGAATTGTAAGTTATTTCAGTTTCTCATAATATTAGATGAAGTCATTTGTTAAAGTTTTGATGATTACTAACTTAAGCATCGGAGTATATAGAAATTGGTTTTGCAGGAAGGTTGAAACTCTGTTTTGAAAGACAAAAACAGAGGTAATCAGAGGACACCTTTACTGGAGTACCAACTTGAAGTAATGTGTGACAGAGAAGCAATACCCGAGGAACAGCTTGAAGTAAAGAAGCACTTTACTCGAGTATGTACTCGAGTAATGGACTTCAAAACTGGAAGTAACGAATCAAGTTACTTGGTTTTCAAATCTAACGGTTCAGTTACAAAGAAATGAAGAGTCACAAGTTGAAAACACAGGTTACCTGAGGAAGGCCTCGAGTAAACTTGAAGCTTACTCGAGTAAGGCCTCGAGTAACTGCAAGTCCAGATTTTCAAAATTGATGAAGAATGACTCAAATCTGTTCAGAATGGATTATAAATAATCGAGGGAACATCCATGGATAATTACAATATTATTCATGCCAGGTACACTATTTAAATAAATTATTTTAGAATTTTTCTGTATGAACACCCGAGGAAGGCCTCGAGTAAACATGAACATTACTCGAGTAAGGCCTCGAGTAACGTCGGGTTCTAAGTCTTTGTCTGTCGCAAACTCGGTCATTTACACAAAATCTCCTCGAGTAAATCACTATTTTCTCTCGCAAAAATTTTTCACAAGTGATTCCTTGCCTCATTTCTGTCAAAACCCAACAATTTTCATTCCTAGAAACCTCCTATTTTGCTCAGAATCTTTGTGCCCTAATTCACGTCTGTGTCTCTGTTTTTCTAAAAATTTTAGTTTTCAATCATTCAGAAAGATGAGAACTAAAAACCTTACTCCCATAGACTCCTCTGAATCCCAGCAACACTCTGATCCTCTTTCTTCTCCTCCCAAAAAGAGAAGAAAACTCACCCCGAGACCAAAAGCTAAAATTCCTCTTCAACCTCAATCTCAACCGAAACCCAAAGGAGTTGTGATTAAAGAGCCTATTGTTACAAGGGATTAATCCAAAAAGAGTACATCAACCGGAAGAGGCAAGAGTACCAAATCTCCCTCACCTCCTCACTCTGATTCCTCTACCCCCTCTTTCACACCAAAGCTTATCAAAAAGCCAAAGTATGACAAGAATGTGGCTAAGGCTATGGCTGGAATCTTAGATCAAATGGAGAAGGGACAATCTTCCAAGAAGTCCAAAGTGCTAGAAGAAGAGATCACCAACCCTCCAAAAGGGTTCAACGTCAACAAATTGGTGGAGTCTCCCAAGTATCTATCCCAATTCTCCAGGAGGAAAGTATGCAAGACACACTATGTGGATCTCAGGCTACTTCAGAAGGTATTGAAGCACGACCTTAGTCCATATCTAGATCCTTTTATGCCTTGGTTATCCATTAGATTACCTTTTTGCACAAAGGTGATCACCCACTTTTATTGTAATCTAGAAATTATAGATGAGCCAAACAGAACCTCAGCTGAGGAAGAGATGACTACCACAGTTAGAGGCCAAAAGATACTTATATCACCCTCTAGGATTAACTTGTGGTTAGGAATTGAGAACCACCCAGATGATATTTACTCCCAGCTTGAACCAAACCAAATCTTTACTATCCTTAAACCCGGAGAGTTAGTTGGCCCTCTAAATTTCAAGCCCAGTGATATGTGTGATCATTATAGGGTCCTTTGGTACATTTACTCTAGGTCCTTAGTGAACAAAGCCAACAATTATACCCACTTCTCCGATAGGGACTTTAGGTGGTTTACTTCACTTCTCCTGAAGGAGCAGAAGGATTTGGGGGAGTATATCTTCTCTGAGATGAAGAGATATAGGGTGGATGGAAAGGCTACAACACCAATGCCATATCCTCAGATAGTATCACTGATCCTCAAAGAGAACAAGATATGGTATTTGGATAGCAAGCAGCCCATTGAGAGGATGACTCCGGTTGGGAGCAATCAAATAGGGAAACTAAATGTTGACATCCCTCTCAAAGGCCCTCTGGAGTCTGGGTCAAAGAAGAAGAGAAAGACCACTGAGGCAGAGACCAGCAAGATAGATGACACTCAGTCATCTGCTCCAGCTGCTACCACATCATCGTCATCCTTCCTCAATGCCACTCTCTAGCACTTTATGGAAAATATGCTGAGAGGTTTCCATGTGGATATCGCCAACACG
Source organism: Inga laurina (assembly GCA_963855925.1). Taxonomy (NCBI): domain Eukaryota; kingdom Viridiplantae; phylum Streptophyta; class Magnoliopsida; order Fabales; family Fabaceae; genus Inga; species Inga laurina. The sequence goes on from OY979704.1 coordinate 67,267,169, forward strand.
AACGCTGAATTGATTACCAACACAAACTTAAAGATGGCGGAGTTGGTTGAGAAAATAGACAAAAGGCATGAGGAGTTAGTAGAGAAAATGGACAAGAGGCATGAGGAGTTGCTAGCAGAGCAACGTGCCCAGGGTGAGACACTGAGATTGATTCTGGCACGATTGGACTCTTTAGGTCCCGGACCTTCTGCCAGTCCATCTGCACCACCACCACCTCCAGTGAACCCTCCTTCTGACACTCCTTTCACTGAGGATGAACCATCTACCCCTCTGGTATCTAGTCCACTTGAGTCTCAAGCCAAGGACATTCTATATACAGTGGACAACCCAGATACCAATGAGACTGTTCATATCGTTATTGATGATTCTCCTCCAAAACCTCAGCCAGAAACCGCTCCTAAACCGAATCCATCACCTACCTAAACTGAGGAAATATCTCCCTCTTCCTCCTCTGAACATCTCACTCCAGTGATGGATACCCCTCCAGAGGCTGAGACCACTATGGTTGTCTTCCGATCCTCTCCTATTCCTCCCAGCAATGACATCCATATCCCTCCAGTAAATCTGCCTGAACCAGCCTCTTCCAGCTCCTTTGATTCATCCAGTTCAGATGATGATTTAGTGCTTCCTGTGAAGCCTATCTCTATGGTCAAGCCTCCTAGCCCTCCACTCTATTGATGAAGCCAAAAAGGGGGAGAAGAGCTTGAGAGTGATTTTGTGGATGTGTCCTAGTTTCTTTTGGGTATTTGGGTGTATATGGGTTCTAGGGAGCATTTTGGAACTTGTTAGTTCTTTTTAGTTCTTTTAAACTTATTATCTTGTAATATGCAATTTAAGTTTAATACAAGTGTGCTTAAGTTATGATTTTATTTTAAGTCCATTTAAGTTTTGAATTATGATACGTTGTTGGACTAATGAAGTTGATTGTGAATGCAAGGTGTGTGCTATGAATCTAAACTTAATAAGACATATTTAATTTGAAAATTCAATTTGAAAAACCATGTCCAAAATCACCAAGTTTTGTCATCATCAAAAAGAGGGAGAATGTTAGATCTCATGTTTTGATGATAACAAAAGAATGGTATAAAGAAAAAGTGATTAATAAATAAAGTTTGAGCAAAGGAATAACAGGGATAAGCATCACTTGAGGTAAGCATTGGAGTAATGAAGAAAGACCAAGAGAAAAAGCTGAGAAACTTGATCAGAAGCAGGTTTTCTAAGGTATTACTCGAGGAGGTACTCGAGTAATGAGCCAAAACTTGAAGTAACCAGAAGCACCTTCCAGTAACCTGCCAACGTTACTCGAGTAATAGTGTAAGTATTTTCAAGTTGCTCTCGGCCTGCCAATGTTACTCGAGGAGCTACTCGAGTAACCATGTGAAAAACTTCCAGTTGCTTTCAGGTTGCCAATGATACTCGAGTAAGTACTCGAGTAACTCTGTTTCTGAAAATGTGTTGCTCTCGGCACTTTGTACCACTGCCAATGTTACTCGAGTAGGTACTCAAGTAACACACTAAAGTAAGTGAAAACTTGAAGGTGGTACCCGATTAACTTGATTTCTTTTTATCTCATTTTCCTCGAGTCATTCCTCTAGTATGCAAGTATTTAATGTTCTATTTTAAGTGAATTCCTCGAGTAGGTACCCGAGTATGCAGAGATATTTTCAAGGAAAACCTCAAGTCATTACCCGAGTAAGTTGTGCCCAAAAAGTAAGTTTACTCGAGTAAGTACTCGAGTAACAAGGTAAGTGCTCTCGGCCTTGAAATCCTGCCAACATTACTGGAGTAAAGCATCAAGTAACCAAAAGTCTATTTGAAGGTTTACTCGAGTTGGTACCCGAGTAAACATACATTTCCAAAGGTTTAAAAATTGATTATTCCATGCACTACCCGAGTAATCTTAAATTTGTCTGTTGACTTGCAGTTGATCAAATTTTTCCCGATGATACTCGAGTAACCTTCATGTGATACTCGAGTAAGGAAACCCAGAAAGTTTGAAATCATTCCAACGGTTATTGTTTTGTTTCCTATTTGATTAACTTTTCATTATATTAGTATTCTTAGCATTTCAACAGATAAACAATGAAGAAATCTTACCAAATAAGGAAAGTCAAAAGCAACGCTCAAATGTCATCGACCGTCACCTACCGCAAACGTATGTTTTTCAAAAACTGGAAAAGTCAATAATGGCTGCGCACGCTCCAATGGACATGAAGAAATATGTTCCAGCAATCATTACCAACGTATCTATATATATGGGAACATTTGAACAGAGAGATACAGAAGAACACATTCACGAACGTATCATCAAGTTCATTACTCTGTTTTTCATTGTACTTGTGATTCTATGCTTCAGTGATTCTTATTTACTCTGTGAGAGAGATATTTCATTCAAACTCAATATTTGTTATTGAGGTAACTTAAGGAAGTGGAACCTTGAGTTGGGATTGGATTACAACCTGTAAGGGGGAGCGAGTGTCCAGGTGTAGGAACTTGCTTGTACTGAGGTGCCAAGAACCCACTGAATCTTAGAAGTTATAGTGAAACTCTCAAAGAAGCTCTGAGGACTGGACGTAGGTCAAAGTGGTTGTGACCGAACCAGTATAACTCCCCCGTGTACACTTCGGTGATATTTGTCCTTACTCTTTCATGTTTTAATTTCAACGTCAAATTTTATATTTGCAACGAAATTTTTAAGATCACCCAATTCACCCCCCTCTTGGGTGAAACGCTTGCTCTAACAAACATGAGATAGATATACCATGACTTGATGATATTACACTTGTATTATATGTTCTGAGATAGCTGTGTAATTGAAGATAATTAATTTTAAGGAGAGGAGCTTGATGAAGTTTGAGTATTGTTGTCCTACTAACCTCATACTTTTCCTGCAATACTTCCAATGGACACTTAAAAACTAAGATAAGTCATAGTATCACAGAAATTATTAAAACTGAACAGAAAACTTAACAAACTTGAAAATAGCCATTAGTGAACTTGAAAAGTACAATATTAAGCTTGAATTAACATCTACCCATAAAACCCCATATACAACCATTACAGCAAAAATAAACCAGAAAATAATAATAATCCTACCCCAATACACAAAACTACCCAATACGCCCCATATCAGCTCAGAAACCATCACATATCCTTCTCCTTTATTTTGTCAGTATCAGAAGGGGGCTGAGGAAAAGTGAGATCAGATGGTGGGGCAAAGAGCACCATGGCAGTGGAAGGGTCAACTGGCTCCGGCTCAAAGAGTGGAGATTATGGCTATAATATCCCAATTTTTGATTAAGGGATAATCATGATTATTGTGGATATTTATGAATTTAATTGGAATTATTATGTGTTTTATGGCAATATTAATTAATATGTCATAATTAGTGAAAAATTGGAAGGATGGAAATATTGGACATAAGTGGTAATTAATAGGGAAATTAATTATTAGCTAAGAGAAAATGAGATGTGTAATTAAACACTTTTGGAATTATTATGTGTTTTATGGCAATATTAATTAATATGGTGTGCATGTGTGTGGTATTTAAGATCAAGGGTTGAGATTCATTGCACATGGGTAGGAATCCGGTGTATTAAGCTTTTGTGAGCTTATTGTGGGAATGAATGTGATGTTGACAAGTGGCATGTGGTGAACCTTAGGATGAGACAAGAGAGGCATTACATCATCATCTTACCATCTCTCATATTCTCTCTCTTCATCTCTCTCATTTGGCCATTGAAGAGGAAGAATGGAAGAAGGGAAAAGATGAATTTTTGGGTAAGTAGATGCCCTCCATTGATCAAACACCATTCATAAATGTTGATCCTTGAGTGATAAGCTTCATTTTGGTGGTTGTAGCTTGTCCATTGGTTGTGGTTTGTGATCACACGAAAATTTGGAAAGTGGTGAATCAAGAACTCTCTTTGGAGAAGTTGATAAGGTGAGTGAAACAAATCTATCTATCTAAGTTTCATGCCATTTGAAGTAGTTTATAATTTCTGGAAATTTTGGCTTGAATCCGAAAATTGAGTACCACTGTTCATTTGGTATGTTTTTGGCATGAGAATGGTGTTTTGGAATGAGTTTAGGATAGATAGATTGATTAGAGGTTGAAATGTTAAGTTTAGTGAGTTTGGGAAAATTGATGATTTGTCTTGATTCAAACCAAAGCATGATAATGGAGTTAGATTTTGGTTATTTTAATGATTCCATTGAATTCCTTGGGTTTTTTTGTGTGGGAGTAGCTTTGGTTTGGTTTTTGGGTTCATTTGGATCACTTGGTATAAATTTCTGGAAGTGCTGTCATACCTTCTGCATTTTCTAGTTTCTGATTATCGTGCTCGAGTGAGAGTGAGTGTGCTCGAGTGAGGGAAGAACATCACTCGAGTGAGGGATTTTGTGCTCGAGTGATCCTCTTCATTGAAAATTTTTGTGCTCTCGGGCAAGCACTTTCTGTCTTCACTTTCTTGCGCTTGAGGTGATGTCCGTACCAATGCTCGAGTGAGGGCTTTTATGCTTGAGTGAGACCATTTTCACTCGAGGTGCAGCAGTGAAAAATCAGTCTTTGTGCTTCCAAAAGGGGATCTTTGGGATAATTCTTCCTACCCTTTAGGAGTTTTGTTAAGGGTATTTAATGACTCTAAAAGAGCAATAATGATAACCAATTAAGTATTATGAAGTGAATTAAGCCTTGGAATAGAGTATAACTCTTCGTCCCTAATTATGAATATAGGATTTGACATTTGCCCTGCTCGGGAGAGACCGGCACTAGGACACGCACGGAAGGATCAAGGTAGTGACTCTTCTCTCATATTATATATGATGTTTTGGTATGCATAGCTTATCATTGAACTTGTGAACTGTGTACCATGGTCCATTACGGCGTGAGCACTTTAGCGTGAGCCATATAAGGAGTGACAGTAGTAATCTCTAGGTCGGCCGTTGAACTGCCGTCGTAATCGACATGGATCTTTGTGAATCCGACCCGTGGGGCGGTGTTTGTGAAACCAGCCGTGGGCTGTGTGTATCTTGCCTTTATGGCTTGCGTTATGAAATGCTTTATATGGATCCCAGCTGTGGTGAATTATATTGTGTGGATTATTGTGATGCAATACAGTATGAGCAATTCAGCGTGAGCAATCGTCAGGGATGACATGTGTCATACTAACCATTGCCGTTGTAGTTGCTTGTATGGATAATGATTTGATTTCATGCCTTACTATTGTACATTATATGATTGATTTGACACTACGGAGATTCTTTAGAATCTCACTCTCCCAAAATTAAACAATTTAGATAGGGTTGAAGGATCGAAAGGCAAATGGGCGACGAAGAGCAGTTAGAACTCCAGTTTAGGAGGATATTTTGGGTTAATGGTTATCATTGTATATCTTTTAGATATTTTGGTAGAAACGATTGTATATAGTAGATTTTGTGTAATCCCCAAGAAAAAGGGTATGAATTGTAGGCTTTGTGCCTTTGTGTAAATCCCTTTTTATTAATGAATGGAACCCGAGTGTGTCGGGAATTTATGCTATACTCTGATATGTATGAATGAAACCAACCGATACAGGCCATATTTGTTTTGTATTATGAATATGAGATTGTTATGATAAGGTTTTGAAAAAGTTTTTGAAAACCCTGATTTTGGAAAGTTTAATATGAATAAGTCCCAAATGATCTTACAGTCTCTAATTCAAACTTAATTACGTGTTACGAACATAAATCTCGGCCTTAATCTTGAGGGGGGTTATAATGGCTGAGGAACTAAGGCTACAAGTAGTGGTGAAGGCGACTGATCATAAGTGACATCAACATTGGAATCTAGATCGGTGAAAAGAACATGAGTTTGTGTTTGAGGAGGTGAAGTCGTGGCAGGAGTAAACTCAGGTGGAACCTCAGAAGAAGTAGGCAGAAAATGAGTGCGTAAGAAGATCTCTATATCAGTGATTCTTCTCGACATATTTTCTTCAGTCTTGAACATCAAGTCAAAGTTGGTATTCGTCTTGTCCACCAACTTTAAGACTTGTAACTCCATTGTGTTCACCAATTTCTCATACTCATTCGTCAATTCCTTTTTCAGACCAGACACAGCTTGATTGATCACTTCAGCCAGATGGGTAGAAAGTGATGCATTCAGGAAAGATGGAGGTGGAATTGAACCTTGAGTAGAAGACTGAGCCTCATCACCTTTCGATGGAGTGGCTTCTCGCTGAGATGTAGCCTTGGTTTGACTCACTAGAAGATTGATACTCATATGAGTCAATTGAGTCTTGCCAAACCTTGAAATAGTTACCCTCTCAGTTCCCTCCAAATACCACACTTTGTTTTTCTTGAGAATGAGAGACACAATTTGTGGATATGGTATAGTGGTGGATTTTGATGAAGAAAATCAAAATCTTCTCATCTCACTAAAGATAATCTCCCCCATATTTCTTCGCTGACCAGCTAGGAAGAAGGCCAGCAAGTAGTAATCTCTTTGAGCAAAATGGGTATAATTTTTGGATTTATTAACAATGCTATAAGAGCATATGTAGTGAAGGGCAACATTAGAATCAGGCATGTCAATAGGCTTAAAGTTAAGAGGGCCTATTGGGGTCATTTGGTCTCAAAAGCCAAAAGGTTTCATTGGCTAACAGAGTGGATGGATCAAAAAGAGGTGCAATATATCCAAGTAAATCATTAATGATATTAGCAGATATTATAATAAATTGATCTCTAACAATGGTAAATACTGCTTCCTCTATCAACTCTCCGGTCCTAGATTTTATGTTGTGGGATTTCATGTTGCAATAGAAAGTTTTCACAACAGAGGGTGAATAAGGAATATGAACACTCAATCAGGGAGCATAAAATCCAAGAAAAGGATGAAAATCCAAACCACAACTTTTCATCAGATATTCTAAGTTGACATAAACTATGGGACAGAATTGTCTATGTACAAACTCATAATCATATACCTTCTGTTTCAGTGCCTTCAGTTCCTTAACATTGAAGTCTTCAGGAGGAATTGTGACTTGTTCTTCCTCTAGAACCTGTGATGTTGAAGGAACCCCTAAAGCAGCCGTATTGGACTAGCCAACTTGATGTGAACTTGAGGCACCGACTTGTGAGGCAATTTTGCCAACCAATGCGTCAAGCCTTGACTTCTCTACTGCTTCCCGGAGTTGCATATTGAAGGAGTCATCAGAGGAAGAAGATTGTTGTGGTTTCTCTGTTTCCTTCTTCTTTCCTCTTCCTTTGACTTCTTTGGATTGAGACCGAGTCACAATCGGTTCTTTAAAAACCACTCCTTTTGGTTTCTTTTACGGAGGTTGATCCTTCTTAGCCATTTGAGGCTTACGGTGAGGTTTCTTGGCTGGAGTTCTCTTTTTGGTTTTAGGTTTAGGAGGAGGTGTAGGAGTAGAAGACAGAGGAAGTGTAGGAGATGAGGATGTGGCCACCAGAGTTTCTGAAACACTAGCGGCTAAATGAGTGGATGAAGGTGAATGGGAAACAATAGGAATCTTAGTTCTAGCCATTTCAAAAATGAAATGAGAATCACAGATTTGCTGAGGACAGAGTGACAGAGTTTCAGAGAGTTAGGGCATGAAATGAGAAGCTTAAAGGATAAATCTCACCTTATAAAGAAGATTGAGAAGTTGTAACGGTGATTTGAAGCAAAATGAGACGTTTAATTGATGGGTAACGGTCGGAGGTGAAGAGAGACGCCCTTCGAGTGACGCGACGCTTCAAGTGAGAGGAGGAAGTGTGACGGTCTGAGCTATCGCGTAACTGATATAAGTTCCAACACTCGAGTGATAACCCTAGTGCTCGAGTCTTATTCATACTGTGCTCGAGTGATATTCAGACAAATTTGATAAAGCATGTAAAAGCGTACCTGATTTAAATATATCTTGTTATATTTTTCATCTTTGTACTCAAATCCTCCAAAATCATTTGAGTAACCATGGTTTGAATAAATATTTGTATAAATTTATTCCTTCTGCTCGAGTTCTCTTGCTTTACTTCAAGTAAATTCATACCATGCTCAAGTGAAGATCTTTCCTCACTCTAGTGAGACCTATGACTCTTGGTATGCTTGAGTGAGTTTCAAGAGTTTTTACATACTCTGTTAATCCCTGTTTGACATAGCCTGAAGCAGAGTATATGCTATAGTTTTGGACTCGAGCATTGTTCACTGACTTTGAGTGAGAATGAGCTTATTACTCGAGTGACACTTCCAGTGCTCGAGTGACAGACTTGTGAAAACAATTTCTACATACTCCGATACCTAAATCAGTATGATTATCATGAAAACTCATTAAGCATAATAATTAACAAGAAAAACTTACAACTCATTGGGATTAACCATTCCCAATTCTCTTCGAATATATAAGAATTGATCTTTAGCTATTGGCTTTGTGAATATGCCAGTGAGTTGAAGATGTGTTGGTATAAATTCTACTTTAACATCCTTCTTTTGCACGTGATCTCGAATGAAATGATGTCAGATATCTATGTGTTTGGTTCTTGAATGTTGCACAGGATTCTTGGCCAACTAATGGTGCTAGTGTTGTCACAATAAATTGGAATCTCTTTTAAGTATATCCCCAAATCCTGAAGTTGTTGCTTCAACCATAGTACTTAAGAACAACAACTTACTACAGCTATATATTCAGCTTCAGTAGAAGATAATGACATTGTGTTCTGCTTCTTGTTGAACCATGATACTAGAGAGCCTCCAAGGAATTGACATTGACCACAGTACTTTTCCTGTCAGTTTTATATCCTCCATGATCTGAATCTGAATAAACCATCAAATATTCATTTCCTCTTTTTGGATACCATAAGCCAAGTTCTACAATGTCTCCTAGGTATTTGAAGATTCTTTTCACAGTCTCTGCATGTGATACCTTAGGAGAGATTGATACCTTACTCACATTCCAACACTGAATTGAATATCCGGCCTGCTTGCTGTAAGATAGAGTAATGAACCAATCATTATTCTATATTTAGTGATGTTGTAACTAGGACCTTTTACATCAGCATCCAACAATGTTGTAGAACTCATTGTAGTATTAGCTCCATTAGCATTGTCCAATCCATACTTCTTCAACAACTCCTTCTAATATTTTGTTTGAGATACAAATATCCCATTATTCTTTTGCTTAATTTGAAGTCCAAGAAAGAAATTTAATTCTCCCATCATGGACATCCAAATTCTCCCTGCATAATTTGGAAAATTCTTGACACATAGATTCGTTAGTAGCACCGAAAATAATATCATCAACATAAATTTGAACAATTAGAATATCATCTTTATTATGTTTGATGAAAAGAGTTGTATCCACTTTTCATCTGACAAAATTTTGATCAAGAAGAAATTTGCTTAGTCTTTCATACCAAGATCTAGGTGTTTCAAAACATGATCAGGTTTTGTTTCATCTTCAAAACCAGGAGGTTGTTCTACATATACTTCCTCCATAATATAACCATTTAGAAAGGCACTTTTCACATCCATTTGGTAAAGTTTAAAACCTTTAATGCAAGCAAAGGCTAAGAGTACTCGTATTGCTTCCAATCTTACCACTGGAGCATATGTTTCCTTATAATCAATACCTTCTTCTTGATTATAGCCTTTGGCTACTAATCTTGCTTTGTTTCTCACAATAATTGCTGATTCATCAAGTTTGTTTTTGGAAACCCATTTGGTTCCTATAACCGAGTGATCTTTAGGTCGAGGAACCAAATCCCAAACTTGATTTCTTCGGAATTGATTTAATTCTTCTTGCATAGCAATCACCCAATCATTGTCAGATAAAGCTTCTTCCATATTAGAAGGTTCAATTTCAGAAAAAAAAAAGGCAGAAAAAGTTACCTCATTGAGAATTCTATTTCTGGTTTTGACACCTTCGTGAATATCTCCAATTACTTGATCAATTGGATGATCTTTAATATGTCTCCATGCTTTTGGTTGAGCATGATCATCGACATCTTCTATATTTTGAAAATCATTTGTTTCAAGATCATTCTGTTTTAAAATAGTTTTGTTTTTCTTTACCAAATCTATTTCTTCTTCATCAAAATGCTTTGTCTGAGAGTCAAGTTCATCAAACACAACATGAATGGATTCTTCAACTATACATGTTCTTTTATTAAAAATTCTATATGCTTTACTTCAATTAGAATATCCTAGAAATAAACCTTTATCAGACTTTGAATCAAATTTACCCAAGTTTTCTTTACCGTTGTTGTGAATGAAGCACTTGCATCCAAAGATGTGTAGATGAGCAAGATTTGGCTTTCTTCCTTTATAGAGTTCATATGGTGTCTTTCCAAGTGACTTGCGAATATATGCTTGATTTGAAATGTAGCATGCGGTACTCATTGCATCTGCCCAAAACACTTGTGACATTTCTTTTTCATTAAGTATTGCTCTTGCCATTTCTGTGAGGACTCTGTTCTTCCTTTCTACTACTCCATTTTGCTGGGGTGTTCTAGGTGCATAGAAGTTGTGATCTATTCTCTCGTTGTTGCAGTAGTCTTCAAAGAGTTGATTATCAAATTCTCCTCCATGGTCTGTCCTAATAGAAACAATAGAAATACCTTTCTCATTTTGGACCTTCTTAGCAAACATAATAAATTCTACAAATGTTTCATATTTTGAAGCGATAAATATGGTCCATGTAAATCTTGTAAAATCATCGACAATTACTAAAGTATATAGATTTCCTCCAAAACATTTTACTCTTGCTGGACCTACCAAATCTATATGAAGTTATTGTACAGGTTTGGTAGTAGAAATCTCATACTTTGTTTTGAATGAAGATTTAGTTTGTTTACTTTTTGACAAGCTTCACAAATCATGTTATCTTTGAATTTTAGTTTAGGAAGACTAACAACTAAATCTTTTCTAATCAGTTTGTCAAGTTGGTTCATATTAACATGAGCCATATGCTTATGCCATAACCAACTTTCCTTTAATCTGCTAAGAAAACAATTTTCAAAAGAATTTGAATTTAAATCAATAGTATAACAGTTACCTTCCTTTTTAGCTCGAATATTTGCCTTGATGGATTCTTTATTAAGCGGCAGATCTTTCTTGTTTACTATCAAGCACTCTGTTGAATCAAAGATCACCCAATTATCTCTATCAGTGCTTTGACTTACACTCAAGAGGTTGTGTCATAATCCTTCAACGTAATATACATCATTGATTTGAACACCATCGGATTTTCCCACTTCACCAATTCCAGTAATACGTCCAGATTGATTACCTCCAAACGTTACCTTTCCTCCTTCTCTGGTTTCTAGTATGGTGAACTTATTTTTGTCACCAGTCATGTGTCTCAAGCATCTACTATCAATATATCACTTGTTTGCTCGTGATGCTTTGAGACATACCTAGAGTAAGGTGATCAATTTTTAGGTACCCACACTTTCTTGAGTCCTTTGTGGTTAGTATGTAATACTTTTGGTACATGTGTCCCTTTCGGAACCCATTTATACATGCCAATGACTTGTCCTTTTCTTAAATAACATGATGAAGTATAATGTCCTTTCCTATTACAATAGCTACATGATGCGAATGGATTTGATGTATGCACAGAATTCTTGAAATATTTGAGATAAGTTCTACTGCTATTTTTCTTATTTCCTCTATGATCAGACTTATATCCAATTCCAGATTTATCAAAGGAAACTCTCTAAGAATTTAGAATAACTTTAAGAGTTTCACTTCCTTTAATAAATTTTTCCACAATTTTTTGTTAAATCTCTTATTTTCTTATCTTTTTCTTCACATACCTCACATGATGATATGACAGTATTTTCCAATTCCTTTACTTTCTTCTTGTAACTAACCATTTCTTTAGCTACCTTGATGAATTCAGTATTCAATGCATTATATTCAGATAATAACTCATCATAAGTAGGTTCAGAATCACTTACCTCAGAATCCGATTCTTCTTCTTTGGCTACCAAACATAGATTTTCCACTTCGTCGTCGTCACTTTATTCATCCGACAAGCTATCACCCTAGATAGATGATATGTATGCTTTCTTCTTCTGCTTCTTTTTGTCTTTGTTTCTAAAGCATTCAGATTTGATGTGTCCGGGCTTCCCACATTCATAGCAAACTATCTGTTGCTCCTTGTTTTTGTTATTGCTTGGTCCACCTTGATAATTTTTGAAGTTCTTTTGACCTCTTCTATAGAACTTCTTGAATTTTCTCATGATCATTCCCATATCATCATCATAAGGAACATCTTCATTTTCAGAAGATTCTTCTTCCTTGATAGCTTTAAGCGCAACTCCTCTTTTCTTTTTATCATCGAACTCTTCTAGTTCCTTTTAGAATCTCAACTTTCCTTCATACTCAGAAAGGCTACCAAAGAGAGCAGCTATGGATCTCATTGACTCTCCTTTAGCTTCTTCGATAGCTGTAACCTTCGCTTCCCATTCTTTCGTAAGAATATTAAGAATCTTTCTTACCTGGGAATTTTGGTTAAATGATTTCCCAAGTGCAGATATTTGATTAACAAGATGAGTGTACCTGAGTTCAAATTTTGATATTCCTTCTCCAGGTTTCATACGAAATAGATCATACTCTGTAATTAGAGTATTGACTTTATTTTCTTTGATTCCGAATGTACCTTCACGAGCGATTTCAATAGCATCCCATATATCTTTAGCTGTTGGTAGAGTGCAGATTCGGAAATATTCTTTTTGACTGAGAGCACTCTGTATCATTAAAATAGCTTTACTATTTAACGTTACTAACCTCTTGTCATCTTTGTCAAACTCCTATGGGCTCTTTTTAACGACTCTATCTTCAATTTTCTTCATTAGAACATAGTCACCGTCATGTATCACATTCCATAAATCGTATTCGTTAGCCATCACGAACACTCTGAACTAGCTTTCCAAAACGAAAAATGTTCTCCAACAAAACTAGGAGGTCTAGTGATTAAAGCTCCGTCTGGAAGAATGTTTTCACCCATTGTTGCCATTTATCGGATCTTTCTCAAGCTATTAGGCTCTTCAGAGAAGACCTCGCTCTGATACCAAATGAAAGAGGCAAGCTTCACCCAAGAGGGGGTGAATTAGGTGATGTGATAAATTTTTTGGTTGATACGGTGATATAGCAATAGCTGTAGAAGGAGTAGTGTTGAGAAGATAAGCACATAGAGAGTTATACTGGTTCGGCCCAAAACCCAGGCCTACGTCTAGTCCTCAGAGATCAAGACCTACTGAGATTTTCACTATCTTCCAAGATTCAGTGGGCTCTCAGAACGCTACAAGACAATAGCTGTCCTTGGAAGGACTACAAGTAGAAATATTTGAAACTTCTCTCCCCCTTACGACAAGTGTTACGTGCAGAAAAACAAACCTATGACCTTTCTCTCTTGCTTATGTATACAAGTCTTATGAGCAGCAACGTTCTCTCCTGCTTACAGAACTGTAAGTCTTACGAGCAGCAACATTCTCTACTGCTTGTATCTTGTAAGTCTTATGAGCAGAAAGTCCTACTAAGAATTCTCTCATTGCTTCTCTCGTAAGGAAATCTCCCCTCTCAAGGTCCCAGTACCTTGAGATCAAATGAAAATAGAATTTGAAGTGTATACAGACTCTCTTACAAAGTAAATATGATAATCACTGAAGAACGATATGAATACAGAGGAAATATGAATAACAGAGACTCCTGAATTTTGCTTGTGTGAATTCTTGCACTTTGTTGGTTTTGATGGTCTCTGGAGCTCTGTATTTATAGAAATTTGTTTTGCCCGTTTGAATAATAATCATTGTGGAGCGGGGCATTTTATTGTGGAACGGCATGCGTACATTTGAAATCTTTGAACGCAATAGCTACGTACTTGGATGGTCGTAATGATGTTGTCTGCCGTTCTTTGACTTCCTTTGTGTCTTTCTAATTCAAATGTTCAAACTCCTGTATCACACTCGTACATGTTAAATGATGTTATATAATAATAATAAGTGAAAATAAAATGAATAAATAACATTAAACCATATTCGAATTGAATGCTGTAAGACTGGTGCATTTTGGCTTCGGCAGAGTATCACTCGAGTGCTGTGATGTCTCACTCGAGTGTAATACCATATTTTCTCCTTTTGCTTCAGTTTTACGCTTGCACTTCCACAGATTTTGAGAAAGTGCATTTTCACACTTGCGAGTGATGTGGGACCTCACTCAAGCACGGGTCTCCTCACTCGAGTGCTTCTTCTTTTATACTATGAGCTACATCTCTGGACAACACTCGGACCCTATTTTATCAAGAGTATGATTTTGCACTTGTAAGTGATGTGGGTCCTCACTCGAGCATACCTACTCTTACTCGAGTGAGAAGAATATTCTTCTATAATATAGTCTTTGTCTTTAGCACTTGCATCAAAACTGAGAGAGTTAAATTTCTCACTCGCGGGTGCTGAGGTATCACTCAGGTGAATGTACTCTCACTCGGGCATGCTTATGTTTCTTTGTTCTGCATGACTCTCGGGCAAACACTCGTAGTTTCTCACTCGCTTGGACTGGGTGCATATAAGACCATCACTCGAGTACATAAACTGTGCTCGAGTGAAGTATTGATATCTTGTTTCTGACTTTGCTCTCTGTTAAACACATTCTGTCCAACACTTTCATATGCTTGAGTGCATCAGTAAAATTGACAGCAATTGCTCTCTATCAAACACTTTTTGTCCAACACTTGCATGTGCTCGAGTGCATAAGAGGTTGATGCTCGAGTGTTAACTCTGTTGCTCGAGTGCATCAGTAAAACTGACAGCAAACCCTTTTAAACTTTACCATATGGATTTGGTAACTTTGTAACTTATTGTCTAGACTTGTAAAAACATAACTTGCGCACAATATCCTTTTGTTATCATCAAAACTTGGAATCTAACATGAAAATGAGAACATGAGTTGATATACCATGACTTGATGATATTACACTTGTATTATATGTTCTGAGATAGCTGTGTAATTGAAGATAATTAATTTTAAGGAGAGGAGCTTGATGAAGTTTGAGTATTGTTGTCCCACTAGGTATGCCGTCATACAATATACCATGTGGTTGGCTTTTATTGTCCCTAAATGGTAACCTGGGATTACGACACCTCATGCAATAAATGGTGAGGGAATCCACGGTTCGTTGTGCACTCTACTGTACTTTGGTCGGTTTGTACCACACACTAGAGAGCTAGTAACAGTTCCCAATCACAAGGAAGACTTAGCCTATGGATTCAAGCTGGCATAATAGAGGGGATATGGCAGAAATTGAATAAATAAAGTTAATAAATGAATATTTACTCATAATAAATCTTTGATGTGATATTGTTGTTATATTACATTCATTTCATTTACTTATTGCGAACTGTCCACTTGCTTCCCACTACTACAAAGACATAAATTTTACTACCTTAAAGGACATCCAATTTTCAAAAAGAGAAGTAAAAAAAAAAAGGTGGTGGCATTTTTGTAATTTTATGTATCATTTTTGACAAATTAGGTATCCTGTAACACCCTGCCTTTAATCACGTGATTATATCCGATATTAGGTAATTAAAGTAAATTAGAGATCGTCGAATAGTTTAAAACCCATAAAATGTTCCCTTTAGTAGTAGGGACTTTACGAAATTTTCAAAACTTCATTCCTCTTTCGGTCTCAAGTTCAATTATCGAATATAATCACCTGTGCAGTTTATCTACATTTACGTATGACAGAGTGTGAAACCAAAATCCCGGCAACCCCCGGGTTCAACTACATGTATATAGTTTCAAATCCTGATGAGGGAATTACAGGTTCAAGTATTCAAACCATTTACAACTCAACGTTATACAGTAATCCCCAATTAAACAGTCTAACCAACATGTCCAAAATAAATGTCCCTACGGAACTCTACCCGCTCCGGGTCACGTGCTTCTCCTTGGAGCCACTCGCCCTGTCTGAAAGGTTAGTTCAAGGAAAGAATGAGATTCAAAAGAATCCCAGTAGTAACAAAACATTTATACCACATATAAACACACACCATGTAAGCAAATCGTCATACAGCAGCAACACATATCACACTCCACCCTCATCCCCTTTCTCCGCCGGGTAGGCACACCATCCTCACCCGAACCGTTGCTAGCTACTCAGGGACTATTGGCGTGGCAGTGCATAAACATAGCCTTATAGCTCATACAGCTATCCAGCTCTCACAAATGGCCGTCGGCCTTACAAATAGCCTTTCGGCTCACATATCACATATATCACACTTTATCCTCATCCCCTTTCTCCGCCGGGAAGGCACACTGCCTAAACCCGAACCGTTGTTAGCTACTCAGGGACTATCGGAATGACAGTGCTAACACAAATCCACAAAGATCGCAGCATACGAATCCATTCCCAATCAACGATATAACACACATGCAATGCATCATATATGGTACGAAAGAAAAGTCACTACCTCGTTCCTTCCTGACGTTTGCTGGCTCAGTTGGCTCACGAGGGCGGCAAATATCAAAGCCTATAAACAAAATCAAGAATGGTGGATTAATTTCCTACCCCCAATTCCTACTTTCAAACACTTAGAATAGGTTCCATATGAGTCTATAATGAAAATTTACAAAAATGCCCCTGGGGACCCGGCCTGGGCCCGCCGTACCCGGTCCGGTTGCACTTTTCCCGAAATTCTAATCTCGGCTATCCTAACGTGTTTCCGCCCAAGGAATCCATTTCCGTACTCGGAATTATCAAATTCAATGTTAAATTACAAATTTACCCTTGGCAGCCCCACTTTAAGGGTTTTAGGGGCGTTTTCGTAATCATGCTTTTTCGGCCTTTTCCGAAAAAGTGACCAACTGTAACCCCACCTAATTTTCGCCCCTGAACTCAATGGAACCATCAAATCATTGAAAACCCAACTCTAAGACCCATTTCTAGAGCTCGCCGAAATTTATGAGTTTTCTGGGGAAAATCGGGGTTTTACGATTTCGGCTCCGTAAACGCGTTCCTTTCTACTCCTAACCACTTTATTAACCATTACATTAGGTTACAACTAACATTAAGACCCAATTTGGGCAGCATAACCCCTAGGCCACATCATTTCCAAACTTTAAAACCAATGGCAATCCGGCGAAATTTCACCGATTAAATTGCCCACAGCAGCCAGAATAGACAATACACGAAAGTTTGGAAGTTACCTCAAGCTCCCACTAGCTTTTCCCAAATTTGGCTGAACCCTAGCCTCTTTGAACCAGAAATTATTTGCTTCAAAACCTTAAAGAATAAAGAGGAGTAGCTTAGAGTCGGAGTTATACGCGTTAGGAGCTAAATCGCCGGAGAAATCGGCTTACCTTGTGAGATTTCTTCCTCTTTTTCTCTCTTTTCTCCAAGCTCTCTTCACATTTTTTTTCCTCTGGAATGAGTCGGGAATGGCTGATGAAGATGATGGAATTGCTTTTTATTCCATGTTGATGTCACCTTACCACATAATGATGTCATAATTTCTAATTTCACATTTTCGGATTTTCTGGCAGATTTTCTGCCCAACTTTGAAAAATCATAACTAATTCTAGAAAAATCGAAATGAGGTGATTCCAAAGCCAAATGAAAGATATTTAAGTCCTATTCATAGGAAAAATATTGGCCATTACTGAAAATCACCACAAAATTCCCAAAATTTCAATCTTTACATACTGTTCCAGAAAATAATTAATTTCGCTGGGCAAACTTCAAAAATCCAAAACTCTTAGGTCACAAATCAAAATGATACAAATTATATGTTCATTTTGAAGCTTGACATGTGAACTTTAATACTGGAAAATTTCAGAATTTTTAGACACCATTGGCCTATTTAAAACGTCCATACAAATTGGCTGCCCTGTACAGAGTTTCAATGGACAGAGTTTTCAACTTTTGCACAATTGTTCCCAATGGTTCCAACTTCACAATAAACACTCTCCCCACATGAATTTTCACAAGGAAGCCATTGGAATCATTAAAATATCCAAATTCCCATCACACATTCTCCAAAAGTGTTTATTCCACAATAATTACATCCACTTTTGAAGTCATTAGCCCTTAATCACTTTTTGGGATATTACATTTCTCCCCCCGTAAAATAAATTTCGTCCTCAAAATTTGTCACACAACTTGAGCCATAAACTCTGGATAACGTCTTCGCATATCTGCTTCCGCTTCCCAAGTTGCTTCTCTTTCTTTCATTCCCTTCCAGATCACTTTCACAAATGGAATGCTTCGGTGTCTGAGCCGTCGCTCTTCTCGATCAATGATCTGCTCTGGCTCTACCGTATATGTGAAGTTGTCTTGTAATTCGACTTCTTCATATTCAACTATATGAGATGGATCCGGTTGGTACTTCTTCAGTTGGGAAACATGAAACACATCTTGGAGCCTTCTCAAGTTCGGGGGTAGGGCTACTCGATAGGCTACAGGCCCAATTCTTGCAAGAATCTCAAAAGGACCTATGTACCTCGGGCTCAACTTCTTCCGCTTGATAGCTCTCCCGATGCCCGTAATTGGTGATACTCTCAGAAAAACATGATCACCAACCTCAAACTCTAGAGGCCTTCTCCTCTTATCAGCGTAGCTTTTCTGTCTACTTTGCGCTGCAAGGAGCCTCTTACGATTGATCCGAATCTGTGCTGAGGTTTGATCAACCAAATCTGGCCCATAAAGCTTCCTTTCGGATAATTCATTCCAGCATATAGGTGATTGACACCGTCTTCCATACAACGCTTCATACGGAGCCATTTGGATACTCGCATGATAGCTATTGTTGTAAGCGAACTCAGCCAGTGGAAGGAAACAATCCCAACTTCCTTTAAAGTCGAGAACACAAGCTCGCAACATATCTTCCAGCGTCTGAATTGTTCTCTCAGATTGTCTATCCGTTTGAGGATGATAAGCCGTACTGAATCTCAGTTGAGTACCTAAGGCTTCATGCAGTGCTTTCCAAAACTTTGAAGTAAATCGTGGATCTCGATCGGAAATGATGTTTTTCGGAACACCATGAAGTTTGACAATCTCTCGGATATAAATCTCCGCTAGTTTATCAGGAGAATAACAAGCATTGATTGGTATGAAGTGGGCTGACTTCGTTAACCGATCCACAATTACCCAGATCGCATCATAGTTTCTGATCCTGGGTAATCCCACAACCAAATCCATGGTCACGCTTTCCCATTTCCATTCTGGAATCTCGGGACTTTGGAGTAAACCAGGTGGTCTCTGGTGCTCAATCTTCACTTTCTGACAAGTGAGGCATCTTGCCACATACTTGGTCACATCACTCTTCAATCCCGGCCACCAATACACAGCTTTCAAGTTATGATACATCTTGGTCATACCAGGATGAAGGGTGTACCGGCTCTTATGCGCCTCATCCAGAATCTTCTGCCTTAGCTCCGCCTTAAGTGGAACACAGACTCTTTTCTGATAGCGAACTAATCCACGAGGCGATAGGTCGTAGCCTGGGACTTCTCCCCATTCAATTCGAGTCAGATTGCGCTGTATCCAGTCATCTTGACTCTGAGCTTCTTCAATTTCCGCCCTTAGATTACTCTCCTCTTGAGAAACAGCGTAATTGGCACAAATGATCTGGTTTGTCAAATTTAAATCACGGAAATCTTCAATCAATTTCCTTTCTTGTATCATCATAGCTGCAACGAGCACGGTCTTTCGGCTAAGAGCATCAGCGACTACATTTGCCTTACCCGGATGATACTTGATTTCCAGGTTGTAGTCTTTGAGCAATTCCATCTAGCGGCGCTGTCTCATATTCAATTCTTTCTGGTCGTACAGATACTTGAGACTCTTGTGGTCGCAGTACAGTTCCACAGTCACTCCATACAAATAATGCCTCCAAATCTTCAAGGCAAACACAATGGCCGCAAGCTCCAGATCATGAGTGGGATAGTTCAATTCATGAGGTCTGAGCTGTCGAGAGGCGTAGGCCACCACACGTCCCTGCTGCATAAGGACACACCCTAATCCCTGCCCACTGGCATCAGAGTACACAACATATGTCGTACTGGGATCGGGCAAAATCAACACAGGCGCCGTAGTCAACCTCTCCTTCAGCTCCACAAAACACTTTTCACATTTCTCATCCCACACAAACGGCTGATCCTTTCTTGTGAGCTTGGTCATTGGTAACGCAATACGAGAGAAATTCTGGATGAATCTCTGGTAGTACCCGGCAAGACCCAGAAAATTGCGTACTTCTGCCACAGATTCTGGCCTCTTCCAGTCTAGCACTGCTTCCACTTTACTGGGATCTACAGAGACCCCTTCTTGCGAGATAACATGGCCTAGGAATCTCACTTCCGATAGCCAAAACTCACACTTGCTCAACTTGGCATATAGTTGTTTCTCACGCAAAATATTTAGTACAACTCTCAGATGATGCTCATGCTCCTCCATACTCTTGGAATATATCAGAATGTCATCGATAAACGCAACAACAAACTGATCCAGATACTGTCGAAAGATACAGTTCATGTAATCCATAAAAACCGCAGGTGCGTTGGTTAGCCCAAATGGCATCACCAAAAACTCATAATGACCATACCGGGTCCTGAAAGCCGTTTTTGGAATATCTTCTGCTTTCACTCGCAGCTGATGATACCCTGACCTTAGATCAATCTTTGAGAAGACACACGATCCAGATAACTGATCTAGAAGGTCATCAATTCGAGGAAGTGGGTATTTGTTCTTAATGGTAACTTTGTTCAACTCTCTGTAGTCGATACATAGTCGAAGACTCCCATCCTTCTTCTTAACAAATAACACTGGAGCTCCCCAAGGCGACACAATGGGTCTGATGAACCCTTTGTCAAGCAGATCTTCTATCTGTTTCTTTAACTCTGCCATTTCATTTGGGGCCATGCGGTATGGGGCCTTGGATATAGAACCAGCTCCAGGTATAATGTCAATCTGGAACTGAACTTCCTTCTCAGGAGGCAATCCACTAAGATCATCTGGAAATACCTCAGGGAACTCATTTACCACGGGTACTTTACTCAAAATCTCACCAGTTTCCCCTTGCACCGAGAAAAACACTACATACCCCTGGCAACCCTTTTTAAGATACTTTTCAGCTTTAGCCATAGAAAGAAAATTCATACTGGCACTCACAATTTCGACCCTCTAAGAAACAGGATATACCATCCTCTTGTTTCCACAATCAAGCAACACATTATTTATCGTTAACCAATCAAAACCTAAAATGACTTCTAATTGGTAAAGCGGCAAACATATCAAATCTACAACAGATTGGTGCCCTTCCACAGTTACGACACAATTCAAGTAAGCTTCTGTGGTTAAGGCCTTAATACCCATTGGAGTTGACACTACTAGATCGAATGGTAACTTATGTACATGCAACCCCAGGCGCTTCACGCAATCATAAGCAATGAAGGAGTGACTTGCACCTGAGTCGAACAATGCTTGCAAAAGATGGCCATTAATAGAGATTTTACCTTGTATCAACTCAGGAGATTTACGAGCCTCCTCGTGGGTCATAGCGAACACTCGGCCCTGTGTCTTTGGTCTCTGCTCAACTCGCGGTCGTTGACAATCTCTAGAAAGATGTCCTGGCTGCTTACAATTAAAACATATCATTTCTCCCCGACAATTCTGACCATAATGCGATTTGTGGCAGCGAGGACATTTCCACTCGGTCACAAATCTCTGAGGTTCACGATCTCTAGGCTGGTAGGGCTTCTTATCACCGCCCTTGAATGAAGATGATCCTTGGCCTTTCCGCTTCTGGGAAACATTACCCTTACTAGGTTCGTTGCGGTGGCCAGTAGCTCTAACAGGATACAGCTCTTTCAAATTGTTTTCCGTGATTCGACATTGCTCCACAGCCTTGTTAAACTTGGTGAATTGGTAAGTGGCTAACCGCTTCCTCAACTCTCGTCTCAGACCGCGGATAAGCATATCCGAACTCCATTCTTCGTCATCCTTGAACCGGAGGTAGGAGGAGTACCGAGCCAATCGAACAAAATGGGACAAGTAATCATCAAAGCTCTCTGTGTCCCCTTGTCTGATATTCAGAAACTCTGTCTCCTTCTCGAGCCGCACTGATTTGGGAAAATACTTCTCATTGAACTCTTGCTGGAACAATTCCCAAGTCAGCGGCATTTCTTTGCTCTTCAATGTTAGGGCGATATTCCGCCACCAACGGTCTGCATCCCCTTCGAGCTTATAAACGGCCAGTCGTGGCTTCACCTCATCCGGGCAAACAAGAACCTCAAATATTTTCTCCAGCCTACACATCCAGTCTTCAGCTGCTTGAGGGTCAAACCTTCCTCTGAACGCCGGAGGCAGATGCTTGCAAAATCTGGTGACCCAAAATTGCAGGTCTCTTTCCTCTCTAAGCGGCATCCCATGTGATTCTTGATTCGGAATAGCATGAGGTGGGGATTCTAATGGTCGTGCTGATCCTTCTGCAGTGTCCTCATGACGGGTTTCTTCTTGAGTTTCCACCGGAGTGGATTGAACCGAGTTCTCCTTGTTCTTTGCTTTCTCTGCTCTGAGCTCTTCTCTGAGCTCAGTTATCATATCCCGCTGATCTCTGATTAGACCCATTAATTCCTGCATTGCATCCGGTGGATTATTATTGACGACCTCCACATCAGGGTCTACACGCGGAATACTGGGGCGTCCTCTAGTTTTCTTCATTCTACAAACAACTTGCCCCATTAATTTAGCAGAAATAGTATGCACTTATAGTCACAAAACTCATATATATATCCATGTCAATATATCATACACGTGCATACACAACAATCATTCTCAGATAATCTTCTATCCCTATAACCAACTAAGGGATCTATCCTAGCAAACTCAACCCTTGCCAGGAACTACATCTCTGATACCAAAATGTAACACCCAGCCTTTAATCACGTGATTATAATTCGATATTAGGTAATTAAAGTAAATTAGAGACCGTCGAATAGTTTAAAACCCATAAAATGTTCCCTTTAGTAGTAGGGACTTTACAAAATTTTCAAAACTTCATTCCTCTTTCGGTCTCAAGTTCAATTATCGAATATAATCACCTGTGCAGTTTATCTACATTTACGTATGACAGAGTGTGAAACCAAAATCCCGGCAACCCCCGGGTTCAACTACATGTATATAGTTTCAAATCCTGATGAGGGAATTACAGGTTCAAGTATTCAAACCATTTACAACTCAACGTTATACAGTAATCCCCAATTAAACAGTCTAACCAACATGTCCAAAATAAATGTCCCTACGGAACTCTACCCGCTCCGGGTCACGTGCTTCTCCTTGGAGCCACTCGCCCTGTCTGAAAGGTTAGTTCAAGGAAAGAATGAGATTCAAAAGAATCCCAGTAGTAACAAAACATTTATACCACATATAAACACACACCATGTAAGCAAATCGTCATACAGCAGCAGCACATATCACACTCCACCCTCATCCCCTTTCTCCGCCGGGTAGGCACACCATCCTCACCCGAACCGTTGCTAGCTACTTAGGGACTATTGGCGTGGCAGTGCATAAACATAGCCTTATAGCTCATACAGCTATCCGGCTCTCACAAATGGCCCGTCGGCCTCACAAATAGCCTTTCGGCTCACATATCACATATATCACACTTCATCCTCATCCCCTTTCTCCGCCGGGAAGGCACACTGCCTAAACCCGAACCGTTGTTAGCTACTCAGGGACTATCGGAATGACAGTGCTAACACAAATCCACAAAGATCGCAGCATACGAATCCATTCCCAATCAACGATATAACACACATGCAATGCATCATATATGGTACGAAAGAAAAGTCACTACCTCGTTCCTTCCTGACGTTTGCTGGCTCAGTTGGCTCACGAGGGCGGCAAATATCAAAGCCTATAAACAAAATCAAGAATGGTGGATTAATTTCCTACCCCCAATTCCTACTTTCAAACACTTAGAATAGGTTCCATATGAGTCTATAATGAAAATTTACAAAAATGCCCCTGGGGACCCGGCCTGGGCCCGCCGTACCCGGTCCGGTTACACTTTTCCCGAAATTCTAATCTGGGCTATCCTAACGTATTTCCGCCCAAGGAATCCATTTCCGTACTCGGAATTATCAAATTCAATGTTAAATTACAAATTTACCCTTGGCAGCCCCACTTTAAGGGTTTTAGGGGCGTTTTCGTAATCATGCTTTTTCGGCCTTTTCCGAAAAAGTGACCAACTGTAACCCCACCTAATTTTCGCCCCTGAACTCAATCGAACCATCAAATCATTGAAAACCCAACTCTAAGACCCATTTCTAGAGCTCGCCGAAATTTATGAGTTTTTTGGGGAAAATCGGGGTTTTACGATTTCGGCTCCGTAAACGCGTTCCTTTCTACTCCTAACCACTTTATTAACCATTACATTAGGTTACAACTAACATTAAGACCCAATTTGGGCAGCATAACCCCTAGGCCACATCATTTCCAAACTTTAAAACCAATGGCAATCCGGCGAAATTTCACCGATTAAATTGCCCACAACAGCCAGAATAGACAATACACGAAAGTTTGGAAGTTACCTCAAGCTCCCACTAGCTTTTCCCAAATTTGGCTGAACCCTAGCCTCTTTGAACCAGAAATTATTTGCTTCAAAACCTTAAAGAATAAAAAGGAGTAGCTTAGAGTCGGAGTTATACGCGTTAGGAGCTAAATCGCCGGAGAAATCGGCTTACCTTGCGAGATTTCTTCCTCTTTTTCTCTCTTTTCTCCAAGCTCTCTTCACGTTTTTTTTCCTCTGGAATGGGTCGGGATTGGCTGATGAAGATGATGGAATTGCTTTTAATTCCATGTTGATGTCACCTTACCACATAATGATGTCATAATTTCTAATTTCACATTTTCGGATTTTCTGGCAGATTTTCTGCCCAACTTTGAAAAATCATAACTAATTCTAGAAAAATCGAAATGAGGTGATTCCAAAGCCAAATGAAAGATATGTAAGTCCTATTCATAGGAAAAATATTGGCCATTACTGAAAATCACCACAAAATTCCCAGAATTTCAATCTTTACATACTGTTCCAGAAAATAATTAATTTCGCTGGGCAAACTTCAAAAATCCAAAACTCTTAGGTCACAAATCAAAATGATACAAATTATATGTTCATTTTGAAGCTTGACATGTGAACTTTAATACTGGAAAATTTCAGAATTTTTAGACACCATTGGCCTATTTAAAACGTCCATACAAATTGGCTGCCCTGTACAGAGTTTCAATGGACAGAGTTTTCAACTTTTGCACAATTGTTCCCATTGGTTCCAACTTCACAATAAACACTCTCCCCACATGAATTTTCACAAGGAAGCCATTGGAATCATTAAAATATCCAAATTCCCATCACACATTCTCCAAAAGTGTTTATTCCACAATAATTACATCCACTTTTGAAGTCATTAGCCCTTAATCACTTTTTGGGATATTACATATCCCAATTTCACAAACAGATGTTTGACATCTCAATTCCAAAAGCGAACACCAAAAGTACACCTTTGGCATCCCTAATTAAATTAGGGACTCCAAAAGCTGATTTTAGCATCCCTATTTACATTGGGGATGTAGAAGGGTTGCTTTCTTCGAACTCAAATACATACATTGTCAAAAAATTCCATTGCAACACACACCACCCCCCTTGCTCTTTCCTCCCCCTCTCTTTCTCTCTCGCCCCACATGACATTTCTCAATTTCTCTAAGAGGAGTTGCAAAGAGAGACCCATACTCCATAGATTCAAATGGCTTCTTCCAATTCTTCCTTCTGTATTCTCACCATCCTCCTCACTCTTGTCATGCCCTTCAATGCTCCTACCTGTGATAGTAATCTTTCTCTTCATCAGTTCTCAAATCTAACATGTCATCCTCTATTTACATTCTCTTTGCATTTGGATCTGACTCTCTTGTTTGTTTGTTGTTGTTGTTGTTATTATTATATAATTTCCTTTCTTGTTTCACAATCATATCTAGTACGATGCATGTGAAGATGAAGAGAATGGATTTTTGAATTCAAAAGAGAGAGGTGCACTGTTCACAATCACTATAGACATCATTGTTCATAGTCATTGTTTATGCTTTTAAAAAAATTGTGAACCAACTTACGGCGTTTGTTTTAAAAAGGGATGTCATAAGTCTCTTATGATGTTCTTTTTTTAACGAACGTTGTTTTTCAAGTTTTACTACGTTGTTCGCATAGGCGTCCCCCTGAAAAGGGATATATAAAATGCCTAAAAATGGATGTTAAAAGTGTTTTATGTAGTAGTGACCCACAGCACATAGTGATCATGTTCTAGGACGGGATTTAGTTACTGAGTTATCGATCTCGCTCTTTCCATAATTAACATTTTTCATGTCAAAATGATAAGGTGAGGAGCTTTAGAAAAGGTGTTGGATTCGTAAATACGATCCTATGAGAATTGTAGTCTTTCCTTCATGTTTTTTGACACTAGGAACTTTAATCTCATGTTCATTGATTTGATTGGATTTAATTTGAGACTTGAACTAATTTGACTGAATTGAGGGCCGGAGGCCTGGAGCGAAGCTCCTGTGTAATGTACTTGCTGTGAGGACAAAGGCTTAAAGCTGAGCTCCCTGTAACTGATATAATTGTCACAAGGAACATATTTATAACTTTCAATGTATGTGAGATTATATATGAATTGTTTTAATTAACCATAATCAACTTGTATGTGTGCTCGTTCCTTTTCTATTAAGGTTAAGATTTAAAAAGTAATGTTATGACATTTATAAACTCAATAGACTCATGGTGAGTCGTTTCCTTTTCATTCAAGGTTATCTTCTGAATTTTTTTTTTTAAAAAAAAATCAATGCTAAGTACATAGCTTTTAAGAGAGAATGTTATATTAGTTGAGTTATTTAACATGACATATATTTTTTAAAATACTCTAGTCAATTTTTTTAATTCCTTCATTTCCTATCCTACTTGATTATTATTGTTTAAGTATCAATAGGGGTGAATTAGGAAAAGATTGATAAATATAATAATCATGTCTTATATTTAATATCAAAATCAAATATATAAATATATGTTATATTAAACGCGGAAGGAGTATCTAATTCATAGAAACTTCTCTGGTTACGTCTCTTTGTATGTGATACCTTTTTTCATTTTTATTTTTTTTGATATGACACGTAGCTTAAATTTTTTTTTTTTTTGGTCGAAAAGCTTAACTCTAATTTCAAACGGTGCTCACATAAAGTGTCATCTTTATATAGTCTTCAGAAGAGACACATTTTCCTATTACAAGGAAATGTTGGCCTACCGAACCTAGCTCATTTTTATTCTCTGCTCTAATTATGATGTTAATGTGGTTTATCATGTGATAAGTTATTTATTTTAAAATAATTAATACCCTTTAATTATTTTCGCTATTGGGCACAGTTGTTGACAAGTAATACTCTACTTTTATATGGTTATATATTATACAATTTTTTTTTAAATAATTACAAATATCGATGGACATTATATTTTAGGAAGAAAGACGAATAAATATCACTTAAACTTCAAAATCCTAAATCAGTAATTTCCTAAAAATATGAGTTGTCAATTACTATACTCTTCTTGTCAATCCTTTTACTTTTATTGTTAACAGAACCAATTTAAGATTTTGAAGTTCAAATGGTATATTTTTAATTCTTTTCTCTATATTTAACTTTGATATGATTTATTATTATTAAGAGGAATATAAGTTTTCCTTTTCAACTTTGTTTTATAAAAATATTATAAATGTAGAAGACATAGTTTTCATTTTCTTCCCCCCTTCTGTCCTTCAGTCTTTCAAAGTCATCATTTCCACTTGCTGCAACGTCTTGCTTTCAGACTGAGTCTTCTGCTTTAATGATTATTAATATTACCCCGCACCCCGTTACCCGATTCAAATGTAAGACACTTTTTGAAAACTCAGATATTTTAATATAGAGTAAATGTGTTAAAATGATAATTTTTTTTTTTTTTGAAAAGTGTAACTGTAAGTATAAATTATTTTTTGAAGTAAAAATAATCATAAACATTATAAAAGAGGGTAAAAGTAATCACGATGCTAACGGACGTTAACGTCCGTTAATGTGAACTTTTTAACAAAATGTTAATGTGGTAAAATAACCATTAACTAATACCAAAAGTGTAAAAGTAACCACAAACTTTTTCTTGGATGCAAAAGTAACTTCTTGAACATTAATTCATAATTTTTTTTTTTTTTTGCTTTTGTGTTATGAGTGTTTTATCAATTTAGAGATTAAAATGACAAAAAGTTAAAAAAAAACTTATAAAATAATGTTCAAAAAGTCACTTATTTTATAATTAATGTTAGGGATTTTATCATGGTTATTGGACCTGAACTGGACCGGAAACCGGCCAATTTGTCAATAGATTCAAGTCAAGTTTTTAATTTTTTTTAAGAAAATATTTATTTAATATTTCCTTCAGAATTGCATACTATAAACCTAAAACTTTCCATTTCTCACCGGTTTAGTCCTGGTTTAGCTCCTGTTTAACTCACTGACCCTTGATCCAGTACTCCAGCCGATTCACTGATAGGTCCAGGTTTAATTACCTTGGATTTTATCTTTTGGAGTTAGGTAATAATTTTCTTTGGTTTCGTCATTCTCGCTAAAATAAAACAAAATTGACTTCTTGAATATTAATTCATAAGTTTTGTCATTTTAGCCCCCAAATTGATAAAATACTCATAACATAAAAGCAAAAAAAAAAAAAAGAATTAATGTTTAACAAGTTATTTTTGCATCTAAGAAAAAGTTTATGGTTACTTTTGTACTTTTGGTATTAGTTAATGGCTATTTTAGCACCTTAATTTTTTGTTAAAAAGTTCACATTGACGGACGTTAACGTCCATTAACGTCATGGTTACTTTTGCCCTCTTTTATAATGTTTATGGTTACTTTTGCTCCAAAAAATAATTTATGATTACAATTACACTTTTCACAAAAGTTTATAGTCATTTTAACACATTTACCCTTTAATATATTATGAAACTGAATTCGGATATAGCAAAATGGCTATAGAATTCAATATATTTTTAAAACCATTGGTTTCGAAATATAATGTGGCAGCGGGAATTAACTCTCTATATATAAATTTACTTTTGATCCTTATTGGGTGATATTGAAATTTTAAATATTGACAAAATATTTTTAAATATTGACATATTATAAGTTTAATTTTCACAATATATAACAATTAATTATTGACACATAAAATCATCAATAGAGATTAACGATACTAAGCTTAACTTATTGAGATTAACAAAAATAAAGTACAAAACAAAAATATTGTGTAAAGTCGTAGAACCAAAATTGTACTTTTATAATAGGTGGAAGGCATCAAACAAAAATGGATAAATTTGATATTTATGTGTTTTTTTGTCGAATATATTTATGTGTTTTAGATCCACTTCATCGGTTCTCCCCAGAAGACAAATTTTATATAATACCTTCAGGGTTATTTGAGGGATGTTTAAATTCAAATGATTTTTGGTGGAACTAAACCCTTGGACAGGACACTTTCTCAAAGAATTTTTTGTCCTCTTCCTCAAGAAATGCACATTTTAAAATTTATAATTTACACCCCTAAAATTATATACATAGTTTATTATAGGGTAAAGGTGTTAAAATGATCATAAACTTTTTTGAAAAGTGCAATTGTAACCATAAACTATTTTTTGGAGTAAAAGTAACCATAAATATTATAAAAGAGGGCAAAAGTAACCACGACATTAACGGACGTTAACGTCCGTTAATGTGAACATTTTAGCAAAATGTTAAGGTGCTAAAATAACCATACTTTTTATACTTTTGGTATTAGTTAATGGCTATTTTAGCACCTTAACATTTTGTTAAAAAGTTCACATTAACGGACGTTAACGTCGTGGTTACTTTTGCCCTCTTTTATAATGTTTATAGTTACTTTTGCTCCAAAAAAAATTTATGGTTACAGTTGCACTTTTCACAAAAGTTTATGGTCATTTTAGCACCTTTACCCTTTATTATATATAAAATGTTTCGTTGAAATTAATATTTTAATTTAATATAATTCGTTTAGTTTTAAAACTAAACCTTTATTTTATTATAAGGGGTGAATGTGTAAATTTAACAATGAACAATTTTGTTATGAGCCCGCATAAGAATTAACTATTTTCGGGTGCAAAACTTGACATAAATAATTTATTTGAGAGCAGATATAATAACGTCGTTAAAGAGACTTAACTTTTTTTATTTTTTGTATTGTGGGTCCCATCAAGCTTCTCTCTCTATTATTTTTATATTTTTTAATGGGACAATATCATTTAGACCTCATAGAAACAATTTCATTTCAATTAACCTCTAAAAGATTATATAATTTTACGGCACCCTATTGGGTCAAAATGAAATTACGTTTTTCAGTGAAAAGACCATAATGTTCTTATTTTATTTTATTTTTTTATAAGAGCATTTACAAGATAAATATGGACATTTTTAAGACAAATAAAAGGATTCAAAGAAAAGCAAGAAGTTAATAATAACATTATGGCCATTTACAAAAGAAGTAAGAGAATTCATAAGACGAATAAGGGTATTCACAAGAAAAATAAATGCATTTATAAGACAAATAAAAGAATTTAAAAGAATCCAAGAAGTTAAAAAAAAATTTTACAAGTGAAATATAGGCATTTACAAGACATATATGTGAATGACTAAAATTTTTTAACTTCCTAATCATTCACATGTTTGTCTTTTAAATGTCTTTGTTTGTCTTAAAAATACCCATATTTATTTTGTAAATGTTCTTATAAAAAAACAAAAATACAATAAGAGCATTATTGTGTTTTCACTAAAAAATTTAATTTTGTTTTGACTCAAAGGGTAGAGTGTAACATCCCAAATTTTATTCACAAAGAATATATTTTAATTATTATATATATTCAATGAAATGGTGAATATTTAAGGCTAAAAGAATTAAATATTGAAAATTGAAGGTTGAATAGTGTTTTCAGTGAAATCGCCTGCGAGGCAGTGAGATTGTCATATAGTTTTGGAAGACCAAATGATGACAAAAAATTATGAAATTTTACAGGGTGAAAGTAGACATCCTAAGCTTTAATTTGATAGGTCATATGACTCAATTGAAGCTATGTACAAAAATATATGAATTTTTGAAGTTAATCCAGAAAATCTGGAAAGTTTCTGGAGCAGCGGTCAAATATTGAAAATCTGGGAATAATATGATCATTTCCTGTAAAATTCCATATTTTTCATTGAAACTAGACTCAATTAGGGTTCCATAGGCTTTGGAATCGCCTCGAAACGATGTCTACAAAATTAGTTATGATTTTTCAAAGTTAAGGCAGAAAATCTGTCAGAATTGGCATTATTCCGAAAATTTGAGAAATAAAGTAATCTTTCTTTTTCTCTTAAATATCTTAGAAATTTAGGGATGAAGGAGGAGAAGACAAGTGTCAAAATCCAATGAGGCCAAGTGTCAACACCACATGAAAGATGATGGAGATAATTGTTGTGTCATAAGTCCTTACTTATGTTATAAGGTTAGGTGGCCAACTTTTGCACCGATTGACTTGAGTAAATGGAAGGAACACTTAATTTAGTTAGAGCATAAGAGGGAGCACGTTTTTGGCCAACCAAGAGAGAAGGAAATGATAATTTAGGTTGAGTGTACACAAAAAGGGAAGTATGGCAAGGTTGAGTGCACACAAAAGAGAAGTATGGTGCAAGCATGGAGGCAAGTATGGTGGTTGACATGTGTCACCATAACAACCTTAGATGAGATCAATGGTTTGGAATCAAGGGAGCATTTTTATGAAGGCTTTCTCTTCCCTTCCCTTCATGCATTTTCGTTCAACATAGAGAGGGAGAGAGTTTGGAGAAACTTTGAAGAGTTAGAGGGAAGAGGAAGAAGAAATCTTAAGGTAAGAGTTGATTCTTAAGCTTTCCTTATAACATTTCCCCTAGATCCTTCTCTAAAACATGTTTCTTCATGAATCTATGATCTTGAAGACTCATTCTTAGCTCAAGGAGAAGAGAGAGAGAGGACGTTCTAGAGAGAGAAACACCAAGGATCAAGAGGTAATCTCCAAAATCTCAACTTCTTTATGTATTGAAGTTGTTGTTGGTGATTGTTGTTTGATTTATGTGATTTTTGGTTAAGTTGTAAAATTGGAAAAGCCATAATCCTAAGGGGTTATGCTGCCCAAAATCCTTTAAATCATAATTATGAAGTTTTTAAATGAATTAATCAAGGATTAGAAGTGGAAAAGTACAAGTTTTGGAAGCTAAAACACAAAGCTTCATTTTTCTATTTTCCCTTCAATATTTTGGCCAGACCAGAACTGGTACAAGGAGTTGGATTTTCATGAAATAAATGGTTCCATTGGACTCAGTGGGCAAAAATAGGTGGGGTTACAGTTGGGCACTTTTTCGGTAGAGGCCGAAAAAGCATATTTACGAAAACGCCACTGAAATCACTAAATAGGGGTTGTCAAGGGTATTTTCGTAATTTGACAGTGAATTTGATAATTTTGAGCCCGGAAATGGATTCCTTGGGCGAAAATAAGTCAGAATAGCCTTAGTCAAAATTTTGGGAAAACGTGCCTTCGGGCCGGGTAAGGCGGGGCCGGGCCGGGTTCCCGGGGGCATTTTTGTAAATTTTCACCATAGACTAATATAACCGCAATAAACATTATGGAAGAGTCTAAAATGATACTTGTATAGGTTATGACCTATTTCTGGTACATTTAATATTTTAGGACCGATTTGGAGGCCGGATACGACACATTCTTCGAGGCACATTTAAAAAGGGGATATTAAAGCTTTGAGGTAGGGACGTTATCCTTCATACACTATGCCATAAGTTATGTGATTGTGTGGATGCCATTGTTTTGTAAATGCACTTTATTAATAACATGATTTGCCTAGAGAGAGGCTGTTAGTGCCAGAGGTGCACTTACACTGGGAGTTGGCAGAAGACCAACCAGTGTAGATTGTGGGGCTGGGCCCTACTCATGTATACATGACGATGATGTGTTTATGTTGTTCATTAATTTGTTCATACATTGGCGCATGACATATTTACTTTTCACATTTTCTATGAACGATATTATGTCTCTACAGGGATTCTTCGGAATCTCACCCTATTTTTAAACAAATACCTCAGCAAGTACCAGTGGGCCAAAGGGCAAAGATGTTGACGCCGAAAAGTGAGTGGCACGTGTCTCGAGGCGAGGATATGAACGTGGTTATGCGTTAGTTTATGCCTTAATATTTTGGATAATTTGTAAATATTAAAACTTCCGCTGTATTTTCTGTTTCCGTCGACGAACAATATCAGAATTGTAAACGAACGATGTTGGGTTTGTAAACGAATATTTTTATCAGTATAATTGTACTTTTCTGTATGCCCATTGAATTCCGTCTTTATTACTCTTCGATTATCGAAATGGAAACGGGTGTTGACATAGAGTGAAATTTCAGAATCTTTTAGAGTTCACTAAAATTAAATTGTTTCTATAGGGTCTAAGTGATATTTTACTGGTAGAGTGAAATTTCAAAATCTTTTGGAGTTAACTAAAATGAAATTGTTTCCATAAGATCTAAGTGATATTTTACTTTCAAAAAAATATTAAAATAATAGAGAGAAGACTGGTAGGACCTACAATGCAAAAAGTAACAAAAGTTAAGTCACCTAACAATTTTGCTATATCTGCTCTCAAATAAATTGTTTATATCTACTTTTGCACCCAAAAATAGTTAATTCTTATAGGCACTTATTAGCATAATTGTTCATTACTAAATTTGTATTTTCACCCTATTATAAGCTTAAAAATCGTAATTATTTCACATTGATACACGCAAACGCATAAATAATTATTAGGGAGAATTGCTGAAAAATACTTTGGAAGCAAATTAATTACTGATTGCTACCAAGCGTGCAAGGGATCTTCCGTGTGTGCAAGCGATCTTCCGTTTTGTGCAAATCATCTTCGGTATGTATAAAAGTCTTCTGTATAAATGTGCAAGCAATCTTCCGTTATGTGCAAAACACCTTCCGCTATGTGCAATGGTAGCATTCAGCAATTAATTTACCAAAAAGGTAGTTATCAGCGATTCTCCCTAATTATTATCGCTTATTACATATATATTTGAGTGGAAATAAAAAATGTATAAGAATGAAAATGTAATATATGGAATAATTTTGAGGAAAAATTGATGATTGTGTAGAGCTATTTGAAATAGTGAAATTTATTTATTAACTTAATTTGCAACTTATCTTCAGCCTATGCAACTATTGTTCAGTTGTGTGCGGTATCTTCAACTATATATTTTTAAACAGAAGACATGTGTACATAACTAAAAATATAGCAAACAGTTGAAGAAGAATTGTATCAACTGAAAATGAGTTGAACCAAATCAAGGGCTTAAATCTTTAGTTACCTATGGTTAATAAATTGTTTAATGGGAGATTATTTTTTTTTAGCAATTTTCTCTGATTTCAATGAAATGTATTTTCTTTTAATTGTTGCAATATGAATGCGTCATAAATAATGGTCAGGGTTTCTGCCGCATGTATTGGAAAAGATCGGTAGAATGATGAATTTTACTTTTCGGTTGATTTTTATAACATATAAATAATTAAATTACATAAATTTAAAAAATTGGTTAAATGTAATATGTCATGTCCATTATTTTGACACTTGTGACTTCACCTGCTAAAATAATTTTTTCCCAATAGGGAGAGGAATTTTCCATCTCTTTCTCTTTTCCTGGGCTCTGATAATTTCCCTAGCATGAAAAAAGACATGCAGCCTTGGTAAAACACTGCTCAGCAGGTTAGGAATATGACTGATACTCCTTTAGGTTCTTTGAATTCCATGGGTGACATAGTTACAAAGATCATTGATGTCAATTATGTTTCTCCTAGAAGTTGGTAAGCTATACCTCTCCTCAAGAGGAAGGACACTACCTTAAATTTCATGCTGAATGATAATTACCTCTATTTTTTCCTTGAATTTTTTTTGGAAAAATAGGCTTTTAATACTAAAAAATAGCTCTAAAATTATTTAG
Source organism: Inga laurina (assembly GCA_963855925.1). Classification (NCBI taxonomy): domain Eukaryota; kingdom Viridiplantae; phylum Streptophyta; class Magnoliopsida; order Fabales; family Fabaceae; genus Inga; species Inga laurina. Next base: position 67,302,296 of record OY979704.1, read on the forward strand.
GACACTTTTGGGAAATCAAACCTCTTCATAATTTTTCTAAATCTTTGAGCTTCTCAGTACTTTTGGGTCCTTAGATAATTCTAGCATTTACTTTTCCTTATTTTCTTAGAAAAGTTTTGCCAATTAATTCATTTTTGAGGCATCTAAATTTTTTTTGGATGTAACAAGGTATTTAAATTTTAAATAATATCATTTAGCCTCAAATTTTTTTAAAAAAATCTCTTTTCTATTTTTTGAAACTTCTGTATAATTTCTTAGCATTTTCCCGTAATTATACTTGTGCTGAATAATTACTATATATTATTTATATTTCCCCCCCAAAACTCCTCATATTTTCAGTGTCAACTTAACATATTTAACTAATATTCAAAATTTGGGGCATTATACAATTAATATGTAAAAAATCTTACTTATATTTCTAAACCATATTTGTGGAGAGGGTGAGTGAGACAAAATGGGTCGAAAAAAATATTTGAGAGAACCAGTGGGAAGGAAAATAAGATATCTAATTATTTGATGTACAATAAAGAAAAAAGCCTTACATTTTTTTTTTTTTTTTGGATTTCTCACCGGTATCCTGTGCAATTAGCAACTGACTAATTTGGTTGCAAGAATATAGGCTCACAATGGAGAACCTCGTTACCTCCGAATAATTATTGTGGCTACATATCCAAAATCAAGCATAAGGTCATTAGTTAAGATAAAACAACCCACAGCCCATCAAGCCATACACTAGCGTGTATTATAGAAAAGAATATGCTATATTCAAAAATTGTAGCTTATAAGAAGCCGGAGTAACATCATATATATATATATATATGGGTCACAATCAATTATTTTGTGAGTTATTTTACCAAAAAAAAAAAATCATTGTGTGAGTTAAAAAGGAAAAGGTCAACAACAGACAACAACGAGTTCTTTGACTTCCAACGTAATATAATTTGAAACTGAAGAGCATGTTTCTACTAATGTTTTAAAAGCCGGACCAAACATCGAACCGGAGAGGCTTTTGGGTCATGGGTCACATGGTCGGACTGGCGGTCGGACCGATAACATAATAATTAAATAAAAATAATATTATACGTACATATAATTATATAAATATAAAAAAAATATGAAATTTTAACATTACTTAAAAATAAACATATACAAAAGCTTATATGTATCATCTTTCCTAAATCCTAAGTTCTAATACATTGAAATCATTAAAAATTACACAATAATATATCAATAATACCAATAAATAGTTCCTGGTTCAACAACTCCGGTTCCTGGCCCAACAACCAGTCTGAAGTAGCCTGGAATGGTCTAAATGGTGAAACAGGTGAACCATGCTAAACTAGCCAAAAGCCCTTCCGAGCACCGGTCCAACTGGTCCGACCGTCGGGTTTGGTCCGGTTTTCACAACATTGGTTCCTACTTCCTATGACAAGCAAAATATAGAATATTTATGTATTTACTTATATATTTAATTAAATTCCATCTTTTAAAGATTTAATTCTAATAATAAGAAAGGTGTTAGTTTAAATTAAAGCTAGTGTGAATCCCATGCATTATATAGAGGGCCTAAGAAATGTGATACACTGTTAATGGCTGATGAAAATGTAACTTGTTAGGGATTTATTAATTTTCTCATCATTAATATATTATATAAATAATGTTTTATTCTAAACTGAGAAGATTATAAAATTAAAGCATCAGAGTTTAATTCACTGTTCCACCAACGGATGAAAACTTCTATGTCAAAATTCCAAATTTTGTATTGCAAATAAGATCACATACCTCTCTATATCAAGACTTCTTTGGCAACTAAAGAGATGCAAGAAAATGTAATCATTCTATAAAGACTAAATAGTTAACTCAATGTATCAGTGTTGCTTATTTCAACAATTTCCACTGAAAAAGAAGAGGAAGAAGAAATAGATTAGAGACTATATATGTAAGTATGAATAAGATTTAAAGACTAATGGTCTCCTTTGAGTCCATAGAGAACTATTTTTTTTTCAAGAAAACTGACTACGAGTATATGAAAATATAACAGGCATTTAGTAAAATAGCAAAATTAAATCATCCGGCAAACCTTAATCAACATCCCTATTCATGAACTTCATGCCTTCAATATAAGAGGTGATGGGCAAAAACCTCAATCATAATAGCACCTCTCTTAAAAATCCAAATCACTATGTATAAAAAAAAAAAATCTAAATCACTCACTAAGTCTTTCTTAAAGGATATTTTTAATGAAGATATCGCATCTCCAATCAGAATATATAGAAAATTCTTATAATAACTAAAGATAAAGATATGGAATAAAATGTAATTGCATACAATATTTATTTTTGGATTATTTAGTTTTAAATAATTTTAAGTTAAATTGATTGAGGACAATTTAGTTCTAGATTGTAGACATATATATTTTTGGATTGTATAGATATTTGGATTGATTTTGTGTTGAATACTTGCTGAAATTTATGTTTACAAAACATTTGCATTGTCAATTAAATTTATAAATGAGTTTTCATTATTAATTTAATTGTTAATGTGGTTTATATGGCAAATTTGGGTTTTGCCTCTTGATTGTTCAATTGAGTTGGCAAACTGTCTTGTTGTTCAATAAGCATGAATTTCAAAAATAAAGTTGAACTTAATTGTGATTGGTTTTAATAGGTTTAACCAATGCTATTAAACCTGGACTGGCCAGCTCAACCCAGAAATCGGTGACCTAGCCGCGAAATTGGTCCAGATAGGTCCCTAGCTGCTAGGGTGGGGGTGACTTGGAACGAACCGAGGACTTGAGGCAACCCGGGCGAGTTGCTAGGTTGACCTGGGTTGCCTTAAAAAAATTTACCATTACGGGCATAAATTGTATAGGTCAATATTGGTCAAAACTAATCATAATTTTGGTGTTAAAAACTATGACTTTAGTTATTAAAGGATTGTTGGTAGGAACATTTTGTTATCAATTATCTATTTTTATATTCTATTAGAAAGAATATTTAGTAATTACTTATTCTAGTATAATTGGGTGATAGTTTGATATTATGATGTCAATATATCAAAGAAATTGTAAGGAATGTTGAATAAGTATATGATTATTTTGTTAGTTATTATTCAAGGTTTTAAATTAATATTTAATATTTTGATGGAATGATAAGAATTTAAATTATTTATTTTTTTATTCCTCACCGGTTTGGCTCCCGGGTTGACTTCGAGTTGACCCACTACCTTGATTGGTTCAAAGGCCGGTCCAGGTTTAATAACCTTGTGTTTGACTAACTAGCGCTTATGATATTATGAGTTTTCTAATGGATTGAGTGTTATTGAACTTGACAGTTTCTCATATTTCAATTACGTGGTTGAACTTATTAATTTCTCTCTTTTATCAATCTCCCTTTCCTCTAATTAATTGATTTGGGCTAAAAGTTAATTCCTTAAGAATACTAAGTTGTCCCCCTATCCTAACTGAATCAAATACCTATTTGTCTTGTTTTCCTTAGCTATTAGTTAATTCCTTTACTTAGGATTTCAATTTTTCATTCTATAGAACCCCCAAAATTACATATGTATTCATCTAGATTAGCCTCATTCTCATATAAGTTTTAGAGTTATTTGCAACTTACATTTATTTATTTTAATTGCATCTAGGTAGTAGTGTTTGCATTCTAGTTTAGGCTCATTCCATTACATCTTTTTTTTTTTTACCTAAGTTCGATCCTAAAGTAAAACTCACAGATTTCTCTTTGGGAGAAATGACTTAGGTTGCCGCTATATTGCATTTGTTTAATAGTTTCTTTTGTGGCAAAAGCACCATCAGCTGCAAATATTCTTTCCTCAATGATTACTTACTTGGAGCTGGCAAATTTCTGGAAGGGAATTAAAGTATATTCTATATCATTTGTTGAAGAGCTTCTTCTCGTACAAGTTAAACGTGTCTATTCCAATATCCCATTGCTCTTGTAATTCCTTAATCAATGGCCACAAATAGACATATATATCATTACTTGGTGCTCTTTTTCCTAGAATAGTCATGGATAAAATGAAGGAGCTCTACTTCATACATATCCAGGGAGGGAAGTTGTGTGGCACTAAGATAATTGGCCATATACTACTATAACTAGTGCTAAGGTTTCTAAAAGGGTTGAAACCATCTATGTCCAAAGCAAGACACATTCCTTGGGTTCACTGCAAAATCTGAAAACTCTGCATCAAAAGCTTTCCACACCTCTGCATCTTGTGGGTGTCTTAACTTGCCATCCACATTCTTCTCAACATGGTGCCATCTCATGTGCACTACTATTTTTGAAGACATGCACAACCTTTGCAAGTGAGGATTTAGGGGGAAGTATATGAGAATCTTCGTATGTCTCTTCTTCTATTTCTTTCCCTTTCGTATAAGCTTCCACCTAGATGTATCACACCACTTACAAGTCTCTCTATTTGCATCATCTTTCCAATAAAACATGTAACCAGTGGGCCATGCGTCAATTTTTGTGTAGTTTAATCCTAACTTGTTAATAATCTTCCTGGCCTTATAAAATGTATAAGGAATATCAGCATTGATCAAAGTATCACTTTGTAATAACATTAGCATCGACATCGCCTTGTTAGAAATGCCACACAAGCACTTGATATGGTACATTTTTATTAGAAATGAAAAATTTAGAATATTTCACACCTGGATATAAAGGCTTCTCTCCATCATGCCTAAAGTCAAAAAATCTCTAGCACCTTCATCCCTTTCAAACTCTAGCTATGGACCCTACACTTCCTCTTGAGTGAAGTTGTCTGAATGATCCCCAAAAGCATCATGCACTTCATCATTGACAAGATTATCTTTCTCTATATGCTTGTCGACTTGTGATAATGTAGGCACATCGTAACCCAACCATATCTTCCGTTTCACCATGCATTGTCCAATACGTGTACTCTCATGGGAATAGCTTTACTATTAAATGCTCTCTAACTACTACTCTTGCATGCCACTTCCTAAAGTTGCATTTTGGGCATGGACAACGTATGTTACCATTAACACTAGTATGAACTGTAGCAAAATCTAAAAAAGAATCTAGATCTGCCAAATATCGTAGTTAGGTGCAAGGCATCTATATCCATGATCTATCCATCATTCTGATTGTTGTTGATGAAAGAGTGAAGGGTGGGATACTTTAAATTCAAAATTTTTTAATATTAGTATCAGTTGAACTGCTACTGAAACTACTACTAATGTGAATAGTAGTAGCGGTTACTGGATAACCGCTACTAATATAGAGACAAATTCGTATCAAATGCAAGGTCCTTTAAAATTTGAATTTCAAATTTTTAGTGGTTACCAACCGCTACTTAAACAGCTACAAGTGTCAAATGGTCAGTGGGATGATTTGAGAATTAAATTTCCTATCTGTAATGGTAGTCAACCGCTACAAGTGTCCAACGACCACTACTAGAGGTGATCAAATTTGAAATTTGAATTTTACATTTGTAGCGGTTCAACTGCTACTAAAGTTAGTTTTTAAACCATTTGCTAATACTTGGTTATGAATCATTGCATTTTTAAATAATATGTTGTAAATTTAGTTGGCAATAATTTTATACGCTCATCGTTGAACATATTTATTTTAAATGTTAAGTAGTAATTGCATTTTTCAAAAAAAAAAAAGGTTGAGCAATATAGCAATTATTAACAAAAAAATGCTATAACATTTAAACATAAAAGTTGATAGCTGACAATTGAACATAACACAATTTGTCATCGTCACATGGAAAAAAATACAAAATAAATAGCTATGCCTCATCTAACCCAAGTTCAACATGCATCTCCTTATCCTGGCCACCTTGGTTGCCCTGCTGCTATGAATCATTCTCAAATGATGAAGCAGAGGGAGGTTGAAAGGGCACATCAACAATAGAAGAGATCTAAATATTGCGGAGAGTTGTAATACCCTGAAATTTGGAATTTGAGGCTTAGAAATAAGCCTAAATTAAGTGGACTGCTAAACCCCAATTTAGCAGGAGCCCAAATTTATCCCCTAATGATTCTTATATCTTTGGGGTATTAAGAAGGGTTAAGGTGCAAAAATACACATGTGATTGTCCTCAAAGTGCACCCAACACCAAATGCTTTTTTTAGGTGCAACAGTGACTATGTGGTTATAAAATAGGTGCAAAAATACCCTTTGACCGTTAGTTTGACTTTTTGACCTTGAAAGTGATGACGTGTACGATGACATGAATGCTAGAGTGACATTTTGGAAAAAAAAATTTGCTGATTGGTAAAGCTTTGCAATTAATATTACCCATATTTCACTATTTTAGTACCACATTCGCTGAAGTAGATTCAAATCTGAGTGCAGAGTGCTTAAATCACTCAGCAGAGCTGTTGCCCTAAACAACATACTGATTGCTCAATTTTTTCCCAACCCTAGATTCCCAATATTATTAAATTAAAATCATTATAATACATATATTATATTACGAATTTTTATTAAATTATATGATTTATTAGAAAATTTTGATTTTTAGCAAGTTTTTTTTTTCAGAATGTCACTCCAGCGTCCATGTCATCATACACGTCATCACTTTCAGGATAAAAAAGTCAAACTAACGGTCAAACAGTCAAACTAAGGGTCAAAGGGTATTTTTGCACCTATTTTGTAACCACATAGTCACTGTTGCACCTAAAAAAAGTATTTGGTGTTGGGTGCACTTCGAGGGCAATCAAATGTGTATTTTTGCACCTTAACCCTATTTAAGAAAGTAAAATGGTGAACTTTGGAGAATATAATTATGTTTTTGGTGAAATCACCTATGAGGTAGTGAGCGTGTCATGTGATTTTGAATGAAAAAATGATGAGAAAAATTATGAAATTTTACAGGATGAAATTAGATATCCTAAGCTTTAATTTGATAGGTCATATGACTCAATTAGAGTTATATACAAATAGATATGAATTGTTGAAGTCAGCCCAGAAAAACTAGAAATTTTCTAGAACAACATGCAAAGATTGAAATTCTGGGAATTTTGTGATTCTAGTTAGCAAAAATCTATATTTTTCCTTGAAACTAAACTCAATAAGGATTTTATAGGATTTGGAATCACTTCAATTCAATTTTTCTAGAATTAGTTATGATTTTTCAAAGTTTGGGTAGAAATTTGCCAGAATTTTGTAAAAATCCAAAAATTGGGAAAATTAATTAATTAAATTGGATATATTATTATAATTATCATCCTCCTCCTTCTTCAGCCCCATTTTTGACGTGAACAAGCTGAAACTAGTGAGATAAAGTTGAGAGAGCTTAGAGAGATAAGGAGAGGAAAAAGCTTGTAAAGGTAAGTGATTTCTTCGGTAAATCGGTTCCTAATGCATATAACTCCATTCCTAAGCTTCCTATTCTTGTGATTTAAGGTTGTGAAGCTCAATTTGGTGTTATGGAAGCTAGGGTTTCAACCACTCTTGAGAAAAGCTAGTGGGAGCTTGAGGTAACTTCCAAACTCTTGTATATTGACTATTCTGGCTGCTGTAGACAATTTAATCGATGAAATTTCGTTGGATTGTCTTTGGTTCTAAAAATGGAAAATGGTTTTGTGGGGCTTTTATGCTGACAAAATTGATACTACATGGTAGTTGTAACCTAATGGAATAGTCAATAAAGTGGTTAGGAGTAGAAAGGAACACGTTTACGAAGCCGAAACCGAAAAACCCCAATTTTCCCCGGAAAACCCATATAATTCGACCAGGGCTGTAAATGGGTCTTAGAGATGGATTTTCAATGATTTGGTGGTTCTATTGAGTTCAGGAACGAAAATTAGGTGGGGTTACAGTTGGTCACTTTTTCGGAAAAAGGTCGAAAAAGCATAATTACGAAAACACCCCTGAAACCCTTAAAGCTGGGCTGTCAAGGGTATTTTTGTAATTTGACAATGAATTTGGTAATTACGATTTCAGAAATGGATTCCTTGGGCAAAAGATGTCAGGATAGCCTAAGTTAGAATTTCGAGAAAAGTACAATCAAACCGGGTACGGCGGGCCGAGCCAGATCCTCGGGGGCATTTTAGTAATTTTTCAATATAAACTCATATAACCCCCATAAACATCATGGAAGTGTCTAAATGGTACATTTGGAATTGTAGGATAGAATATGGGGCCCGAGCGGTTGGCAACCATTACGAGGCACACGTTTCGAGGCTGAAAAGGGTTAAGGTAGGGAACTTACCTCTCCTACATGTATATGATATTTGCGTTAGTGTGTTGATGTATGTTATTGCTTTGCTTGATTATATGAAGCATGTATGAATAATTTGAAGCTATGTTTCAATTTATGCTATGGCTATAAGTATATTGTTCGAAGCATTGAGCTTACAGATTTGTCATTGTGTGAGCATGAGTTATGTGATGCAAGCATGTCGTGCTTTAAAAATTTATTATACATGCATATTGGCATTGTTTTTCTACTGAGATTCTCTCAAATCTCACCCTCCCCTACAAACAATTTAGCTAGGAGAAGACAATAGATATGCGAGAACAACGAAGAGAATCGTACGAGGGTATTGCAGTGGTGGAATGAAGACAAGAAGGTGTCTTCGTTTCACTGGGATTGGTTTAGACACCCTAATAGCCTTGTGCGGCTACCTTAACCGTAAGTATCATGCATGAACCCATATGGGGAATTTATGTAATCATGCACTTATTATCAGTATATTCATGTTATTCCTATGTTGCCCACCGAACCGGATATCATTTTCCACGAATACTCTAGTAAATGTGAAGTTAAGATATGGGCATGACAAGAGTCATTCCAGGGGTGAACTAGGAGAACACTTGCTGCAAGACCTGTGAAGCAACCTAGGTGGAAACCGTGCTGCTGGCGGCCTTAAATCGAGCTTCAGCCTACTAAGTCCACCTTTGTACGGCTTGTGATAACTGGGCATGGGCCTCCTGTCGAACCTCCTACTGTATTTCTTATCAGCCCTCATATTTGACTTGCTCTTGTAGTTAGTCCACATCAATATTAGTAAATCTCCTAGTACTTGAAGTCGAACATTGGATGTAGTAGCACTCTAAGTTGTCAAGGACTGGCCCTTGGTTTGGCCATAAACCTTACTGGGTCTAGTGTAATATCCCAAATTTTGGGATTAGAGGCTTGAGAATAAGCTAAATCAAGTGAACTGCTAAGCCCCGGTTTAGCAAAAGTCCCATGAATGTAAATTTTGCTGCCAGTGTGTTTTCCTGTGTGGTAGTCTTGTGAGGTGACATTTTTAAATAGGCAAATGATGTCTAATGCCTATGATATTTTCCAGAATGAAAGTAGACTTATCAAGTTTTAATTTTCTAGGTCATATAAGTCATTTGGAGTTGTACAAAGAGTCATGAATTTTTGAAGTTAGCCTAGTGAAATTGGCAAGCTTATGTGACAACATCTAAAAATGGAAATTCTGGGAATTATGAACTTCTATTTGTCTAAAGGCTATATTTTTTCCTAAAAATAGACTTAAATAAGGGTCACATAGCCTTTGAAACCATACCAATTGGACATCTATACAATTAGATATAAATTTTTAAAGTTTAATGAAAATTCTGCCAAATTTCCAGCAAAGTACGAAAATATGGAAAAAAAATGTAAGGGGAAAATGATCATTTAACCTATAAGAAAGAAGGCATATGGCTTTCCCTTTAATTGGGATAAATTTTGTCTGAAGTAGGGAGCAAGAAAGGAAAATAATTTACTTGGTCCATATTAATTGAAGAGGGATTAATTATGGCCAAGTAAAACATACACATGCTTATTTGCATTAAACAATAATATTTCTAAAAAGTAAATGGAGATATTTCAAGAGGCCATATCCCTTTTGCTTCTTCATTTTTTTCTAAATCACTAAGAAGAGAGAGAGAGAGAGAGAGAGAGAGCTTGGAGCTTGGAGAAACATGAACATAAGAGAGAAGCTCAAGTGATTCAAGAAGCAAGATCAAGGTAAGTTGTGATTGAAATCACTTGTTCATGCCTTCAAACCCTTGTAAACTCTCTCTAATCTTCACATCCATCTTGAAATATATATGTAGCAAGACAAAATCAAGGGAAAGAAGGAGAGATAGAGAGGACAATTTAGAGAGAGAAAGAAGAAGAAATCAAGGTAAGCTTGGAAGCTTGTCTTATCTTGATTATCTATGCTTGTTGTTGGTGTTTTAGATGGCTGTTGGCTTTGTTTTCATGGTGTTGTGATTTTGGGAATGCCAAACCTTAAGGGAAGGTGCTGCCCAAATTTTAATTAATCATGATTAATATGGTGATTATGTGGTTAAAAGAGGTTTTATGATGATTTTGGAAGTTTGTGTTCAAATCTGCCTAAATTCATTTTCTGGAGGCAGAGAACTTGCAACATGTTTTTGATTAGTCAAACTTGGTCCAAATGCTATGAAATTTTACAGGGTAATTAAACATCCTGGTTTTTAATTTGGTAGGTATTATAAGCAATTTGACTAGTGGATTGACAGTTATGATTTTTCAAAATTTGACCCTGCATCTGGAACAAAATTTAGGGCAGACTAGATTTGCAAATTTTCTAGAATTGTGTGGTTATAATTGGGACTTTGTAATATTTTTATTGAAAGAGGACTTAAATATCTTTTTATAGAACCTGGAACCAACCTATTTGGATTTTTGTATAATTAATTATGAATTTCCAAATTTTGGTCAACAAAATTGGTAGATTAGGCTAACCTACGAATTTATGGCAATTGTGTTGAATTGTCATAAGTATAAGGCCAAATATAAGAGACATGTCCTATAGGCCCATGTAGCCCTATTGGACATTCAATTTCATGGCTATAAGAATATAGGTATTTATTTAGGGCTATGAGAAGTCAAGAAGGAGCATATTCAATGGTGGGAAAAGAAAAGATACAAAGAGGGAACTTGAAGATAGAAGGTAGGGAACTTTCCTAACTTACATAACTTGATATGTGTGCTTGTGTTGATGTGTTAATTTCTTTTATGAATTATATGAAGCATATGTGAATGAGTGAAGCTCTGTTTTACTTATATTATGGTCATTAGTGTAATGTGTTAAATATTAAGCATGCATACATGTCATTATGTTGGCATGAATTTATGTAAGCAAGTATATCATGCACAATGCATTTCTTGTATGCAATTGTTAGCACCATTTGCTACTAGGATTCTCTTGAATCTCACTCTCCCTCACCAACCATATAGGTAGGTGAGCTTAGAAAAGGACTGCACGAGGAAAATACAGAAGGTTCTAGTTTAGTCTAGGAGAAGCAATTGGTTATTTGCAGGCTTTTATTATTATTTAAGTATGTAATATTACATATAATTCCGATGGGGAGTTCCTGTAATGTAATCATGTACTTATTATCATTATATTTTTATGCTTCTTCTGTGTGCCTACCGAACTGCACGCAAGCACTATGAAAAATGTGAAAATAAGATAAGGGTATTACATTTTGGTATCAGAGCCCAAGCGGCTCTGGCAGAGTAGTGGCTTTGGCAACAGGATAATATCTTGATAAGGTCTTGATTATATGGTAAAAGGAAATATACATAGAAAGGTTGTATTTCTATGAACTAGCCTTAGAGAAATAGTGAATACTTGAAAGGCAGCTAATATCATAATACCGATCTGAGGGTGGTATAAGGATATCATGGACACCGAGGGAGCGGGTTTGGGTAAGGCCAGAGTATGGCCTTATCCTAAGACAGAACTACCAGTAGGCACATTAGTGGGGATATTGATTTGCTACAAATAGATAAGATAGAGACAGACCCGGTTTTAAATCAGGAGTTATGGGTGGATGTCTAAAGTATATATCTGCAGCTGTTTGAATGCATGACACACCTATAGAATAGTATACAGGGTACTTGTACAGTCTAATCCCAATATAGTATAAGCAGGGTCTTCTGAAGTTAGAGACCGGGATGACATGTGGATTTGTACAATGATGTACGCTTTCCTGGATATTGCATTTTGGGGTCCAAGGGAAGAATAAGATTATAGATCGAGGTCTGAATGACAGCTTGGTGGACTTCAGGAAGCATATCACAAAGTACGTGACCGAGTGTAAGTACCAGCACTGATACACAGTCCATACACAATATTTTAATGCCCAGAGATAGTGGGCATGATATTTGAGACAAGGGCAATTATGGGGTACCGGTGGTCAGAAGCAGTTAGAGTTGGTATCTACGGTTTTGGATGGGTACACAAAAGTTAAGAGTGCTCAACCTAGGGAAGTCTTGGGATGGGTGACCCCTTAGGAAGTCACATGTATATGTGATGACATATTATGGAAAAGGGCAAGCACATGTTGTCTAGTAGTTCAAAGGCTGTATGTAGTTACAGGCTTCCCTAACTACTGTAAATATCTCTTATATGTTATTTCAGGAGTACCTGTGTACGCAATACTTTACGAAATGACAGATATGCCCTTGTGACTTTATAGAGTTTATCTCTTCCTTGTTTCCGCATATTGAAACATAAAGATGGTAAGGCCAAGAGGTACAAATGCTGGGCAAGGTCAAGAAGTTAGACTTGACCCATTACAATGAATGATGGGCATGATAACAGTAGGAATTCTTCCAAAAAAAACAAGAACTGAGAAATTTCCTCCCGGGGGAATAATAGCAAGCTGTATCAGGCTGATAGCCATGACAAGCAAATATTCTTTGAGAAATGGAACATGTTAGCATTGAGGCCAATCACATGATGAAAAATGGGAGCCTCTGCTTAGACCTGCTCCTGAGGGAGACAGATTGCAAATGTGAGCAAAACAGTTCAGTGAATAGAGGGTTGTTGTTGCTAGCCTATGACATTCCTGTCAACTGGGGAAAGGTGACAGAAGATTGGTTATCTCCTGTCATACTAAGTAGTGATTTTTCATAGCATGAAATGGTTAGTAGTGCTTGGATTGGCTGTGATATACTTAGTGTTGATATTATGATCTGCTCAAGGAGTAGAGAAGAACATAAGATGTATTTATGGGTGGTGGCTAAAACATGTTGTCTCACATAATGGCAACCAGTGAATCCTAGTAAAGTGGAAACAATATTGAGCTGACAGAGACTAGGAAATTGTACAGAGATACACAATTGTTAGGTTCAGTTAGATGTCATAGGAGGTTCTTATGGAATTCTTATCGGATCATCTTGACATTGTTAGCTCTTATGAGGAAATAAAACATCAAAGTGGCCTAGCAGAAGCATAGTAAATCTATGCACAATTCTTAGGAGTTGCAGGAGAGGTTGTCAGTTGCACCAGTGTTGATCATCCCAGATCCAGATATAACTTGTATGGTTTATGTAACCCCCTTCTTATCAAGGCCAAGATTAAGTTCATAAATACATGATTATGTGGAATTAGAGACCATAAGATAATTTGGGACTTAATGAAAGTAAATTTCCTAAAAGCATGGTTTTCAAAAACTTTTCAAAGCCTGTTCCACATGGTCTCATATTCACATTTCAAATATACAAATGTCCTACACAAGTCATTTCCATTCATCAATATCAAAGTACAATGTAAATTCCCGACACACTCAGGTTCTAATAATCAATTAAGGGTTTACAGGGCACGAATGCCCATAATCAGTTTCCCAATCTAGGGGATTACACAAATACTATCCAATATACACATGTAATTCCCAACAAAATATCTAAAATATTTCTACATGATAACCAAATGATCCAAAAGTTAACTCCAAGCCCGGAGCTCTGTTCACCCTTTATCACCTGCTTTTCTTTTGAACCTCCAGCCTTATCTGAAATTTTTTTGGGAGAGTGAGATTCTAAGGAATCCCCGTAGTGTCAAATCACTCATAGTAAGCATAACAATAAAGCATGAAAGCAAATCATCACACTCCACATAGCAACTACAATGATAGTTACAACGGTAAGGGCATGTATGACGTGCATCACCCTTACGTTTGCTCACGCTGAAGCGCTCATGCTGTATTGCACCACCTTATATTTCACAACAATATAATTCACCACAGTTGGGTATCATATAAAGCAGTTCACAATACATCAAAGCCACACCGGCATATTCACAAATCAGGAATCTATGATTCCATAATGCAGCCTCGACAATTATAATGGCAGATACAACAGTAGGGGTAGGTGTGATAACCATCACCCCCTACGACTGCTCACGCTGTAATACCTTATGGCCAATAACACATACAACACAATGATAAGTCATGCATACCAAGTATCATACACAACATGAGAGAAAAATCACTACCTTGGTCCTTCTGTGCATGATCTGGTATTGGTCTCTCTCGAGTAAGGCAAATATTGAATCCTATAATATATAATTAGGGACGAAGTGTCATTCTCTATTCCAATACTTAAATGACTTCACAATACTAAGATTGGTTATCATTTATGTCCTTTAGGAAGCTACAAAAGCCTCTAACAAAAGTCCTAAAGGGTTGGAAGAACTATTCCAAATATCTCCTTTTAGAAGTATAAATACTGGTTTTTCACTGTTTCACTCAAGTGAAGAAGGCCTCACTTGAGTGGTGATGGACTTGCATTCAAGCATGAAAGCTCACTAGTGTGAGTGCTTGACAAAAAGCACAAACAGAGACAAGGAGTACCCGTAGCACTCGAGCATAAATGACAACACTCGAATGATAGCCAAATGCTCACTCGAATCTTACAAAGTGAGGGGCAGAAAGTGCTCACCCGAGAGCACAAGAAACTTTCAAAAGAGAATATCACTCAAGCAGGGACCCTTGTACTCGAGTGATGGCTTAACACTCGTGAGTGTTAAGACACACTCTTGGAAATTGGCTGCGAGTGACAACCCGAGACGTAAGTTCATAGTGTCAAATACACCTTCACTCGGGTGAGACAAGGTTCACTCGAGTGAGAACCCACAACACTCGCAAGTGAGACAACACTCTTGCCTTTTGTATAGGAGTACAATAGAAAAACTGAAGGGAAAATGAATATGCAACACTTCACTTGAGTGAGACCCCATATCACTCAAGTGATGTATACCAGAAGCCAAAAATGTAGCTGAGTTGACAACATTTCCCAATCTTTACCCAAGTGTTTCTAATGATCCTAAATTCTCAACCAAAGATACTCCCACATAAAATTGCACAAGGAATTCAATGAAAACATCAAAACTACCAAATTCCTATTCCATTATCATGCTTTGGTTTTAGGCAACATTCAACACAAAATTCCCCAAATCTTCAAACTTAACATTTCAAATCCAAACCAATTGTATCTATCCAAGGGATATACCAAAACACCATTTCCACGATCACCTCATGCCATACTCTTTAAGACCCTAATTTTTGAAAATAAGGTCAAAATTCTAGAAATTTTAAACTTAACCAAATTACACAAAACTTATATAAAAGAGTTTATCTTACTCACCTCTTCAACTTTCCCAAAGGAATTTCTTGGTTCTCCAAACTCTAGATTTCTTTGAGAGCTTAAATCACCACCAATGGACAATCTAGAACCATAGAAATGGAGCCCTCAATCTAAGGAACAAGATTAATGAAGTGATCTTTTTGCATTTGGAGTCATTACCTTAAAATCAAGTTTTTCTTTCTCTCACTTGCACATCCATGGCTGCCAAAATGGAGAGAGAAAATGATAGGGAAGAGTGAGGAAGAAGATGAAATGATGATCATTCTTCCTTGCCCATACCATTTCAGCCAAAAGAAGGGAGGAAGAGAGAGAAAAACACTAAAATAATGGGTTTGACTTTCCAACACTCTCTCTCATCTTCACTTGCCACACGTCAATCTCTTATTGGCTCTCATAAAGTAAGTAACCAATTAGTTACTTTAACCACTCCATTAGCCATTTGGTCACACAACTCATTTCTTCTTAGTTAGTAATTAATTTCTTCATTAATCATTGACTAATTAACCGACAATTTCCCATTCTTTCAAAATTTTCACTAATTTTGGCACATTAAATTAAAATGCCAAATAACACATAATAATTCAATCTTTAGTTCACAAATTATTCTCAATAATATTATTAGCCCTTAATCAAAATTTGGGCATTACAGTGTACAGTAGTATGACCTCTATAGTCTACAATGAAGTGACATGTGTGGTCTTTAGTAATATAACCTGTGTGGTCAGTAGTGGTATAATTTGAGTGATCTATAGTGATTCAACTTATGTGGTATGTAGCAAGGCAACATGTGTGGTGTGTAATGACACAACCAGAGTGGTCTGTAATGAAGTGACCTTTGTGGCTGTGTGGTCTGTGGTGTTGTATCCTACGTGGTCTATAGTGATGTGACCTGCATGGTATACATTAAGGCAACCTGTGTGATGTGTAGTGATATAACCTGTGTGGTCTGTAATGAGATATGGTCTGCGATGACACAACCTATGTGGTCTACAGTGTTATAATCTGTGTGGTTTGTAGTGAAAAATGTAAGTAAAATTTGGGATGAGCCCTAGTGTAGCAGGGCATAATAGTGGCGAATACCTCTTAACAATATAATGTTTATAATCCTAGATTTGCAGTTAACCTTTGTGATTTACACAGATACCTGTGGATATGGATTGGGTCATGTTTGATACAGTAGGGTTGAGTAGTGGCATATGCATCATAATAGTTGTCGCCTCACGGAATTAATTACCTCACTCATGTTGTAGAGCTAGCAGCAATTGATTTTGATTTGAGAACATATTGCAAGTACAGACAGGTTGATGCCTACTCTAAAATATTGATGTAGTCATGATGGGACAAGTAGTGATCAAAGCGATGGTATCCAGAACAGTGCACACAGTATGCTCAGTAGGGTTCAAATAGTAACTTGATCCTAAACAGTACATATAGTATAGCCAGTAAGGGTCAAATAGTCATTTGATTATGAGTATCGAACAGACAGGCATAGTTGCATATAGTTATGTTTACAAATATTAGGTTAACAGTAAGTCCTAGTGTACATGCTTGTATAGGGCAATAAGACCAAAATATTTAGTGTTGTGAGAATATAATGACATAGGCCGTATGGCTAAGTACACTGGCCAGTGTCCCGACAAGGTAAGAAAGCCTAAAGTTGCTAGTGGACTATGCGTCCTAGAATCATAAGGCTTGTTAGACTAGTATGTCCTCAGGCTAGTAGATTGCTAAGCAATTAAAGTTTGTAGAACAAAGATCAAAGGCAATAAGACCTGATGTGCATGTTTTCTTGGGGCAGTATCCCTGGGTAGGAAGACCTGACAAGAACTCTATGCTATATTGATTAGTGTACATAGGTGGTTAGTAAGAACAAGTTGCATATTAAGATGGGATTCTCTTAAGGATAATTAATGTGATATCCGAAATTTCAAGGATGAAATTTCATTGAACAGGGGGAGGAGTGAAATATCCCAAATTTTAAGGTTAGAAGCTTGAGAATAAGCCTGAATCAAGTGGACTGCACAACCTCAAGTTTAGCAAGAGTCCCAAGAATGTAAACTTTGCTACCAATATGTTTTACCCTGTAGTAGTCTTGTATGATATTTTTAAATAGGCAAATGATGTCCAATTCCTATGATAGTTTACAGAATGAAAGTAGACTCATTAAGCTTTGATTTGATAGGTCATGTAAGTCATTTGGAGCTATACCTAAAGTTATGAATTTTTGAAGTTAGCCCAGTGAAACTGGCAAGCTTTTGTGACAGCGTCCAAAAATGGAAATTCTGGGAATTATGAGCTTCTAGTTGGCTAAAGGCTATATTTTTCCATAAAATTAGACTTAATATGGGTCACATAGCCTTTAGAACCATACCAATTGGACATCTATACAATTAGGTATGAATTTTCAAAGTTTGATGAAAATTCTGCCAACTTTCTAGCAAAGCACAAAAATAGAAAAAATTTAAGGGCAAAATGGTCATTTTTCCTTTAATTGGGATAAATTTTGGCTGAAGTAGGGAGAAAGAAATGAAAATAATTTACTTGGTCCATATTAATTTAAGAGGGATTAATTATGGTCAAGTAAAACATGCACATGCTTATTTGAAATATACATGTAGCAAGACAAAATCAAGGGAAAGAAGGAGAGAGAGAGAGATGATGATCTAGAGAGAGAAAGAAGAAGAAATCAAGGTAAGCTTAGAAGCTGGTCTTATCTTGATTATCTATGCTTGTTGTTGGTGTTTTAGATAGTTGTTGGCTTTGTTTTCATGATTTTGTGATTTGGGAATGCCAAACCCTAAGGGGAGATGCTGCCTAAATTTTGATTAATCATGATTAATATGGTGATTATGAGGTTAAAAGAGGTTTTATGATGATCTATGATTATTGTGGAAGTTTGTGTTCAAATATGCCTGAATTCATTTTCTATAGGCAGAAGAGAACTTGTAATGTGTTTTTGATTAGTCAAACCTAGTCCAAATACTATGAAATTTCACAAGGTTAAATTAGAGATCTTAGGTTTTAATTTGATTTGTATTATAAGCCATTTGGACCCGTGGAGTGAAAGTTATGATTTTTCAAAGTTAGACCCTAAATCTGGAACAAAATCTGTGGCAAACTGGATTTGACAAATTTTATGGAACTATGTGGTTATAATTGGGACTTTGTAATATTTTTCATTGAAAGAGGACTTAAATAGATTTTTATAGAATCTAGAGCTAACCCATTTGGATTTTTGTCGAATTAATTATGAATTTCCAAAGTTTGGTCAACAAATCTGGCAGATTGGGCTAACCTACGAATTTATGGCCATTGTGTTTAATTGTCATAAGTATTGAGCCAAATATAAGAGACATGTCCTAAAGGCTCATGTAGCCCCATTGGACATTCAATTTCATGGCTCTAATACTATGGCCATTTATTTAGGGCCATGAGAAGTCAAGAAGAAGAATCTTTAATGGTTTGCAAAGAAAAGGTACAAAGAGGAAACTGAAGACAGAAGGTAGGAAACTTTTCTAACTTGCATAACTTGATATCTATGATTGTGTATTGATGTGTTAATTACTTTGATGAATTATATGAAGCATATATGAATGAGTGAAGCTTTGTTTTACTTATACTGTGGCCATTAGTGTAATGTGGTAAATATTGAGCATGTATAAATGTCATTATGTTGGCATGAATTAATGCATGAAAGCATTTCTTGTATGCAATTGTTAGCATTGGTCGCTCTTGGCATTCTCTTGAATCTTACTCTCCCTCACCAACCATATGTTTGGATTGGTTGACACAGTGGAAGAATTTAAAAAACACTTTACCAATCCCAATTGCGGATCTATCAACGGCGTTTAAACCGAGTTACAAAGAATCATACCTTTTATGTTTTTCCCTTCTTGATCTCTAGGAGCCAACACCTCAGGTTAGCTCCCTCTACCGGTATCCACATGAATGCGACTCCAACATGGTCTGTGTGCTAGCGCCTCCAATGCCAAGGGTGAGACAGGATAATGTCATCCTCCTGTTCCTGATCATTACTTTCCTGATTCTTGAGTAGTCTGATAATAGAAATGGAAACTCCTTTCCATCGTGATATGGCCATACATTTCTCAGACTCATTCATCGAGGGGCTGAATAATATCTCTCTACTAATGTGAGGGACAAATTTCATCTTGACCATTAATATTTCTTTGCATGAAAAACCTGCCAAGCCTGATCGTAGCCTTTATTATCACATGTTAAAAGGTGACTTTTGACTAGTTCAAAGCTTAGCAACTCTCAGGCAGGAATCCATGATGACCTCAGGTCGAAGGGCATTGTGACATGATTATACATGAGATAAGCATATAACTTGATCCATGCAGCTTTCTCATAGCGGGTCAGTCTAGCACGTTGCACTCTTGCAAGTGTCTAAGACTTTGATTCATATCTCTATATTTTATCAAAGTCATACTGGTCTTATTTCATCTTTGCATAGATGACCGACCAGGGACATTTAGCATAATCTTTATGATTTATCCAAGGATACAGTCATCACAGTGAATATGCGAATAATATGATAAAATAATGGAGAAAATTTGTTAAATTAATAATGATTAAAGTACAATGATTGTCCCCTATGGCACAATTTCCAACATCCTCCCACTTGCACTAGGTACAATCATTAATTTGCCTAATTCCCATTGTCCTAACATGATACTAATGCTTATCTTGTGCAAGTGGCTTGGTAAGAGGATCAACAACATTGTCTTCTGTTGCTACTTTGCATATTTTTTTATATCACCTCTATCATTGATTTCTCTTATGAGATGAAATTGCCTATGTATATGCTTGGTCCTTTGATGTGACCTAGGCTCCTTAGCCTGTGTAATAGCACCGCTATTGTGACAAAACAAGTCTATTGGATTTGAGATTGTAGGCATTACCCCTAGTTCAATAATGAACTTTATGATCCAAAAAACTTTTTTAGTTGCATTCGATGCTGCTATATACTCAGCTTCTGTTGTAGAATATGCTATAGTGTTATGCTTGGAGCTCTTCCAGCTTACTGCTTCACCTTTTTGGAGGAATATGGTTAGTTTGAAAACTTGCATCTGTGTAACCGATTACACAGAGCTCATCATTCAATCTACCATTAACAAAAAATAAGTCCTTTGTCCTTCTTAAGTACTTAGGATATTCTTGACAGCAGTCTAATGACTCACCAAGATCTTGTTGATATCTACTGATCATACTTAAGGCAAATGAGACATTTGGTTAAGTACATAACATGGCATACATGATGAATCCAATAACCGAGGCATATGGAACCTTACTCATGCGATCTCGTTGACCAGGTGTACTAAGACACATATCTTTGCTAAGATGGATGCTATGAGACACTGGCATGTAACCCCTTTTTGAATCCTGCATACTAAATCTATGTATGTGCTTTGACTTAATCTTATTAGTCACTTGGATTTATCTTTATAGATCCTAATCCTTAGGATGTAGGTAGCTACACCTAAGTCTTTCATTAAGAAAGACTTTCCTAATTAACTCTTGACACTCTGCAAGATAGGAATGTCATTTGCAATGAGTAGGATCTCATATACATAAAGCACTAGAAATACAACTGTACTCCCACTAACCTTCTTGTAAACACAAGGTTCATCAATATTTTAAATGAATCCAAACTCTTTGAATACTTCATCAAAATGATGATTCCAGCTCTGGGATGCTTGCTTCAATCCATAAATGGATCTTTGAAGCTTACAAACTTTACTAGAGTCCTCTAGACTCAGAGTTTTCAAGTTGTGTCATGTACAAATCCTCAAGGAGTTTTCCATTAAGGAAGGTTGTTTTCACGTCCATATACCATAGTTCATGGTCATAATATGCTGTAATGACAAGAAAAATTTTGATTGATTTGGCCATTGCAACTGAGGAAAATGTTTCATCATAGTCGATAACATGAGTTTGAGTGAATCCTTTTTCAACTAGTCATACCTTAAAGACATTTACATTGTCATCCATGTCAGTTTTCTCCTTGAAAACCCATTTACACCTGATGGTTTTTACACCTTCAAGTGAATCGACTAAGGTCCATACCTGATTGTCGTAGATGGATTGTATTTCAGACTTTATGGCATTTAGCCATTTCTCAAAGTTTGGTCCCACTATGGTTGCTCGATAGGTGGTTGACTCATTCTACTCTATGAGCAACACATCACGGTTTTCAGTAATCAGAAATCCATATGTCTGAGGCTGATGCTATGTCCTATTAGATCTCTGTGGACCTTGTCTTACTTAAGGAGGCTTAGCAACTTATAGCGAGTCTTCTCCATTTTCTATCTGTGGTTCTGTGCAATCGATAAGTCCTAATTTTACCTTATATTTTCATAGCTTTTTGTAGGTTTTAGTGATAATAGTGTGCTTGAAATGCATTTATAATGAGGAATTGTGACTAATATGGATTTTATGAAATGAGTGGTTAAGAGTAGCTCAATTGATATACTTTATAGTTTTTCTTAAGTGTTGATTTTGAAAGATTGATAATGCATAGGTTTGAATTGTCTTGTAGGGAGCTTGAGAGAAAACGGGATCAAAAGGAGCTAAAAGAAGGAGAAAGGACTAAATGGTAAAGTTCAAGAATTCTACAACCAGATATAGAAGGGACATAAGTGCAAAGCATAGGAAGTTTCCCAGCTCAACAACAATTTCCTCAATGCCAAACTCTGATGATCGCGATGAAGAATAGCAGGGAGAAACAAGCTGAAGTGGGTTTAGTTCTGAAAAGAAAAAAATTCATTCATTCAGTTGGATTCACCTGGACGAAGAAAAAAACACTCTCTCGAATCTCCATCTCTTCTTCTCTCCATCACCGATAGCCATATTGATTATCGAATTCCACTGATTAACTACCATATCAAAAGCTCAACTGAGGATTAGTGGAGTTTGTTCTCTTGGCATGAGTAGCTGATCTTTGCAATTCTCCCTAGAAATGAAACTGTACCTGAGTCCGTACATTGAAGAGAGAAGCTCATTAAGATTTGTATTCTTCTCTAATTCTACTTTCTTATAACTGTGCGAGTTGTATAGCTATGAGGCACAGTCGATTCTGAGTTGTGAGCTTATATTGTGTCTGAAATTTTCTAAATCTAACTAGAGAATAGATGTGATGATCTATTTGTGTGATCTTACTGAAGAATTGTATTCTCTATGTCCATGTATATTTAATCAGATGTGCTGATTCTAGTTGTATCAGTTTGTTTGATTGCTTCGAATGACTTCATGAATAATAAGCAGTAGCCATTATTAAAGAGAGTTCAGATCGCTTGCACTATAATCCTTTGTAGTTGATAAGTTGATCTTATCAGTTCAATTTCCTATATGTTATTCTAGTTGAATGACTACAAGAATTAAATGTAAGCAATTAATTACACTGAGTTCATCATTCATGGTTAGATAATGAAGGTAAAGTAGAACTTCTGGGGAGAATAATCTTATTATTGTGTCAGATCATCATTCATTTGACTTGCATCACACCATCACTCTAAAAGCAGAAAATTAAGAAACAAAATCAGGTTTGTAGCAGAGATAATTCAATCAGATTTCTACATCCTTGCTATACTTATTGTGGCCCTTAAGTTTGCTAAGTATTATAACAATAGTCAGGTTCCTTAAAGAAGAATGATCTAGGCTAGGTATCACTTTACTATAGTTAGCTTAGTATTTTTGGTAAGGTTAATGACAAGATTTATTATCTATCTTGTGACTCTCGAACTTCTTCGAGATATACCTTGCTCCCACTAGTTCTTTTAGAGATAAACTCTCTTTCTAGAAACTTACCATTTTGAATAACAAACACTTTATTATCGGTGAGATTATAAACATAGTATCCCTTCATTTCCTTATGATACCCCACAAAAAGGCACTTTAAGGATCTGGATGCTAATTTATCTAAGGCTTGTTGCTTAATATATACCTCACATCCCTAAATTTTGAGAAAAGATAAACTGGGTTTCTTTCCGATCTATATTTCATATGGTGTCTTTTTAATTGCCTTAAATGGAACATGAGTTAGCGTGAACGTAGCTGCCTCTATAGCATGGCCCCAAAAGAAAGGTGGAAGATGTATTTGACTCATTATAGATCAAATAATATCTGATAGTATTCAATTCCTCCATTTAAAAATGCCATTCTTTTTTATACCCTTTCTTTTGTGAATCATCAAAACAGTGATGGGCCTTTTCTTAATGTTCTGCTTAGCAATTTTAAGCATCCCATGTAGTTCTCAAAATTGATTTCTCCATGTTGTTCATGTTATAGTTCATGACAAACTCATCATAACTCTCCCGTAGTGAGTTCAAGTTCAAATCCGTAGCTTACTCCTGGCTCATGGGAAATCTAAGCCTCTTATAGTGATCAATATAGCCTTTCATCTTTAACATATGAGCACTAACTAATGCACCTTCAGCCATCTTGCAGGAATGTAAGGCCTTTGTGCTCAAATTTGTCTCTGTCATTGGTTAGTAGGTTACTCTATTGTTTGGGGTTAGGGAAGTGTGTTGTATGACTAGGAATCAACCAACACCATTATTTCTTCCTAGTGAAGACATTAATAGGTCTGTTAGACAACTTAAGAAAATCAAATCCCTTGAGCTTAACCATTCACCTCTAGTTGAATAAGGTAGTTCTAAAGGTCACAAGCACATCAGCAGTGATTTGGATAGAACAAGTGGAACATACTTAGATAGGTATTTCATAATGGAACACGATGAACAACTTAATAATGGGGAGCACAATAATGAAATACCTGGGAATAATGGTGAAAGGAAGACTATTAAAGACCTTACCTCTACTTCTAAAAATGTGGATCATTCCCGATTATATCTTGAGTTTAACATTAACTTTGAATTGAAAAGTCCTTTACTGAGCAGGTTACCCATATTTACTGGTCTAGCAGGGGAGGATCCTAAAAAGCATCTCAGGGAATTGAGGCTGGCCTTTTCTTCTACAAAACTAGCTAGTATGGATATGGATGAAGTGCTTTAACAAGTTTTCCATTTTATGTTGGAAGGCAGGGCTAAGTAGTGCTTTATGATGTTATCCCATTATTCTATTGCTGCTTTAATTATATGGTCTAATATGCAATCATCCTTTTTGGAGAAATATTTCCCTGCATCCAAGATTACCTCATTAACTAAGGAGATTTTTGGTGTAAAACAAGCTATACAAGAGACCTTTTCTAAATACTGGATCAGATTTTAGGAGCTCCTCTTTAAGTGCCCAAACCACCAAATACCAGAAGCAAGATTGGTACTTTATTTTCACAGTGGTTTATTACCTCAAGATCAAAAGTATTTGGATTCCTCAGCTGGGGTATAATTCAATTACTCATACCTATAGAAGCTTGGGAACTCAGTGAAAGGATTGTAAACATGGATCAACAGTTTGAGGGATTAGATGCACGACAAGTTCATGAATTATCTACATCTAACAGAAGAAATAGAGCTACTGATCCAGTAGCTGTGCAACTCGTTGCTGTGAACGCAAATCTCTCCAATGCATATTACCACAAATGCCCTCATGATAATCAGACTATTATACCTGTGTTTTAAGGATGTCAAGGATAGAATTCTAGACCTTGGAAACCATATTCCAACACCTACAATGAAGGGTCTCGAGTACACCCAAATTTTAGTTGGAAAAATAAAGATTACAAAGAGTTCCAGAATCAGTTTAATGTCAGCCAGGCAAGCGTTAATAAGGGGCAATCTGTTGAGAATCAAGGTCTTTATAATAGAGCCATTGTTCCTATTAAAACTAGTGCCTTTAAAGATGACATTGCTCAGTTGATAAAGAGTATGAATAATCTCTCATAGTCACTTACTTCTAAGCTTGATGAGGAGCGAGCTAACACCAATTCTAAGCTTTCCGCTATTAAAAAAATGAATGGAGCAATGGGAGACTAAGAGTAATAACCTCACTAGTTTTATGACTCAATTATCTGATAGTTTGAATCTCAAAGTGGTGGCAAGTTACCTTCCAACATAGTGATTAATCCCAAATCACTTAATGCTATTCACTTGAGGAGTAGGAAGTAGGTAGTAGGTAGAAGTTAGCAACAAAAATGTTGATGAAATTGAGGATGGGCTTACCAAAACTCCTCTCTCTCTCTCTCCCAATATGAGTGTCCCAATTTTGAAACTGCTGATGAAATGAAATCAGCTAAGATGAAGACTGTTTCATTTATGCTTCCAGAGGAGCATGACATACTAGATCAAGCGATTGATCATACAAAGTGCAGCATGACAACTCTGTTAGTCCAGAACCTACTAAAGCTGATATGAAGAATTTACCATTTCTAAAAGCCTTCTTACTTAGACCAAAAAGAGAAGCAGAGAAGCAGAATCAAGATATTGTCAATTTCTTCAAAGAAAAATAGAAGTCAATATTCCTCTTTTGAAGTGAGTGTAGTGTATGCTAGAATATGCTAAATATATAAAAGATTGTTGTACACATAAGAGGAAATTTAAGCCCGATGAAGTGGCGCAAGTTGGGGTAAATGTTTCAGCCCTATTTAAAGCTCAAGAGCTGCCGATTAAATGTCAAGATCCAAGTGTTTTCTCAGTTCCCTATACTATTGGCAAGCTTCCTATTGCTAAGGCCTTATTAGATTCAGGTGCTACCATCAATGTTATTGTAACCCCCTCACCGTAATTACATCCGGTTTATGAAATTAAAGTGAAATAGAGACCAATAAGACAAAAACAACATTTATAATCCCTCATCTTCAAGATGGGTGTTCAGAAAATAGTTCAAAATATATTCAGCCTGGTCTCACATTCACTCTTCGAATATAATTACTTGAGAAATCAAATGACATTGATAAATATCAGAGTGCACACCTAAAATCCCAGCATACCCCGGGTTACATGTATATATAAAATGGGTGTATAGTTTCCCAAAATAGGGGATTACATATCAAAAAATAGTATTTAAAACCCAAAATGTATACAGTAATCCCAAATCCAAAACAGATAACCAACAACCAAATAAAATGTCTCTAAGAGATCCTAACTACTTTGGGTTGACCGCTTCCCTTTTGAGCCACTTGCCCTGTCTGAAATATTAGGCATTTGAAAGAATGAGATTCAAGAGAATCCCAGTAGTAACAAATCACTCATACAATGTATAAACACATGGCATATATGATCACGTTCAGCAGCATCTCAATGATTCATAGCTCACACCATAAACAATAGTGCTGATGGTTGTAATCACAATGTGACAGCTTTCGTTGTAATCTCAATGCCCGCTTTCACGGTAAACACTATGCCAGCTTTTGTTGTAATCACTATGCCCGCGTTCGCGGTAAACACTATGCAGCAACATCACAAAGCACAAAGCATCACAAAGCTCCACAAGGCATCACAAAGTAGCAGCAGCAACACAATGCATGATAAACATACATACAATACATTTACATAAAGTTTAAGAGAAGAGTTACTACCTTGTTCTTTCCTGACGTTATATAATATCCCAATTTTTGATTAAGGGCAAATCATAATTATTGTGGATAATTATGAATTTAATTTGAATTATTATGTGTTTTATGGCTATTTTGATTAATATGTCATAATTATTGAGAAATTGGAAGAATGGAATTATTGGTCATGAGTTGGTAATTAAGGGATAAATTAATTACTAAGAGAAAATGGGATGTGTGATTTAAATAGCTAATGGAGAGAGTAGATAAGTTAATTGGTGACATATTTTGTGTAAACCAATAGCATGTGGACATGTGGCAAAAGTGTGTATGGTGAGTGATGAGGAGAAAAGTCAAATGGAGAGTATTTTAATCATTTTCTCTCTCTTCCTTTCTTTTTGCTGAAGTCATGGAGGGAGTATCATTATTTTATTCCTTCACTCCTCCTCCCTTTCATCTCTCTCGTCCTCTCTCTCCATCTCTCACTCTCATCTCTCTCTCTCAGCTGGGCGCCATTGTTGGCAGCAAAAGGAAGGGAGAAAAGCTTTGAAAAGGTAAGGAAAATGATCTCTATTGCTCAAGCACCTTTCATTAAAGTTGATCCTTGAGCTAAGAGCTACATTTCTACGGTTGTAGCTTATCCATTGGTTGTGGTTTGTGATCACACGAAATTTTGGAAAGTGGTGAATCAAGAACTCCTTTTGAGAAAGTTGATAAGGTGAGTGAGACCTATCTATCTATCTAAGTTTCATACCATTTGAAATAGTTTGAATTTTCTGGAATTTTGGGCTCATTTTCGAAAATGAGGGCCATTGGGAGTTTGGTATGTGTTTGATATGGAATTTGTATGTTTCGGAATGCATTTTGGATAGATAGAATTGATTGGGTTTGAAATTGTTAAATTTGGAGATTTTGAGAGTTTGGTGTTTAATGTTACCCAAAACCAAAGCATGATAATGGAATAGGATTTTGGTGATTTTGACATATCCATTGGATTCCTTGAGTGATTTTGTGTGGGAATAAGCTTGGTTGTTGATTTTGGATTCACTTGGACCACTTGGGAAAAGTTGGAAATCTGTCTTGTTTGAGCTCTGTTTTTCACTGTCAGTTTGAATGAGAGTTTTGAATAACCAAATGGTATTGGAAAATTATGAAACTTTCCAGTCTTAAATTTTACATCCCAAGCTTCAAAATGGACATATATTTTGTGTCATTTCGTTTAGTATTCTGTGAGATATGGTTGTCCAAAGTTTGGGATTGAAACAGAACTCTGTTTTGAAGTAGTGTTTAGTTTTTGGTGATTCTGTATTTGTGTAGTGATTTCCAGTGATGGGCTATATTTTTTCATGAAAGAGGACTTATATACCTTTCATTTGGCTTTGGAATCACCCCATTTTGATTTTTCTAGGATTAGTTATGAATTTTGGAAGTTCAACCAAGAATCAGGGCATTTCTTGGCTGCGGCCCAAACCTTTCTGGCCTGATTCTGGCCGCAGCTCATGAGTGGCTGGCCGCGGCCAGTGGCCTTCTGACCATATTTTGGCCACAGCCCAAGGAAGGGCTGGCCGTGGCCAACCCCTGTGTTCCAGCACTTTAAGTTTTCGAAAGGAGATCTCTAACCTATTGTTTCCCAACCTTTTAGGGCTTTTATTAGAGGCATTTGTGGCCTCTTAAGGGTCAATTATGATAACTAAATTTAAGTGTTTCAAGTTAAATAAGTCTTGGAATAGAATATAACTCTTCGTCTCTAATCATGATTCTAGGATACGATATTTTCCCTCCTCGGGAGAGACCGGCGCTAGGACACGCACGGAAGGATCAAGGTAGTGACTCTTCTCTCATACTATGTATGATGTTTTGGCATGCATAACTTATTGTTGAATTTGTGAAATGTGTGCCATGGTCCATTACGGTGTGAGCAGGTCAGCGTGAGCCGTGTAGGGATTGACGATGGTCATCTCTAGGTTGGCCGTTGAACTGCCGTCATAATCGACATGTATATTGTGAATCCGACCCGTGGGGCAGCGTTTGTTAATCCAGCCGTGGGCTGTGTGTATCTTGCCTATATGGCTTGTGTATGAAATGCATTATATGAATCCCAGCTGTGGTGAAATGTATTGTGTGGATTTTTGTGATGCAATGCAACGTGAGCAATTCAGCGTGAGCAATCGTAAGGGATGACATGTGTCATACTAACCAATGCCGTTGTAGTTGCTTGTTGTGGTTAATGATTTGCTTACATGCACTATTATTGTACATTATATGATTGATTTGTTAATACGGGGATTCCTTAGAGTTTCTCTCTCCCAAAAACCATGTTTTAGACAGGGCAGAAGGATCAAAGGGAAAGCGGGCGACGAAGAGCGGATAAAGCTCTGATTTAGATGTATATTTTGAGTTATTGGTTATCATGTATAACTTTTGGATATTTTTGGGAAACAATTGTGTATAATGGGATTGGTAGTATAGTTTTGTGTAATTTCCAAGTTAAGGGTAATGAATTATGGGCTTTGTGCCTTTGTAAAACCCTTATTAATGAATGGAACCCGAGTGTGTTGGGAATTTGCCTTATACTCTGATATTTGTGAATGAAATCAACTTGTACAGGCCATTTAGTATCGAAATGTGAATATGAGACCGTCATGAACATATTTTGTAAAAGTTTTTGTAAGCTATGATTTTGGGAAGTTTGATTTTGTTTAAGTCCCAAAATCATCTAAGGTCTCTAATTATACATCAATTACATGTTTATGAACTAAATCTTGGCCTTAATCGTGATGGCGGTTACACGTTCCCTGGCACAGTGGGCTCACAAGTACAACAAATGTCAAATCCTATAACCAAATTAGGGATAATGCATCAATCTCTTTTCCAAATACTTATTTCTATAATACTCTAAGTTGGTTATCATTCAAACTCTTTAGGATGACCATTAGAGGCCTAAACACATGCTAAAAGGGTTGGAAGAAACTACCCATTTTGGAAGCACAACACTGATTCTCAACTGGCTCACTTCAATGAAGATAACCTCACTCGAGTAATGAGAGACTTGCACTCAAGTAAGAGTGGCTCTCACTCGTGAGTGTTTGATAGTGAGCAACAATCATGGCCATAAAGTGCTCACAACACTCGAGTATGGGGTTTTACACTAGGGTGATGACTCCAAATTCACTCGAGTCCCCAAAAGTGCAACACAGAAGGTGCTTGCCTGAGAGCACATACAACTTTAGAGGAAGAAGCTCACTCGAGCACAACCCTTGGCACTCGGGTGAGAAGACTACACTTGCGAGTGTTAGAACACATTCTTGACAAATGGCCTATGAGTGCTTGGTCGAGAGCAACTCTGAACATGGCATTACACTTGTACTCGAGTGAACCCATGCTCACTTGAGTGATGGCCTGTATCACTCGTGAATCAGGAAGTGCACTCACGTTTTTGGCATGAAAGTGCAACAAGAACTCAAAGAACTTGGGCAAAAATATGCATAATACCCGAGTGATACTCATCCTCACTCGAGTGAGGCTTATCAGCTTGCCAGATCGCAGCAAAAGATAGAAATTCCCAGATTTGCCAAAACTGATCCCAATGGTTCCCAAACTTAACACAAAGCTCATACCCACTTAAAATCTCATAAGGAACCCATTGGTAACCTCCAAAACACTCAAAACCCATCCTAACAACAATTCATTCTCTTGGGTCTCTATAACACACACAATACCCAAATTCATTCAACCCACTTCCAAAATTTAAAACCATATCCAATACTCAAATAACTCCACAATAAACCAGTTCTAACATCATTCATCATATAATCTATACATTCAAAAATTGGCATAAAACCAGGGAAATTTCCAGAATTCATCATACTCAACCAAAAATCACAATAAATATACCAAATTGATCCAAATGCTCACCTCTTCAATTTTGTTCCAAATTTGTCCCAAAAGCCAAAACCTTGATTCTCAACTTCCAAATTTGTTCCAACACCCAAATCACCACCTTTCAAAATTCTGAAACCACTAAGATGAAGCTCTTAACACTACGAACAAGATTAATGAAGAGTGTTTGAAAATAGAAGGACCATTACCTACCTAAAATTCAAGCTTTCCCTTTCTCTTTCCTTGCTTCAAGTTGCCAGAAATGGAGAAGGAGGAGAGAGACGGTGAGATGATGGAGATGATGGAGATGATGATGAATGCAAAATTTCCCTTGGCCCATACTCCACAAAACTGAATAGGAGAGAGAAGAGAGAGAAAAAGTGAGTTTTTGGTCCACATTAAGCCACTTGTCACCATCTTTCTAACTTCCTCCATGAGCTCACATAAACTCAAAGCACAGGATTCCGACCCATTGACAATAAATATCAACCATTGATCTTTAATCACCAATGAGTTTCCTCTTCGGTAACTGACTAATTGGTCGGTAAATTTTTAATTTTACTATTTTGCCCCTGAATTTCACTATGTTGAATAAATTATCACCAAGTACATTTATATCAGATTCACATCACATATCTCCAAAAGTGTTTAATTACACTAATTACAAGCAATTTCGAAGTCATTAGCCCTTAATCTCAAATTAGGTCATTACAATTCTCCCCACGTAAAATAAATTTCACCCTTGAAATTTGTCAAACACTTGAGCCATAAACTCCGGATATCGTCTTCACATATCCTCTTCCGCTTCCCAAGTTGCTTCTCTCTAAGTCATTCCCCTCCAAGGAAATTGGGATCACTTTTTCCCACTTGCTGAGTTCACCTACAACAATAGTTATTATGCGAGCATCCAGATGGCCTGTATGAAGCATTGTATGGAAGGAAGTGTCAATTGCCTTTATGTTGGAATGATTTATCCGAAAGGAAGCTTTATGGGCCAGAGCTTATTGATCAAACCTTAGAGCAAATTTATATTATTTGTAAAAGGCTTCTTGCAGCACAGAGTAGACAGAAAAGCTACACTGACAAGAGGAGAAGACCTCTAGAATTTGAGGTTGGTGACCATGTCTTTTTGAGGGTATCACCAGTTACTTGAATCGGGAGAGCTATCAAGTGAAAGAAACTGAGCATGAGGTATATAGGTTGTTTTGAAATCCTTGAGAGGATTGGGCCTGTCGCATATCGAGTAGCCCTACCCCTGAACTTGAGTAGACTCCATGATGCGTTTCACGTTTCCTAATTAAAGAACTACCAACCAGATCCATCTCATATCATGGAATATGAAGAAGTAGAGCTGCAAGACAACTTCACATATATGGTGAAGCCAGAGCAAATCATTGACCATGAGAATCGACAACTCAGACACCGAAGCATTCCTTATGTGAAGGTGATCTGGAAGGGAATGACCCAGAGAGAACTGACTTAGGAAGGGGAAGAGGATATGCGAAGAAGATATTCGGAGTTTATGGCTCAAGTGGTTTGACAAATTTTGAGGACGAAATTTATTTTTCGGGGGGAAAATTGTAATAACCCAATTTGGGATTTAGGGCTAATTGTGTTAGTATGATGTAATTACTATTGAATTTGATGTGAATATGTTTTAATTAATGCCTAAGCCCTATATTTAAGCTTATGAGTGGATCAATGTTTATATGGGTTGAAATATAGGGGAGGGCTCATGATGATGTTAGTGGAATGATAAAAATGAGTTTGGAAATGAATTGAATAGAATTGCCATAATCAGAGGCAAAATGGTAAAATTGGGAAGTTACCGACCAATTGGTCAGTTACCGAAGAAGAAACTCATAGGTAACTTGAGACCAACGGTTAGGATTCATGAGCATGGGAGTAGGAGTGTGTATGTATATGTTATGTGAGCTGAGGGAAGGAAGGCCAAGATGTTGCCAAGTGTCCAAATGCAAGCCATGGATGGGAGTCAACTTTTCAACCTTCTTTCCTCTCTCTTCCCTTGTCAAGGTTGGCTAAAGAAGCCTTCACACCTCAAAAATCTGCCTTCTCTCCTTCATCCTCATCATCTAATCTCATCTCTCTCCTCTCCTCCATTTTCGTTCACCATCAAGCAAGAAAGAGAAAGAAGAAGCTTGAGTTTTAGGTAAGGAAATAACTTGGAATGCTCAAGTGTTCTTTATTAATATTATTCAAGAGGTTGAGGGCTTTATTCCTATGGTTTTAGATTTTTGAATTGTGGTGTTTGAGGATTTGTGGAAATTTGGAAGTGGAAGAATTGAAGAAATAGCTTTGGGAAGAAGTTGAGGTAAGAATTTGATATACTTTGACCTAAAACTTGTGACCATTGGTTGAGTCTTAGGAATTTGTGATTTTGCCCTGATTTTTGGTGAATTTTGAAATGCATGAGATAGTGAGTATGTTGTGTTGTTTATGGCGTCAAGTTATGTCTTTGTGCATTTGTAATTGGTTTAGAATTTTGGGTTGGAATGGATTGCAATGTGGTGACTTGAGTGAGTTTTGGTGTGACATGTTGTGTTTGTGGTGGAACATCTCAATGGAAATGGTATTTGGTTGTTTTGATAGCTCCAATGGATTCCTTGTGCAAAATAAGTAGGAATAGTGTTTGATTTGAAATTTGGAACCATTGGAAGCCGAAGTCTGAAATTCTGGAAAATTTGGTTAAGTCTGGAAATTTGCTAAGTTTAAAATGCTATGCAGGGACCTGACTTTGCATGATATTTTGACCTATCAAATGGTGTCTAAATATTATGAAACTTTCTAAGATTGTAGTACACATTGCAAGCTTTCCATCCATATAAAGTTTGAGTCCTTCTGAGTTCTCTGCACAAAGTTATAAGTGTTTGGAAATCAGCCAGGAGTCAGGGTCACAAGTTGGCCGTGACCCATAAGGCTGGCTGCGACCTAAGACTTTTTGACCTGACTCTGGCCATGGCCTAAGGTGGCTGGCTGCGGCCCAAGTCTTTCTGTGCATCCGTTGGCCACGGCCCACATTTGGTCTGGCCGCAGCGAACCATTGAAAATCTACATGTTGAACTTCCGAAGAGGGTCTTTTGGTAAAACTTTCCCCAACCTTTTAGGCTTATATTTAATGATTTAGAAACCACCCTAAGTGTCTTGAAAGTGTGAATTGGAGTAAGGAATTAACCTGTCACTCTTGATTTTGGATTGATAGGATTTGACATTTGCCGCCCTCGCGAGCCCATTGTGCCAACGAATGTCAGGAAGGAACAAGGTAGTGACTCTTCTCTTATATCTTGTGTGAATGTATTATATGTGTGTGGATCATTGCTTGGGAGAATATTTGATGCTGCTGCTTATATAGCTGGTGATAGCTGTCGTTATCCAACGTAAGCTGGCGTTATACATCGAAAACTGTGATTATCCAGTGTAGGCTGGCGTTATCCAGTACAAACTAGCATTATATAGTGAACGCTGTCATGATTATGTATACAGCCATGAGTGCTGTCATTGTGATGAAAGACATGTGCCATTGTGTTGCTGTGATGCTATTATTAATTATTGCTTACATGCTATATGCTTATACATTATATAAGTGATTTGTTACTACTGGGATTCTTTTGAATATCATTCTTTCCATTGTTAAACCTACAGATAGGGCAGGTGGTTCCTCCAGGAAGCGGCCAACCAAGAGCGGTTAGGAATTTTGGGAGATATGGGATTATTGGTTATCTACTTTGGAGTAGGATTATTGTATAATCTCTTTTGGAATGTAAATAATATTTAGTCCTGATTATGTAATCCCTTAATAGGGAATACTAAGACCCTTAGTCTATATATAAACCCGGGGGTTGCCGGGATTTTTGGTTGTACACTCTGATACGTATGAATGTGAATTAACTGCACAAGTAATTATATTTGATATTTGAACTTGAAACCAGGATTAGAAAGAAATTTTAAAAATTTTGTGAAATCCCTACTAGAAGGAGGGAGTTTTAAATGTGTTTTAAATTATCCGACGGTCTCTAATTCACTTAAATAGGCGTTATCGATTTATAATTATGCTAATTAAGGGCGAGGGTTACATTTGCACTCGAGTGATGACTCCACATTCACTCGAGTCCCCAAAAGTGCAACACAAAAGGTGCTTGCCCGAGTGCACAGACAACTTTAGAGGAAGAAGCTTACTCGAGCACACCCTTGGCACTCGGGTGAGAAGACTACACTTGCGAGTGCCAGAACACACTCTTGACAAATGGCCTGTGTAATATCCTGAATTTTGAGACTCGAGGCTAGAGAATAAGCTTGAGATTAGTAGATTGCTAAGCCCCAGTTTAGCAAGATCCCAAATTGTGATTAAGGGTTAATGACTTCAAAAGTGGATGTGGTTAGTGATAAATAACCCTTTTGGAGAATATGATATGACTTGGCACTCGAATGTAATTCGTGTGTGTTGTGAGCAGCACCGAAATCCTGTATTTGAGTTCAATTGTGGATTAACATCCAAATTGACTTAGAATATAGGGAAGAATTGAATGGGATATTGTGTTGGAAATGGTGTCATAGTGTGTTTTGATGTCATTGAAATTGGTTTGGAACTTTGGAATGGAAAAGTTGCAATGTTAGGTTTTGAAATGTGAATTGTGTTGCCATGTTGAGATTGTTGTGAAAACATGTGAATGAGATGTGAATTTTATTGATTTGGTGTTTCCAATGGATTCCTTGTGAAAATTTATGTGGGAATGATGTTTGGTATGAAAGTGGAACCATTAGAAGCAAAGATGTAAAATCTGAAATTCTGTCCAGTGAAACTCTATTCTGGGCAGTCAGTTTGTGTGAACGTTTTGAATGTCTAAATGGTGTCTAAAAATTCTGAAACTTTCCAGTCTTAGATTTCACATCCCAAGCTTCAAAATGGACATATAAGTTGTGCCATTTCGTTTTGTGAACTAAGAGATATGACTGTCCAAAGTTTGGGATGGAAACTGAACTCTGTTTTGGGGCAGTGATGAGTTTCGTGTAATTATGGAATTTTGTGGTGATTTCTGGTAATGACTCATATCTTTCCTATGAATAGGACTTAAATATATTTCAATGGGCTTTGGGATCACCTCATTTCAATTTTTCTAGAATTAGTTATGATTTTTCAAAATTTGGGCAGAAAATCTGCCACAAAATCCGAAAATGTCAATTTTGGAATTATGGCATCATCATAAGGGAATAATGACATAAGCATAATATAACATATCATCTTCTTCCTCCAAGCTTAAAAACTGTCAGTTTATTCAGCTGAACAAGAGAAAAAAACATTTGAGATTTCTGGAGAGAGAAAGAAGAAGAGAACTCACAAGGTAAGCCGATTTCTCCGATAATCGAGCTCCTAACGTGTATAACTCCAATCCTAAGCTACTCCTTTATGTTTTTTAAGGTTTGGAAGCTCCTCCTTTAGTGTTTAAACATCTAGGGTTTCAGCCAAGACAAGGAAAAGCTAGTAGGGGCTTGAGGTAATTTCCAAACTCTTGTATATTGACTGTTCTGGCTGTTGTAGACAATTTAATCGGTGAAATTTCGCCGGATTGTCATTGGTTTCAAAAATGGAAAATGGGTGTGTGGGGTTGTTATGTTGCCCAAATTGGTACTAAATGGTAGTTGTAACCTAATGAAATAGTTAATAAAGTTGTTAGGAGTAGAAAGGAACGCGTTTATGGAGCCGAAACCGAAAAACCCCAATTTTCCAAGGGAATTGAGAATTTCGGCCAAGGCTAGTTTGGAGGGGCTAGAGATGGATTTTCAATGATTTGATGATTCCATTGAGTTTAGGAGCGAAAATTAGGTGGGGTTACAGTTGGTCACTTTTTCGGAAAAGGCCGAAAAAGTATAATTACGAAAACACCCCTGAAACCCTTAAAGTGGGGCTATCAAGGGTAAATTTGTAATTTGACATTGAATTTGATAATTCTGAGTCTGGAAATGGATTCCTTGGGCGAAAATATGTCAGAATAGCCCAGTCAAAATTTCAAGAAAAGTACAGCCGGACTGGGTACGGCGAGGTCGGGCCGGGCCCCCGGGGGTATTTTAGTAATTTTTCAATATAGCTTCATATAGCCCCCAAAAACACTATGGAAATGTCTAAATAGTACATTTGACATTATAGGATCAAATGCAAAGCCCCAAGTTGCTGGCACACAAATCGAGGAGAAAAGACTGGAGGTAGGGGACATACCTTACTTGCATGTATTTGATATCTTTGCTTGTGTAGTGATGTATGTGATTGCTTTACTTGATTGTGTAGAGCATATTTGAATAAATGAAGCTCTGTTTCTGTTTTGCTGTGGCTATAGTTTTGTTAAATGAAACATTGAGCATGCAGAAATGTCATTTGGGGCATGCATCTAGATAAAGCTAACATGTCATACACATAGCATCTATCACGCATGCATTATGGTATCTGTTTCCTACTGAGATTCTCTCGAATCTTACCCTCCCCTACCAATAATTTAGACAGGGCAAGTGGCTTGTGGAGGGAGCGGCTAGGACTCCTTCGAGATGAGAGTTGGTAGTTGGTTATCAATGAGTTGTGAAGACTGTATATGATTCGGTTGAATATATGGTTATGAATTTGAGATGAGATTGTGTAATCCCCATTTGAAGAATTGTAATGGGCAATTGTGCCCTGTGTATCTTTAGCGAAGGTATGTACCCAGGATTGCCGGGATGATTATGTTATGCACTCTAATATTTATATGAATATGATTTATCTTTTCGTAGTAATTGTATTCGAAATGTGAATATGAGACCAAGTTAATTAGATTTTAAAAGGTATTTGTGAAAACCCTATCTCAAGGATGAGATTTTAAATGAGTTTTGATTATTATTGGTCTCTATTTCATTTTAATCGCGTATTTTGGATATAATTACGGAGGGGGTTACAGCCTGGGAGTGCTTGGCCAAGAGCAACTCTGAACATGGCATTACACTTGCACTCTTGTGAACGCATGCTCACTCGAGTGATGGCTTGTATCACTCGTGAATCAGGAAGTGCACTAGTATTTTTGGCAAGAAAGTTCAACAAGAACTCAAAGAACTTAGGCAAAAATCCAACTAGCTGATAAATCTATGAGGAGACTTAGAGGAATTTTAGAGGATATTTTGGTGCAATTTCAGGATATAATGTTTCCTGAAGATTTCTACATTTTGGATAGGACAAGTGAAGTCATTTGTGATAGCACTTTGATTTTAGGGAGACCATTCCTTTGCATTGCTGAAACTATGATTTCACTGAAGGAAAGTATTATTACTATGGAATTTGCTGGGCACAAAATTCAATTCAATATCTATAAGGTGATGAAACATCCGCATGAAGATTATTCTCTTTTAGGAGTTAATATACTGGATGGGGTAGTCGAATATGATTGTTCTTCTCTATCTGATATTGAGCTAGATGAATACCTTAATGATTATGATGACTATCACTTACCTGATTCTCTTTTTAATGATCTTTGGTCTTCACATGGTGATATCCTTTTATCTGATTCTGAAGTTGATACTTGGCTAACTTCGTGTAGTGACACCTCTTCTACTTTCTCTAGTGTTCCCAATACTGATAGTCAGAATTTTGATGTCCCCTCTAGATTTGTGTTATCTGATGTTATTTTTAACCAAGACTGTCATTTCTGTGCTCCCTGTTCAAATCAGTCCTTTCATTTGGGCTATACTAAGCATAGACCTATCAATCTAGATGTTATTGACACCTATTCACAACATGGTTATGAACAAGACTTAGCTGCTGCTTCTATGATCTCCTAGCTTCTTTATTCATTTTCAGATCCTATCTACAGTTTTTATGAAATGTTGCATTCTTCTCTACCTCACAGTACTTTTGAACTCATTCTTCTTAAGGTCACAAAAATTGCAGAATTGCAAGAGCTACTACGGCATATCTGCATACTGACTCCTAGCCTATCACTACTGATACATTCTAATATTGCAGCAATTTCTAGTGTTTCTCCATGTTCTGCAGCCCCTATAAGTAGTATTTGTGCCACCACAGTTCTTAGGTTTGATGCTACTACCTTAAATGGGTTAGAGATCCATGATTTGATTCCCTCTATCCTATAACTACCTAAATTAGATCTCAAACCTTTACCTGCCACTTTGAAGTACACTTTTCTTGCTGATGGTGACACACTACTTGTTATTATCTCTAGCTCATTGACAGAGACTCAAGAATTTCAGTTACTGAATGTTTTAAAAAAATATAAGAGTGCTCTTGGGTGGACTTTGGCTGACATTCCTGGTATTAATGCCTTCGTATGCACACATAGAATTCTGCTCAAAGAGGATGCCAAACCTATTTGGCAACCTCAGCGCCGATTAAATCCTCTCATATTGGATGTAGTTAAAAAAGAAGTTACCAAACTATTAAGTACTGGCATCATTTATCCTATCTCTCACAGTGAATGGGTTAGCCGGGTACAAGTTGTTCCTAAAAAGAGTGGCATTACAGTTGTCCACAATAAGAAGAATGAACTTATTCCAACAAGAATTCAAAATGTATGGAAAGTTTGCAGCGATTATCACCAACTCAATGAATCTACTCTGAAAGATCATTTCCTACCTCCATTCATTGATCAAATGTTGGAGTGTTTAGCTAGGAAATCTCACTATTGCTTTTTTGGATGGCTTCTCTGGCTACTTCCAAGTCCCTATAGCACCTGAGTATCAAGAGAACACCACGTTTACCTGTCCATTTGGCGCATTTGCTTATCGTAGAATTCCTTTTGGGTTATGCAACGCTCCAGGCACTTTTCAATGATGTATGCTTTCTATATTCAGTGATTTGCTTGAGCATGGAATTGAAGTCTTTATTGATGATTTCATACTCTATGGTGACAATTTTGAAGTGTGTTTGACTAATTTGGAGAGTGCTTTAGCACGATGTGTTGAGAAGCAATTAGTCTTGAACTTTGAAAAATGCCATTTCATGGTTGCACAAGGTATAGTCCTCGGTCATTTAATTTCTCATAAGGGCATTGAGGTTGACAAATCCAAAATTAAGATTATTGCCTCTCTACCTTTTCCATCTACTGTCAAAGAGTTAAGATCCTTTTTAGGATATGCTGGGTTCTATAAGAGGTTGATTCAAGATTTCAGCACTCTTGCTTTGCCACTTTCAAAGTTGTTACAAAAAGATGTTGACTTCAAGTTTGATGCAACATGTCAAGCTTCTTTTAATGCTATTAAGGCCAGCTTAATCTCACCACCCATACTGGTTGCTCCTAATTGGAATCTGCCATTTGAGTTATGCTATAATACTTTTAATAGTACAGTAGGTGTTGTTCTGGGCCAAAGGCATGTCAAGCTGTCTTGTGTCATCACCTATGCCTCTAAGACATTGGACAAGGCACAAGTTAATTACACTATAACGGAGAAGGAGTTATATTGCACTGTCTTTGCTTGGGATAAATTCAGAGCCTACTTGTTACACTCTAAATTGGTGCTATTAAATACTTGGCTAACAAAGTGCATGCCAAACCAAGACTCTTATACTGAATGCTTTTGTTAGAATTGGCTATCACCCAAGGGGGGTGAATTGGGTGTATGATAAAAACTTAAGAACTTTGGAAATCTTTTCGCATCTTAACGAAAGCGGTAAGTATGAAGGTAATAAATTATAAATC
Organism: Inga laurina; assembly: GCA_963855925.1. Classification (NCBI taxonomy): domain Eukaryota; kingdom Viridiplantae; phylum Streptophyta; class Magnoliopsida; order Fabales; family Fabaceae; genus Inga; species Inga laurina. Next base: position 67,342,733 of record OY979704.1, read on the forward strand.
AGCAGTTAGATTAAATAATATATCCTGGAAATATAAGAGCTTAGGGAAGAGAATATACAAACTGTGATTTATCCTGTTTCGGTCAAATCTATGATGGCCTACGTCCAGTCCCCAGGCTCCTCCTGAGATTTTCAAATCCACTATCTTCTTGTTTAATTCGGGCACTAGAAAAGCCTTTACAATCCCACAAGTTTAGCCAGGTACTTGTGAAACCTTTTACAAATCTCTCACTGAAATACTCCCCCTTACGACAAGTCTTATGAGTAGAGCAATCCCAAAGATCTTCCTCTCCTGCTTACTCGTGCAAGTCTTACGAGTAGCAACGTTCTCTCCTACTTACACCTCTGTAAGTCTTATGAACAGCAATGTCCTCTACTGCTTGCACCTCGTAAGTCTTACGAGCACAATGTCTTACTGGCAATTCTCTCTACAGCTTCCCCCATAAGGAAATCAACCCTCTCAGGTCCCTCTACCTTGAGATCAATTCAGAAATACAGATGAAAGTGTTTACAGACTCTCTCACATAGTGGATATAATGCTCACTAAAGTCCAATACAAATAGCACTCTCATATATACATGATATAGAATATAGATAAGAATAGAGAGTGTTTGGGTAGAAGTGGATGACTCATTATATTCGCATGTTGGAGTCGTTGCTCTGTTTTCTCTATCTCCCATCGACTTTGAGTGCTCTCTTATTTATAGTTGATGAAGATCATGACCGTTGTGAGCATTCGTCTGTTGGAGTCCTATTACTTCATTTTGACCGTTGAGCGCATTTGAAAAACTAGCTACTATGAGATTTCCGTTGCAGAGCAGAGCATCCCGTTGAGGAGCGGGATGTTTCATTATGAGCTGTATGTCAAATTGTCGGGCGTTTGTATTTCAGACATTTGTTTATGGTGGGTCAATCTTTTGTCATGGTAGGTAGCTGATATTCGATGTATAATGATGTCGCCCGCCACAATTGACTCTTTCATTTGACTATGTAATCTCACCGTTAAATTTCCTGTTTCACACTGCAAAATGCTTAATCACTAATATGATGAAGTATTAGTCATGGGTATGTTGGATCATTGGTCAAAAGATGAATTTCTGATTTCTGGACTCATCACGTTGAGTGATGATATTTACCAGACGTGACCTCCGTTCTTGAAGATGCAATCCAAATGTTTAACCTCCTGTTTCTCACTTGAAATATATGTTAGTTAACATTTTTGTATATTAACATTTAACCAATTGCTGTGAGGCTCTGTTTCATTTTTGGATTCTACCAAGTTCTCACTCGAGTGCAGTATGGCTCACTCGAGTACATTTGATATTTTCACGTTCTGGCTTCCTCTCGGGCAAACACTTGCTGCTCTTCACTCACAGAACTCGAGTGCAATTCTAGACATCACTCGAGTACAGCATCTCTCACTCGAGTGCACTCCTTGTTTTCACCTACATGCTTCTTCTCGAGTTAACACTTTCATGTCAACACTTGCATGACTCGAGTGCAAATCTGATCCTCACTCGAGTGTATTGTTCAATGCTCGAGTGTTGCTAAATTTCTTCACACTTCAGCTGCTTCTGGACAACACTCGGATGACATTTTTCAAGAGTGCGTTTTTGCACTCGTGAGTGATGTGGGGCCACGTTAGACAAAATTTATTTATTTGATTCTAATGATGTATCATAAGAAAGCTCTTTCCATATGCATTCCAATGCAAAAAGAATCAGCTCCAAACTCCTTGTATTCTGCAAGTTATGATCGAAAGAGTGTCTATCGCACCAGACTGCACTAGCGTCAACTTCCAGAAGGCATCACTCCTAGAATAGAACTTCAAATTAGGTCAATTACCTATCCATGGAAAGCCCCTTGAGACTAGTTTCATATGGCACTAGTCTCGTCTCAATCCGATGTGTGGTTTGTGAGTTATGTTCAAAATACCGAACTGTCTTGAAAAGTGACGGTGATTTCAGTGTCATTGTCCACGGATCATATTTCCTTCATCTGAGCTTCTTTCAATATGATCTGGTGTACATTTTTTGTGTTGTGAGTCTTCTTTCATATGCCACTAGTTTCGGCTCAATCCGAAGTGTGGTTTGAGAGATATGGCCAAACTACCGGACCTCTGTCAGGCTGACGTAAAATAGAGTAGAATAGAGTGCTCCAACACTCGAGTGTGTTCTTGCTTCACTCGAGTGCTACAGTGCCACACTTACTACAATGATTCTACACTTTCATTCTACACCTCAAGCACTACAGTGATTTGCATGCTACAGTGCCACGCTCGAGCGCTACGGTGCCTCACTCGAGTGATTGCTACAATACCACCGCTACAGTGCCAAACAGTGCCTCAAAAATCTGAAATCTTCAAAATTACTTCTAATAACTTGAATCTTGATATTCTTGGTAGATCTTCCAAGTTCTTCTCTCTTCAATATCTTTCTTTTTTATTTTCCTTTTGATAATCATTCTCCATAATCTGAGTAGACAGCTTCAGTTTCTTTCTTCTTCTTCCTTTTGTTCATTCTTATCAATTCAATAACTTCTTTGTATATTTGATAACTTTGTCTCCTCATTCTTCCTCCATAATTCAACTTAATTAATCTACAAGATATTTCACATTAAACACAGTAATTAGTCAAAGAAATACATTATATAAAATTTTTGCTCTTATCATTTCACATCTATATTTGACATCATCAAAACCAATCATATCTAACAGCTTTTGATTCAGGAATTTTGATACCGAAATTAAAGATAAGATTGGAGCTGAAAATGTGGTAGCCGATTACTTGAGTTGTTTACCTTTACATATTGCTGGTATTACTGATCTTATCACAATCTGTGATAGTTTTAGGGACTGTTCTGTCACTAGTATTGATGTTCTAGATCCTTGGTACTATCACATTGCTAACTACTTAGCCATAAGGTTAATTTCCCCTTCATTATCTTAATTCCAGTCCAATAAAATCAAGATTGATTCTAAACATTATATATGGGATTCTCCGATCTTATGGAAGATATGCAGTGACCAAGTGATTCGACGTTGTGTCCCTCAAGTTGAAATCAGTGCCATTTTGACCAGCTATCATTCTTTTACTTGTGGTTGTCATTTCAGCCCTAACAAGATAGCTAGGAAAATTTTAGAAGCTGGCTTCTATTAGCCTACTATCTTCAAGGATTCTCATGAACATTGTAGTACCTTTTATCGTTGCCATAGATTTGGAAGTCCAGGTAAGAAACACAAAATGCCTCAGCACCTTATGCTTTTCTATTAGGTGTTTGAGGTGTGGGGTATTGATTTTATGGGACCCTTTCCTTCTTCTGTTGGGTATATCTTTATTTTGCTTTCTGTGGATTATTTATCACGGTGGGTGGAGGCCATTGCCATTAAGAAGAATGATGCTTCTACAGTTACTTGATTTATGAAGTCTCACATCGTTTGGGGTTCCTAGAGCTATTATGAGTGATAATGGCACTCATTTTTGCAACAAGTTGCTTGAGGGGTTGCTTTATAAACATGGTGTCCAACATAAGGTGGCCACCCCTTATCACGCACAAACCAACGGTCAGGTTGAAAATTGCAATAAGGAAATAAAGCAGATTTTAGAAAAGATAGTATCTCCTGGTAAGAAGGATTGGAGTGCTCATCTGAATGATGCCTTGTGGGCCTACCGTACAGCTTTCAAGACCCCTTAGGCATGTCCCTCTATCGGATGGTCTATGGTAAAGGCAATCACTTACCAGTTGAAATTGAACATCGCTCCTACTGGGCTGTTAAGGCACACAATCTGGATATTGCTACAGCAGGTGATAAATGACTATTACAGCTCCAAGAACTTGATGAGTTGCGTATGGAGGCCTATGAAAATTCTTCTTTATATAAGGAGCGTACTAAGGCCATTTATGTAAAACATATCTTGCACAAGCACTTTCAAGTGAGTGATCAAGTTCTCAAATGCAAGGCAAGATATTCCTTTAGGCTTAGCAAACTCAAAACTAGATGGGATGGTCCTTATGAAATCCTTAAGGTTCACAACTTTGGCATAGTTGAGTTGTTAGATCCAAGTAGTGGTCTTACTTTTAAAGTAAAAGGTCATTTACTCAAGCTTTATTCTGGCTTGGCTGTTCCTCCTTAGCCTCCGGTAGTCCCTTTCCCTCACTTATATTTTCTATTTTGTTTTGCTTCATTTCCTTGTGATTTTGCTTGTTTGACATAAGTGTAGGGGAGGGACCGAACCAATAGCTATAGGTAGATTTATGTATTCAATTTCCTTATTTTGCTACTGTTGTGTGAGATTATTAGCTTTAGGTGCAGAATTATTTGCTTGCTGGTTGGTCACCTCCCACACAAGTGGTTTCACTATGCATGTGTTATGTAGTACCTCTTTGTTGTGTTATGCTTTACTTGGGTTTCTGCCCTGTCTTTTATTTGCCTACATTAGGGACAATGCAAGGCTTAAGTGTGGGGGTTGGGCTGTGATATATATATGGTTCTATGTGTCATGTGTTGTGGCTTGTTAATTACCTTGCAAGGCGTGTTTTTGAAAGCTTGGGTAGTTTTAAGTATGCTGCACATCCTTCTAAAAAATCTAGGAATGATAGACATATGAGTAAATGAGTGTTTGAGGGAATGTATTGAACAAATCTATCTCAAGGGATACAAACCATGTGAGCTTGGGAAACTGATAGTACTAAATTTAGTAATATACATGACTTAGTCATTGTGAGTGAAAGCATGAGAAATAGCCTACATGGAAGGATATTTGAGCTTGTTCGAGTCATAAAATTTTGTGTGCATGCTCTCTAGTTCTATAGCTCTCTAGAACTTGTCCTAGTACTTAGTTGAGGCCAATGTGCACATGAGAGTACATGCATATGATTAAGGCATTCATTTCTTACCCATATGATGTAAACACAAGTTACTTACATATTTTATCCCTTGCTAGCCCATTTGCGCCCATCATTTTTAGTCATCATCACTTTTTATGTAGTTTTGAATGAGTATGCCAAAATTACTATGATAATGTGCTTATAGTTGCATATGATGGAAAAAGGGTGATTTCTGCTAAAGAAAAAAAATTATACTCTTAAAAGAAAATTTAAAAGTCCAATAAAGAGGGCAAGTAAAAAAAATTAGCAGGTATAAATAAGCACATGTACTGCTACAATCTCATCATGCATGCTCGTTTGGGTTGTATAGATTGACATTCCATATATTCCATCTTAGCCTCACTAACATTACAACCTTAATAAAGTCCTCTTGATGCTTAGAAACTTGTGTTTATATGGTGGAGATGATAGAGCTTTCACAAGCCTATGGTAGAGCATAGACTATAAGAGAGGAGTGAAATCAATTACCCTGTAGTTAGAGAGAGAAAGAGATAGAGCTAAACACTTAACCCCGAGAGTTTCTTGAATTCTCTTTGCAGTAGATGAATCATATACAGAGATAGATTTGTGCTAGGTGGTGGGATTGTTTGCATTGGAAATTGAACTTGAGAGAGTGAAGGGAGATACATAACCAAGGGCATGAATAGAATTCATATGGATTGATTTACTAGAATAAATAAGAAGGATGGAATACTTGATTTTTCCTAGGAGTGCAAAAAACTAAGTGTAGGGGAATTGATAAGTCCTAATTTTACCATACATTTTAATAGATTTTTGGGAGGTTTTAGTGATAATAGTGTGCTTGAAATGCATTTATAATGAGGAATTGTGTCTAATATGGATTTTTTTGAAATGAGTGGTTAAGAATAGCTCCATTAATATACTTTATAGTTTTTCTTAGTGTTGATTTGGGAAGATTGATATTGCATAGGTTTGAATTGTCTTATAGGAAGCTTGAGAGAAAATGGGATCAAAAGGAGCTGAAAGAAGGAGAAAGGACTAAATGGTAAAGTTTAAGAATTCTGCAACCAGATAGAGAAGGGACTTAAGTGCAAAGCATAAGAAGTTTCCCAGCTCAATGATAATTTCCTCAGTACCAAATCCTAACCATCGTGATAGAGAATGGCGGGGGGAAACAAGGTTAAGTGGGGTCAGTTATGAAAAGAAAAAAGATTCATTCATTCAGTTGGATTCACCTGGGCAAAGAAAAGAAAACTCTCTTGAATCTCCATCTCTTCTTCTCTCCATCACCGATAGCCACATTGATTATTGAATTCCACCGATTAACTACCATAGTAGAAGCTCAAATGAGGATTGATGGAGTCTATTCTCTCATCATGAGTAGCTGATCGCTACAGTTCTCCCTAGAAGCGAAACTGAACCTGAGTTTGTGCACTAAAGAGAGAAGCTCATGAAGATTTGTATTCTTCACTGATTCTATTTTCTTATAACTGTGCGAGTTGTATAGCTATGAGGCAAAGTCGATTCTGAGTTGTGAGCTTATATTGTGTTTGAAATTTTCTAAATCTAACTAGAGTATTATAGATGCGATGATCTGTTTGCATGATCTTAGTGAAGAATTGTATTCTCTATGTCCATGTAGATTTAATCAGATGTGCTGATTCTAGTTGCATCAGTTTGTTTGATTGCTTTGAATGACTTCATGAATAATAAGTAGTAGCCATTATTAAAGAGAGTTCAGATCGGTTGCACTTTAATCCTCTGTAGTTGATAAGTTGATCTTATCAATTTAATTTCCTATATGTTATTCTAGTTGAGTGACTACAGGAATTAAATGTAAGCAATTAATTACACTAAGCATAGCATTCATGATTGGATAATGAAGGTAAAGTAGAACTTCTGGGGAGAATTATCTCATTATTATGTCAGATCATCATTCATTTCACTTACATCACACTATCACTCTAAAAGCAAAAAATTAAGAAACAAAATCAGGTTTATAGAAAAGATAATTCAATCAAATTTCTACATCCTTGCTGTACTTATTGTAGCTCGTAAGTTTGCTAAGAACTATAACAATAGTCAGGTTTCTTAGAGAAGAATTGTAACCCCCTCACCGTAATTACATCCGGATTACAAAACTTAAATGAAATAGAGACCAATAAGATGGTTTAACAATTTATAATCCCTCATCTGAAAGATGGGGCGTATGGAAATCATTTCAAAACTTATATATATTCATGGTCTCACATTCATGTACGGATATAACTACTTGAGAAATCAGAGTACATATAAATATCAAAGTGCGGAAACCAAAATCCCGGCAAACCCCGGGTTAATACATATATGATATGGGTTTATGAGTTTTCCCATAAAGGGGATTACACGATACAAAATAATCATTTACATCTCTATACACTTTGGCAATCCTAAAGCCAAAATGGATATAACCAACTATCCCAAAACATGAATGTCCCTAAGAGACCCTAACCACTCCGGGTTGGTCGCTTCCCCTTCGAGCCACTTGCCCTGTCTGAAAAAGTTAGTCATAAGGAAATAATGAGATTCTTGAGAATCCCAGAGCAACAACTCACTCATACAATATATAAACATAGAGCATGCATGTTTATCATAATCAGCAGCTTCACAATGATCTCTGGCTCACGCCACATACGACAGCACTCACGGCTGTAATCACAATGCACTACGCCCACTTTCGTGGTGAACACTATGCCAGCTTTCGCTGTAATCACTATGCACAATGCCCGCTTTCGCGGTGAACACTATGTAGCAGCAACACAAAGCACAAAGCAGCAGCAGCAACATCCACACAATGAATGACAGACAAACATACAATACATTTACATAAAGCATAAGAGAGAAGTCGCTACCTGAATCTTTCCTGACAATCTTTGGCACAGTAGGCTCACGCGGACGACAGATGTCAAATCCTATTCAAATTAGGGACAATTGATCAATCTCTTTTCCAATGTATAATTCAATAATTCTCTAAGTTGGTTATTATTTAGGACTCATTAGGTGACTAAAATAGGCCTAAACATATGCCTAAAGGGTTGGAAGAACCTACCCAAAAGACCCCTTACTCGAAGGCAAAACACTGATTTTTGACAGTCTCACTCGAGCACAAATGCTCTCACTCGAGCACAAGTACGGACATCACTCGAGCACAGATGCTCTCACTCGAGCATTGGCACGGACAGCACCCGAGCACAAGAGAAAGTGAGACTGCGAGTGAGCACCCGAGAGCACAAAGGACACTTCCAGGAACTGGCTCACTCGAGCACGCCGACCTCACTTCGAGCACAAGGCCAAAAGCCTCTCTCGAGCACCCGCGAGCACACGCTGCGAGTGACTACCCGAGAGCACCACCCTCACCTGAGGCACAGGCTCACTCGAGCACGACCCCCAGTGCTCGAGCACACACCCCACACCCGCGAGTGAGAAAGCACACTCGTGCAACTTTCCCGCGAGTATCAACCCGAAAGCACAGCTCTCACCTGAAGCACCATCTCACTCGAGCACGACCCTCAGTGCTTCGAGTGAAACAGCTATGCTCGCGAGTGTCAGAGCACACTCGTGGCATCAATCAGCGAGTGAGGTCCCGAAAGCAACCTCAACTCCGGACTTGCTTCTTCACTCGAGCAGAACCATGCTCACTTCGAGCTTGTTCTTCGCTCACTCGAGCACAAGGCAATGCTCGCGAGCACAACCCGTAAAACCCAGGTAACTCGAAGCACAACAGGGAAAAACTTGCATATCACTCGAGCACGTTCTTCCTCTGCTCGAGTGATGTGCATCAGAGACCCAAAACGCAGCCAAAAACCAGAAACTCCAGATGGTCAAATTCACTCCCAAAGGTTCCCCAAACTCTTCCCAATGCTCATACACACTAAGCACTAACCAGGGAACACAATGGCAACTCTAAAAACACTCCAAAAACCCATTTGACCACAATCATTCCTTAAGGTCTTTAAGATACACAATGTCTAATTCCCTTAACACCTTTTTAACATTCCAAATTACATTAAATGATCATATATCTTCAAACTAAATCATTTTCAATCATCAATCATAATGATCCTCACATTTCCAGAAATAGGCATATTTAGGGAAAAAATTCTAGATTTGACTATACTTAGCCAAAAATCATACATTATACTTCAAAATGCTCTAAATGCCTACCTCTTCTCTTTGCCCAATTCAGAATCTTGATTCCACAACTCCCCCTTTCGACCCAAAGCTCAAATCAACACCACTCAAGGCTCTACAACCATCACAATGTAGCTCTCATTGAGATGAACAAAATTAGAGAAGGGGATTAGAGCAAAGGAGAATCACAACTCACCAAAATCAAAGCTTTCTTCTTCTCTTCCAAGCTCAAACAGCGCCAGAAATGGAGGAAGGAGAGAGAAAGTGAGAGAGAGAAATGGAAGGAAGATGATGATGGAGACAATTCTTTCTCCCTACACACACACAACTGCATAAGAGAGAGAGAGAGAAGAGAAAAGTGATTTTTGTCTTCTAGTGCCACATCCAATGGCCATTCTCTTGCCACATGTCATCATCCACACACTCCCTTATGAGCTCACCAAATCACAACACATAGGATTCCGACCCACGGTCAAGGAATCACAACCATTGATCTTAAATACCATATGTATTTATTTTCAAAATTCACATTACACTAATCATAATAGTGCTTAATTACACTAATTACAATGGTTTTCATAATCATTAGCCCTAATCACAAATCGGGATATTACAATTCTCCCCCCGTTAACTAAATTTCGCCCTCGAAATTTGTTACACCACTTGAGCCATAAACTCTGGATATCGCCTTCGCATATCCTCTTCCGTTTCCCAAGTTGCTTCCCGCTGGGTCATACCCTTCCAGATCACCTTCACATAAGGAATACTCCGGTGTCTGAGCCGACGTTCTTCTCGTTCAATTATTCGCTCTGGCTCGACTGCATACGTGAAGTTATCTCGCAACTCCACATTCTCATACTCAACAACATGAGATGGATCCGGTTGATACTTCTTCAACTGGGAAACATGAAACACATCATGTAATCTGCTCAAGCTCGGAGGTAGGGCTACACGATAAGCAACAGGCCCAATCCTATCAAGGATCTCAAAAGGACCTATATACCTCGGGCTTAACTTTTTCCGCTTTATAGCTCGCCCAACACCGGTGACAGGTGATATTCTCATAAATACATGGTCACCAACTTCAAACTCTAGAGGTCTTCTCCTCTTGTCCGCATAACTTTTCTGCCGACTCTGAGCTTCAAGAAGCCTCTTACGAATGATTCAAATCTGGGCTGAGGTTTGATCCACAAGATCTGGCCCATAGAGCTTCCTCTCGGACAACTCATTCCAACACAATGGCGATTGGCATTTTCTTCCGTACAATGCTTCATACGGCACCATCTGAATACTCGCATGATAGCTATTGTTGTAGGCGAACTCCGCAAGTGGAAGAAAACGATCCCAACTCCCTTTGAAGTCAAGAACACATGCCCGCAACATATCCTCTAAGGTCTGAATAGTCCTCTCTGACTGACCATCGGCTGAGGATGATAGGCTGTACTGAACCTCAGTTGAGTACCCAGTGCCTCATGCAATGACTTCCAGAATCTTGAAGTGAAACGGGGATCTCGATCCGAGATGATATTCTTTGGTACACCATGGAGCTTCACAATTTCACGAACATAAATCTCTGCTAGCTTGTCCGGAGAGTAACTAGCGTTGATCGGTAAGAAGTACGCTGACTTCGTTAACCGGTCCACAATGACCCAAATCGCATCAAAATTCCTGATCTTGGGCAATCCCACAACAAGATCCATGGTTACACTTTCCCATTTCCATTCCGGAATTTCAGGACTTTGCAACAAACCAGGCGGTCTTTGGTGTTCAATCTTCACTTTCTGACATGTGAGACACCTCGCCACATACTTCGTCACATCACTCTTCATTCCCGGCCACCAATACACAGATTTCAACCCATGATACATTTTGGTCATACCCGGATGAAGAGTATACCGGCTCTTATGTGCCTCATCTAAGATCTTCTGTCTCAACTCCGCCTTAAGTGGAATGCACACTCTTTTCTGATAGCGAACCAATCCACGCGGCGACACATCATAGCCCCGAGCTTCTCCACGCTCTATTCTGGCTAGATTACCCTGAATCCAATCATCTTGCCTCTGAGCTTCTTCAATCTCCGCTCTCAAGCCACTTTCCCCTTGGGAAACATTATAGTTGGCACAGATGATCTGGTTCGACAAATTCATATCACGAAAATCCGCAATCAACTTCCCCTCGTGTATCATCATAGCTGCCACAACCACAGTCTTCCGACTAAGAGCATCAGCGACTACATTTGCCTTACCCGGATGATATTTTATTTCCAGGTTGTAGTCCTTAAGCAACTCCATCCAACGCCGTTGTCTCATATTCAACTCTTTCTGATCGTATAGATATTTGAGACTCTTGTGGTCGCAGTACAATTCCACAGTCACACCATACAGGTAATGACGCCAAATCTTCAATGCAAACACTATGGCCGCAAGCTCCAGATCATGTGTGGGATAGTTCAATTCATGAGGTTTGAGCTGTCGAGAGGCGTAGGCCACCACACGTCCCTGCTGCATAAGGACACACCCTAATCCCTGCCCACTGGCATCAGAATACACAACGTATGTCACACTGGGATCGGGCAAAATCAACACAGGTGCCGTAGTCAACCTCTGTTTCAGCTCCACAAAGCAATTTTCACAATGTTCATCCCATACAAACGGCTGATCTTTTCTCGTGAGCTTGGTCATCGGCAACGCAATGGGGGAGAAACTCTGAATGAATCTCCGATAATAACCAGCAAGACCCAGAAAACTGCGTACCTCAGCAACAGTTTCTGGCCTCTTCCAGTCCAGTACTGCTTCCACTTTACTAGGATCCACAGAGACCCCTTCTTGCGAGATAACATGGCCTAAGAATCTTACTTCTGGCAGCCAGAACTCGCATTTACTCAACTTGGCGTAGAGTTGTTTTTCACGCAATGTATTCAGTACAATTCTCAAATGATGTTCATGCTCTTCTCTACTCTTAGAGTATATCAAAATATCATCGATGAATACCACAACGAATTGATCCAGATATTGACGAAAAATACGGTTCATGTAATCCATGAAAACCGCAGGCGCATTGGTCAAACCAAATGGCATCACTAAGAACTCATAATGACCATACCTGGTCCGGAAAGCAGTCTTCGGAACGTCGTCCGCTTTCACTCGCAGCTGATGATACCCCGACCTTAGATCAATCTTCGAAAACACACATGCACCAGATAGTTGATCTAATAGGTCATCAATTCTAGGGAGAGGGTACTTATTCTTGATGGTAACCTTATTCAACTCTCTATAATCAATGCACAAACGAAGACTCCCGTCTTTCTTTTTCACAAACAAAACTGGAGCACCCCAAGGCGACACACTGGGTCTAATAAACCCTTTCTCAAGCAAATCTTCAATCTGCTTCTTCAACTCGGCCATTTCATTTGGAGCCATACGGTATGGGGCTTTGGATATCGAACCCGCTCCAGGCACAATGTCAATCGGAAACTGAACTTCCCTCTCAGGAGGTAATCCACTTAAGTCATCCGGAAAAACCTCAGGGAATTCATTCACTATGGGTATACTACTCAAAGACTCACTGGTTTCCCCTTGTACAGAAAAGAAAACCATATACCCCTGACAACCCTTTTGTAAATATTTCTCAGCCTTAGCTGTCGAAAGGAAATTCAAACCGGCATCTTCGCCCTCAATGCTCTGAGAAACAGGATACACTATCCTTTTGTTCCCACAATCTAACAACACATTATTAGCTCTCAACCAATCAAAACCCAAAATGACTTCCAATTGGCAGAGCGGCAAATAAATCAAATCTACTACAGACTCATGGCCCTCTACGGTTATAACACAGTTTAGACAAGCTTCTGTAGCCACAGCCTTAACACCCATTGGTGTTGACACAATCAAATCGAATGGCAACTGATGCACATTCATTCCCAGACGCCTCACACAAGCATAAGCAATAAAGGAGTGACTTGCACCCGAATCAAATAACGCTTGTAACTCAATGCCATAGATAAGGATTTTACCTTGTATTAGCTCTGGGGATTTCCGGGCCTCTTCGTGAGTCATAGCAAATACGCGGCCCTGAGTCCTCTGTCTCTGCTCTGGTCGTGGCTGTCCACACTCAACAGATGTATGCCCCACTTGCTTACATTTGAAGCAAATCACCCGACCATCACACGTCTTGCCATGATGTGGCTAGTTGCAACGAGGACATGTCCATACACTAGGAGTTCTCTGCTGATCACGACTCCCAGACTGATAAGGCTTCTTACTACCTCCTCTAAATGAAGAGGATAATCCTGAGCCCTTCCGCTTCTGAGAAGCACCGCCCTTACTAGGCTCACTATGACCACCACCAGCCTTAGCCGGATACAACTCTCTAAGATTGCTCTCAGTAATCCGACACTCTTCAACAGCCTTGTTGAACTTGGAAAACTGATGGGTGGCGAGTCTCTTTCTCATATCACGCCTTAAACCCCAAATTAACATATCTGAACTCAACTCCTCGTCATCCATTTTCTGAAGATAAGAGGAATATCGGGATAGGTAGGTAAATCGAGACAAATATTCGTCGAAAGACTCTGTGTCCCCTTGCTTAATATTGAGGAACTCAGTTTCCTTCTCAAGCCTCACTGACTTGGGAAAATATTTCTCGTTAAAGTGTTGTTGGAACACCTCCCAGGTCAATGGCTCATTCTTTAACCGCAATGACAAGGCAACGTTACGCCACCAGCGATCAGCATCGCCTTCCAGCTTGTATACCGCTAGCTTGGCTTTCACCTCTGAGGGACACACCAAGACCTCAAAGATCTTCTCAAGACGATGTAGCCAGTCTTCAGCCGCCTGGGGATCAAACTTCCCCTTAAACGCCGGAGGTAGTTGCTTGCAGAATTTAGAGACCCAATACTCAAGGTCCCGTTCCTCCCTAACTGGCACTCCATGCGGCCTTGGATTCGTCTCAGCACGAGGAGGCGATTCAAGCGATCGTGCCGACCCCTCAGCAGTATCTTCCAGTCTAGTCTCTTCTCGGGTTTCCCCTTGAGTTCCTTCTTGAGTAGACTGGCCTCTACCCTCATTATTCTTGGCCTTTTCAGCTCTGAGCTCATCTCTAAGCTCCGCTATCATATCCCGTTGATCTCTTATCAGACCCATCAACTCTTGCATCGGGTCCGGTGGATTGTCATTAACTAACTCCACCTCGGGATCTATTTGTTGTCCTCTGGGGCGACCTTTTGTCGTTCTTTTCATTCTACAAAGAACTCACCCCATTAATCCAACAATTTTGACATTCACAAAGTTTCCACAAAGCACATATATCTATATAACTAAACAGATATATGCATACGTCAAGTATTCACAGATGATCTATTATCGCTAAGACCACACTATGGGAGCTATCCTAGCAAACTCTACCCTTGCCAGGAACCACTGCTCTGATACCAAAAATGTAACCCCCTCACCGTAATTACATCCGGATTACAAAACTTAAATGAAATAGAGACCAATAAGATGGTTTAACAATTTATAATCCCTCATCTGAAAGATGGGGCGTATGGAAATCATTTCAAAACTTATATATATTCATGGTCTCACATTCATGTACGGATATAACTACTTGAGAAATCAGAGTACATATAAATATCAAAGTGCGGAAACCAAAATCCCGGCAAACCCCGGGTTAATACATATATGATATGGGTTTATGAGTTTTCCCATAAAGGGGATTACACGATACAAAATAATCATTTACATCTCTATACACTTTGGCAATCCCAAAGCCAAAATGGATATAACCAACTATCCCAAAACATGAATGTCCCTAAGAGACCCTAACCACTCCGGGTTGGTCGCTTCCCCTTCGAGCCACTTGCCCTGTCTGAAAAAGTTAGTCATAAGGAAATAATGAGATTCTTGAGAATCCCAGAGCAACAACTCACTCATACAATATATAAACATAGAGCATGCATGTTTATCAAAATCAGCAGCTTCACAATGATCTCTGGCTCACGCCACATACGACAGCACTCACGGCTGTAATCACAATGCACTACGCCCACTTTCGTGGTGAACACTATGCCAGCTTTCGCTGTAATCACTATGCACAACGCCCGCTTTCGCGGTGAACACTATGTAGCAGCAACACAAAGCACAAAGCAGCAGCAACAACATCCACACAATGAATGACAGACAAACATACAATACATTTACATAAAGCATAAGAGAGAAGTCGCTACCTGAATCTTTCCTGACAATCTTTGGCACAGTAGGCTCACGCGGACGACAGATGTCAAATCCTATTCAAATTAGGGACAATTGATCAATCTCTTTTCCAATGTATAATTCAATAATTCTCTAAGTTGGTTATTATTTAGGACTCATTAGGTGACTAAAATAGGCCTAAACATATGCCTAAAGGGTTGGAAGAACCTACCCAAAAGACCCCTTACTCGAAGGCAAAACACTGATTTTTGACAGTCTCACTCGAGCACAAATGCTCTCACTCGAGCACAAGTACGGACATCACTCGAGCACAGATGCTCTCACTCGAGCATTGGCACGGACAGCACCCGAGCACAAGAGAAAGTGAGACTGCGAGTGAGCACTCGAGAGCACAAAGGACACTTCCAGGAACTGGCTCACTCGAGCACGCCGACCTCACTTCGAGCACAAGGCCAAAAGCCTCTCTCGAGCACCCGCGAGCACACGCTGCGAGTGACTACCCGAGAGCACCACCCTCACCTGAGGCACAGGCTCACTCGAGCACGACCCCCAGTGCTCGAGCACACACCCCACACCCGCGAGTGAGAAAGCACACTCGTGCAACTTTCCCGCGAGTATCAACCCGAAAGCACAGCTCTCACCTGAAGCACCATCTCACTCGAGCACGACCCTCAGTGCTTCGAGTGAAACAGCTATGCTCGCGAGTGTCAGAGCACACTCGTGGCATCAATCAGCGAGTGAGGTCCCGAAAGCAACCTCAACTCCGGACTTGCTTCTTCACTCGAGCAGAACCATGCTCACTTCGAGCTTGTTCTTCGCTCACTCGAGCACAAGGCAATGCTCGCGAGCACAACCCGTAAAACCCAGGTAACTCGAAGCACAACAGGGAAAAACTTGCATATCACTCGAGCACGTTCTTCCTCTGCTCGAGTGATGTGCATCAGAGACCCAAAACGCAGCCAAAAACCAGAAACTCCAGATGGTCAAATTCACTCCCAAAGGTTCCCCAAACTCTTCCCAATGCTCATACACACTAAGCACTAACCAGGGAACACAATGGCAACTCTAAAAACACTCCAAAAACCCATTTGACCACAATCATTCCTTAAGGTCTTTAAGATACACAATGTCTAATTCCCTTAACACCTTTTTAACATTCCAAATTACATTAAATGATCATATATCTTCAAACTAAATCATTTTCAATCATCAATCATAATGATCCTCACATTTCCAGAAATAGGCATATTTAGGGCAAAAATTCCAGATTTGACTATACTTAGCCAAAAATCATACATTATACTTCAAAATGCTCTAAATGCCTACCTCTTCTCTTTGCCCAATTCAGAATCTTGATTCCACAACTCCCCCTTTCGACCCAAAGCTCAAATCAACACCACTCAAGGCTCTACAACCATCACAATGTAGCTCTCATTGAGATGAACAAAATTAGAGAAGGGGATTAGAGCAAAGGAGAATCACAACTCACCAAAATCAAAGCTTTCTTCTTCTCTTCCAAGCTCAAACAGCGCCAGAAATGGAGGAAGGAGAGAGAAAGTGAGAGAGAGAAATGGAAGGAAGATGATGATGGAGACAATTCTTTCTCCCTACACACACACAACCGCACAAGAGAGAGAGAGAGAAGAGAAAAGTGATTTTTGTCTTCTAGTGCCACATCCAATGGCCATTCTCTTGCCACATGTCATCATCCACACACTCCCTTATGAGCTCACCAAATCACAACACATAGGATTCCGACCCACGGTCAAGGAATCACAACCATTGATCTTAAATACCATATGTATTTATTTTCAAAATTCACATTACACTAATCATAATAGTGCTTAATTACACTAATTACAATGGTTTTCATAATCATTAGCCCTAATCACAAATCGGGATATTACCAGAATAACCTAGGCTAGGTATCACTTTACTATAGTTAGCGTAGTATTTTTGGTAAGGTTAACGACAAGCTTTATCAGCTATCTTTTGACTCTCGAACTTCTTCGAGATGTACCTTGCTCCCACTAGTTCTTTTAGAGATAAACCCTCTTTCTAGAAACTTACATTTTGAATAACAAACACTTTGTTATCAGTGAGATTATAACATAGTATCCCTTTATTTCCTTAGGAAACCCCACAAAAAGGCACTTTAAGGATTTGGACGCTAATTTATCTAAGGCTTGTTGCTTAATACATATACCTCACATCCCCAAATCTTGAGAAAAGATAAAATGGGTTTCTTTGAAGTCCATATTTCATATGGTGTCTTTTCAATTGCCTTTGATGGAACATGAGTTAGTATGAACGTATCTGTCTCTAGAGCATGACCCCAAAAGAAAGGTGGAAGATCTATTTGACTTATCATAGATTGAACAATATCTCATAGTGTTCAATTCCTCCATTGAAAAATGCCATTCTTTTTTATACCCTTTCCTTTCTGAACCATCAAAATTGTGATGGGCCTTTTCTTAGTGTTCTGCTTAGTAGTTTTAAGCATCCCATGTAGTTCTGAAAATTGATTTCTCCATGTTGTTCATGTTATAGTTCATGACAAACTGGTCATAACTTTCCCATAGTGAGTCCAAGATCAAATCCATAGCTAACTCCTTGCTTATGGGAAACCTAAGCCTTTTAAGGTGATCAATGTAGCCTTTCATCTTTAACATATGAGCACTAACTGATGCACTTTCAGCCATCTTGCAGGAATGTAAGGCCTTTGTGGTCTCATACCTTTCTTCCCTTGCCTATTGCTAGAACATATCCTTGAGATGGACAATCATCTCATGTGTCTCCATAGGACATGATATGGGGTCAGAGAAAGATTCTATTGTTCTTGGATTTAAAGTAATAGATTGAGTTTTTTTGGTGTTTGCTACAAAGAGGGATGTGTATGTCACACCTTAATAATTGAGGTATGACTAGCTCGGAATATAAGAAAACCCATATCCTTAAGCCTTGTTTATGAATAAAATTCTTCATTTATAATGATAGACATACTTATAATACAAAATATAAAGTTTTGATTTATCATATATAAACTAGAGTCATCAATTATCTATAGAAATTTCAATGGAGTTCTCCTATGCCATTGAGACTCAATGAATTTTCTGTAATAGTTCATTTTGAACCAATTCAAGAAAAGGGCTTTGCTGCATGCTACTAAACATACAACATATAAAATGTAGGCAATGATCCTAACTATAGTTTACATGGAGCTCCTATAATAGGATTTACAAAATATAATACATAACTTTAAATTAACACTAAAAGAAGGATTGTTTAGGACCATGCTTCAATTCCAATTCAGCATAAAAGCCCCTCAATAAGGACCAAGAGTGGGTCAGCTACGCTATCTGAGACCAAAATATTTTCTGGTAAATAACGTCCTATTTATAGAAACTAATTAAATACCACAGGAAATAATACATACAAATTTAATCTTAATGAAAAAGACATGATAATACATTTCAAATTCTGGAGTATACAATCATAATAATAAATAAATGAAACTAAACAAAGGATTATTAAATGAATAAAACTAAATATGTAATGAAACAACTTGTTTAACAAAGTCTATTTGTTAGAGCAAGCATTTCACCCAAGAGCGGGGGGGTGAATTGGGTGATCTTAAAAATTTCGTTGCAAATATAAAATTTGACGTTGAAATTAAAACAAGAAAGAGTAAGGAGAAATATCACCGAAGTGTACACCAGGAGTTATACTAGTTCGACCACAACCACTTTGACCTACGTCCAGTCCTCAGAGCTTCTCTGAGAGTTTAACTATAACTTCCAAGATTCAATGGGTTCTTGGCACCTCAATACAAGCAAGTTCCTACACCTAGACACTCGCTTCCCCTTACAAGTTGTAATCCAATCCCAACTCAAGGTTCCACAACCTTAAGTTATCTCAATAACAAATATTGAGTTTGAATGAAATATCTCACTTACAGAGTGAATATGAATCACTGAAGCATAGAAATATAATTATCACATAAAACAGAGTAATGAACTTGATGATACGTTTGTGTGTGTTCTTTTTCTTATCATCTCTGTTTGGATGTTCCCATATATATAGATATGTTGGTGATGACCGTTGGAACATTTTCTTCTTGTCCGTTGGAGAGTGCGCATCCACTATTGACTTTTCAATTTTTGAAAAATATCCGTTGGCGGTGGTTGGCATTTGAACGTTTCATTTGACTTCTCTCACTTGATATGATTTCTTCATTGTTTATCTGTAAATATGCTAGAAATACTAATACAATGAAAGGTTAATCATATAGAAAACAAATTAATGAACGTTTGAATGATTTCTAAATTTTTGGGTTTGCTTACTCGAGTATCCCTTGAAGTTTACTCGAGTACCTACTCGAGTATCATTGGGAAAGCTTTGAATAACTTCAAGTCAATGAACAAATACAAGATTACTCGGGTAGTGCATGGAATAAACTAATTCTCAGACTTTTGGAAATAGTTACTTACTCGGGTACCTACTCGAGTAATGCATTCACAACTACATAGGTTACTCAGGTACCAACTCGAGTAAACCTTCAAATAACTTTTGATTACTCGATGCTCTACTCCAGTAATGTTGGCAGGATTTCAAGGCCGAGAGCACTTCAAGTCTGATTACCTTGTTACTCGAGTACCGACTCGAGTGAACTTACTTTTTCTTCATAACTTACTCGGGTAATGACTTGAGGTTTTCCTTCAAAAATAACACTGCATACTCGAGTACATACTCGAGTAATTCACTTAAAAAGAATCATTAAATCCTTGCATACTAGAGTAATGACTCGAGGAAAATGAGATGAAAAGGAAATCAAGTTTATCGAGTACTACCTTCAAGTTTTCACTTACTTCAGTGCGTTACTCGAGTAGCTACTCGAGTAACATTGGTAGTAGTACAAAGTGCCGAGAGCAACACATTTTTAGAAACAGAGTTACTCGAGTACTTACTCGAGTATCATTGGCAGGCCGAGAGCAACACCAAGTATTTACCTGGTTACTCGAGTAGCTACTCGAGTATCATTGGCAGGCCGAGAGTAACTTGAAAACATTTACACTATTACTCGAGTACCTACTCGAGTAACGTTGGCAGGTAACTGGAAGGTGCTTCTGGTTACTTCAAGTTTTGTCTCATTACTCGAGTAAGTACTCGAGTAATGCCTTAGAAAACTTGCTTCTGATCAAGTTTCTCAGCATTTTCTCTTGGCCTTTCTTCATTACTCCAATGCTTACCTCAAGTGATGCTTATCCCTGTTATTACTTTGTTCAAACTTATTTATTAATCAATTCTTTTTCATACCATTCTTTTGTTATCATTAAAACATGAGATCTAACATTCTCCCCCTTTTTGATGATGACAAAACTTGGTGATTTTGAACAAAAGTTTGAGAGTAAGTTCTCAAATAAACACATCTTAAAAACCTTGTTAAGTTTATGTTTGAAAAAAAATATTGAGATTATAACATATTCACCTTGCATTCATAATAAACTTCATTAGTCCAACAATGTATCATAATTTAAAGCTTAAATGGACTTGAAATGAAAACATAACTTAAATAAACTTGCATTAAACTTAAAAGTTGTATCATAACAAGATAAAACTTAATAAGTTCAAATGAAATAACAAGATAAAAGCTTAACAATTCAAAAGACTCCCTAGAATCCCATGTACACCCAAATACCCAAAATAAACACAGACACTTCCACAAAATCACTCTCAAGCTCTTCTCCCCCTTTTTGTCTTCATCAATCAAGTGGGGGGGCTAGGAGGCTTGACCATGGAAATGGGTGTCACTAGAAGAACCATAGAGTCATCTGAACCAGAAGAATCAAAGGAGCTAGAGGGGACTGGTTTAGGTAGATGAACAGGAGGGATATGGATGTCATCGCTGGGAGGAATAGTAGAAGGTTGGAAGACAACCATAGTAGAGGTTTCACCTTCTGGAGTGGTCTGTACCTCTGGAGTATGATGTTCAGAGGAGGAGGAGGGAGATATTTCCTCAGTGTGGGTAGGAGAGGGAATAGGTTTAGGAGCGAGTTTAGACGGAGGTTTAGGAGGTGAATTATCAATGACGATATGAATGGTCTCATTGGTATCTGGGTTGTCCACTGTATATAGAATGTCTTTGGCTTGTGACTCAGGTGGACTAGATACCAGAGGGGTAGATGGTTCATCCTCAATGAAAGGAGTGTCAGAAGGAGGGTTCACTGGAGGTGGTGGTGGTGGTGTAGAAGAAGATGGACCGGCAGAAGGTCCGGGACCTAAAGAGTCTAGTCGTGCCAGAATCAATCTCAGAGTCTCACCCTGGGCATGTTGCTCTGCTAGCAACTCCTCATGCCTCTTGTCCATTTTCTCAACCAACTCCTCATGCCTCTTGTCTATTTTCTCAACCAACTCCGCCATCTTGAAGTTCGTGTTGGTAATCAATTCAGCGTTCGTGTTGGCGATATCCACATGGAATCCTCTGAGCATGTTTTCCATGAAGTGCTGGAGAGTGGCATTGAGAAAGGATGGTGATGAAGTGGTGGCAGCTGGAGCCGATGACTGTGTGTCATCCATCTTACTGGCCTCTGTCTCAGTAGTCTTCTTCTTCTTCTTTGACCCAGACTCCAGAGGACCTTTGAGAGGGATGTCTATGTTTAGCTTCCCAATTTGATTTCTCCCAACTGGAGTCATCCTCTCAATAGGCTCCTTGCTATCCAAATACCATATCTTATTCTCTTTCAGAATAAGTGATACAATTTGAGGATATGGCATTGGTGTTGTAGCCTTCCCATTTACTCTGTATCTCTTTATTTCAGAGAAGATATACTCTCCCAAAACCTTTTGTTCCTTCAGGAGAAGTGAAGCAAACCACCTAAAGTCTCTATCAGAGAAGTGGGTATAATTGTTGGCTTTGTTCACTAAGGACCTAGAGTAGATGTACCATAGGACCCTGTGATGATCACACATATCACTAGGTTTGAAATTTAGAGGGCCAACTAACTCACCAAGTTTAAGAATAGAAAAGATTTGGTTTGGTTCAAGTTGGGAGTAAATATCATCTGGGGGATTCTCTATCCCTAACCACAAATTAATCCTAGAGGGTGATATGAGAATCTTTTGGCCTCTTACTGTGGTGGTCATTTCTTCCTCAGCTGAGGTTCTGTTTGGCTCATCTATAATCTCTAGATTACAGTAAAAGTGTGTGATCACTTTAGTATAGAATGGTAATCTAATTGAAAGCCAAGGCATAAAGGGATCTAAATAAGGACTTAGGTCATGCTTCAATACCTCCTGAAGTAACTTAAGATCAACATAGTGTGTCTTACACACTTTCCTCCTGGAGAACTGAGACAGGTACTTCGGAGACTCCACCAACTTGTTGACATTGAACCCTTTTGGAGGGTTGGTGATCTCCTCTTCTGGCAATTTGGATTTCTTGGAGGGTTTCCCCTTCTCTATTTGATCTAAGATGTTTGCCTTAGCCGTAGCCACATTCCTATCATACTTAGGCTTTTTAGTTGATTTTGGAGTGAGAGAGGGGGTAGAGGAATCAGAGTGAGGAGGTGAGGGAGATTTGGCACTCTTGCCTTTCCCGGTAGAGGTACTCTTTTTGGAATGAGCCCTTGTTACAATAGGCTCTTTGATCACCACTGCTTTGGGTTTCGGTTGAGATTGAGGTTGAATATGAATTTTGCCTTTTGATCTCAGGGTAAGTTTTCTTCTTTTTTTGGGAGGAGAAGAAAGATGATCAGGGTTTTGTTGTGAGTTAGAGGAATCTGTGAAGTTGAGATTCTTGGTTCTAACCATCTTGAAACGTAGAAAATTGAAAATCTCAGAGAAACAGAGACACTGACGCGAGTTAGGGCACTGAGAATCTGAGCAAAATAGGAAGTTTCAAGGAATGAAATTTGTTGGGTTTTGACGGTAATGAAGCAAGGAATCACTTGTGAAAAGTTTTTGTGAGAGAGTATAGTGATTTACTCGAGGAGATTTTGTGGAAATGACCGAGTTTGCGACAGATAAAGCCCTAGAACCCGACGTTACTCGAGTAATATTCATGTTTACTCGAGGCCTTCCTCGGGTGTTCATACAGAAAAATTCCAAAATAATTTATTTAAACTGCGTACCTAGCATGAATAATATTGTAATTATCCATGGATGTTCCCTCGATCATTTATAACCCATTCTGAGCAGATTTGAGTAATTCTTCATCAATTTGAAAATCTGTACTTGCAGTTACTCGAGTAAGCTTCAAGTTTACTCGAGGCTCACCTCGGGTAACCTGTCTTTTCAACTTTTGACTCTTCATTTCTTTGTAACTGAACCGTTAGATTTAAATTCCAAGTAACTTGATTCGTTACTTCCAGTTTTGAAGACCATTACTCGAGTACATACTCGAGTAAAGTGCTTCTTTACTTCAAGTTGTTCCTCGGGTAACGCTTCTCTGTTAGTCATAACTTCAAGTTGGTACTCCAGTAAATGTGTCCTCTGATCACCTCTGTTTTTGTTTCTCAAAATAGAGTTTCAAACTCCCTGCAAAACAAGTTTCTATATTCTCTGATGTTTAAGTTAGTAATCATCAAAACATTATCAAGTGACTTCATCTAATATTATGAAAAGCTGAAATAACTTACAACTCATTGGGATTTACCATTCCCAATTCTCTTCTAATGTATAGAAATTGATCTTTTGCAAGAGGTTTTGTGAAGATATCTGCTAGTTGAAGATGAGTGGGAATGAATATCACTTTCACATCTTTCTTTTGAACATGATCTCTGATGAAGTGATGTCTGACATCGATATGCTTGGTTCTAGAGTGTTGAACTGGATTCTTTGCCAAGCTTATCGTACTAGTATTGTCACAATAGATTGGTATTTCTTTGAGATAAATACCAAGATCTTGTAATTGTTGTTTTAACCATATCACTTGTGCACAACAACTTGAGATTGCAACATATTCGGCTTCCGTCGACGAAAGAGACACAGTATTTTGTTTCTTGCTTAACCATGATACAAGTGATCCTCCAAGAAATTGTCCTTGTCCACTGGTGCTCTTTCTGTCTGTTTTGTATCCTCCATGATCAGAATCTGAATATGTAACAAGATATTCACTTCTTCCTTTAGGATACCACAGACCCAATTCGGGTGTGTCAGCAAGGTATCTAAAGATTCGTTTGACCGTTTTAGCATGTGATTCCTTTGGTGCCGGTTGATATCTTGCACATATGCCAACACCAAATTGGATGTCCAGTCTACTTGCCGTTAGATAGAGTAATGATCCAATCATTCCTCTATACTTTGTTATGTTATAGTCTTTCCCTTTGACATCAGCATCAAGCAACGTAGTTGAGCTTATAGGCGTGTCCGTGCCATTTGCTTCATTCATTCCATACTTTTTCAGTAGCTCTTTTAAATACTTTGTTTGAGATATGAAGATTTCATTATTTCTTTGTTTGGTTTGTAAACCAAGAAAGAAATTCAATTCTCCCATCATTGACATCTCAAATTCTCCCTACATTATCTCAGAAAATTCCTTACAGAGAGATTCATTAGTAGCACCGAAAACAATGTCATCAACATATATTTGAACAATTAAAATATCATTGTGTTTTCGTTTTATAAAGAATGTTGTATCAACTTTTCCCCGTACAAAACCTTGATCAATAAGAAACTTACTGAGCCGTTCATACCAGGCTCTAGGAGCTTGTTTTAAACCATATAAAGCCTTTTTGAGTTTGAAAACATGGTCAGGTTTAGTAACATCCTCAAAACCTGGAGGTTGTTCTACATACACTTCTTCCATAATGTAACCATTTAGAAAAGCACTCTTTACATCCATTTGATAGAGTTTGAATCCTTTGATGCATGCAAAGGCTAAGAGTACACGTATAGCTTCCAATCTAGCCACTGGAGCATACATTTCCTCATAATCAATCCCTTCTTCCTGATTATAGCCTTTGGCCACCAATCTTGCCTTGTTTCTGACAATAATTGCAGATTCATCGAGTTTGTTTTTGAATACCCATTTAGTACCAATGATCGGATGATCTTTGGGTCGGGGTACCAAATCCCAAACTTGATTTCTTTCAAATTGATTTAGTTCTTCTTGCATTGCTATAACCCAATCATTGTCTGACAGGGCTTCATTAATGTTAGAAGGTTTAATCTCAGAAATGAATGCAGAAAAACTTACTTCATTGAAAATTCTATTTCTAGTTTTAATCCCTTCATTCACATCTCCTATGACTTGATCTAAGGGATGACTTTTATTGTATTTCCATGCTCTAGGTTGACCCAGGGATTGCTCTTCTTCCTTAGTTTCATCAACCTCTGGAATAAGAGATTTAGAAATAAATTGACCATTCTCTTGATTTAAAACAACTTCCTGTTCTTCATCAATGGTTTTTTCAGAGGATTCAAATTCATCAAATACAATATGAATTGATTCTTCAACAACACAAGTTCTTTTATTGAAAACTCTATATGCTTTACTTCGGTTAGAATATCCTAGGAAAATTCCTTCATCAGTTTTAGAATCAAATTTTCCTAAGTTATCTTTACCATTATTATGAATGAAACACTTACAACCGAAGATGTGTAGATAAGCAATGTTTGGCTTCCTTCCTTTGTATAACTCATAAGGTGTCTTTCCAAGTTTTGTTCTGATATAGGCCTTATTTGAAATATAGCATGCTGTACTCATAACATTAGCCCAGAATAGTTGAGACACATTCTTTTCATTCAACATTGCTCTAGCCATTTCAGTGAGCACTCTATTCTTGCGTTCTACCACTCCATTTTGTTGAGGCGTCCTTGGAGCAGAAAAGTTGTGATCAAGATTCTTTACTCTTACTAGACCAACTAAATCCATATGCAATAGTAGTAGTGGTCTATTTATTGAAATTTCATTTTTCAATTTGAAAGATGATTTAGTTTGTTTACCCTTTTGACATGCATCACAAATCAAGTCATTTTTGAAAGATACTTTGGGTAATCCAAGAACTAAATCCTTTTTGAGTAGTTTTCCTAATTGATGCATATTGACATGAGCCAATATCTTATGCCATAGCCAACTTTCATCGGCATTACTCAGAAAACAGTTTTCAGATTCATTTCTACTAATATCTAGAGTATAGCAATTACCTTCCCTTTTTGCTCTGAGCTTAGCCTTGATATTCTTCTTATCAAGCTGTAAGTCATTCTTGTTGATAATTAAGCATTCTTCTGAGTCAAATATTACCCAGTTGTCTTTATCTACACTTTGACTTACGCTCAGCAAATTATGACACAAGCCTTCAACATAATATACATCTTTGACTTGTATTCCTTTGTCATTTTTGATTTCACCAATTCCTGCTATCCTTCCGGATTGATTTCCTCCAAATTTTACCTTTCCACCTTCCTTAGGTTGCAATGTGGTAAAACTTTTGAAATCTCCGGTCATATGCCTAGAGCATCCACTATCTATTACCACTTGCTATTTTTGGATGCTTTGAGACATACCTGCAATCAAATGACTAAGTCTTAGGTACCCACATCTTTTTGGGTCCTTTTGGGTTAGTACAAATAATTTTCTGAATATATGAACCTTTAGGTACCCATTTGTAGGTTCCTATTGTTCCTTTCTTCTTATGAATGCATGAAGAAGTATAATGTCCTTTTCTATTACAGTAGTTACAAAATGCAAAAGGATTTGATGTATGCACAGAATGCTGGAAATAATTCAAATATGACTTACCTCCTACTTTCTTTCTACCTTTCCTTTTATCTGACTTTGGATCATATCCAATTCCAGATCGATCATTTACAAGTCGTTGAGCTTTTAAAATAACATTTAGCATCTCACTTCCTTGTGTAAATTTTTCAAGAGTTTTTGTGAGATCAATATTTTTCTTTTTCAAAGATGAACAATTTTCACAATCCTTTTCTTTAAGTTCAATTTCAAGAGCTTTGTTTTTCTTTTTGAAAACAATCAATTCTTTAACTACTTTGATGAATTCAAAATGTAAAGCATTATATTCGGAAAGTAATTCATCATAGGTAGGTTCGGAATCATTTACCTCCTCTTCTGTTTCTTCTTGAGCGACGAGACATATATTAGCTACTTCTTCCTCATCACTTTCTTCGTCAGAGGAGCTATCACCCCATATAGCAGATACGAAGGCCTTCTTTTTGTTGAAGAATTTGCCTTTTCTCTTTTCTTTGCTCTTTTGATTCAGTTCTGGACATTCTGATTTGATATGTCCTGGTTTTCCACATTCGTAGCAAATGATATGATCTTTGCTGCTAGTTCCACCTTTTTAAAAGCGTTTGAATGCTTGTCCTTTCTTGTAGAACTTTCTGAATCGTTTTATGATTAGGCCCATTTCATCATCGTCAAACTCCTCATCCTCATCTTGATTCTCTTCTTTTACTTTTAGTGCAAGACCTTTCTTTTTCTTGTCACCAATGTCATCTAGTTCTCGTTTGAACTTTAGTTTGCTTTCATATTCAGAAAGACTTCCAAATAGAGAAGCAACTGATCTCATTGATTCTCCTTTTGCTTCTTCTATCACAGTGACTTTGGCCTCCCATTCTTTAGAAAGAATATTTAGAATCTTTCGTACTTGGGTATGCTGATCATGGACTTTCCCAAGAGCTACAAGTTGATTAACAAGATGAGTATATCTAAGTTCAAATTCAGATATTGATTCACCTGATTTCATTCGAAGTAAATCAAATTCAGTGACCAAGGTGTTGATTCGATTCTCCTTTATACCCGAAGTTCCTTCATGAGCTATTTCCAGAGCTTCCCACATTTCCTTTGCTGTTGGAAGTGTGCAAATTCTGAAATACTCACTTTGACTCAAGGCACTTTGTAACATCAGAATTGCCTTGCTGTTGAGAGTGATAAGTTTCTTGTCATTCTCATCATATTTCGCTGGCATCTTGGGAATTTTCTGAGAATCTACAGTCTTTGTAGGTTGATAGTTTCCACTCTCAATCACATCCCATAGCCCATATTCAGTAGCCATTACGAATACTCTGAACTTTGCTTTCCAGAAAGAAAATTGTTCGCTACTAAAACCTGGAGGTCTAGTGATGGATGCACCGTCGGGAAGAATTCCTTCACCCATGCTTGCCATTGGATCCTTCTTAGGTTGTTATACCTTCACAAGAAGACCTACGCTCTGATACCAAATGTTAAAGCAAGCGTTTCACCCAAGAGGGGGTGAATTTGGTGATCTTAAAAGTTTCGTTGCAAATATAAAATTTGACGTTGAAATTAAAACAAGAAAGAGTAAAGAGAAATATCACCGAAGTGTACACCGGGAGTTATACTGGTTCGGCCATAACCACTTTGACCTACGTCCAGTCCTCAGAGCTTCTCTGAGAGTTTCACTATAACTTCCAAGATTCAGTGGGTTCTTGGCACCTCAGTACAAGCAAGTTCCTATACCTAGACACTCGCTCCCCCTTACAAGTTGTAATCCAATCCCAACTCAAGGTTCCACAACCTTAAGTTATCTCAATAACAAATATTGAGTTTGAATGAAATATCTCTCTTACAGAGTGAATATGAATCATTGAAGCATAGAAATACAATTATCACATAAAACAGAGTAATGAACTTGATGATACGTTTGTGTGTGTTCTTTTTCTTATCATCTCTGTTTGGATGTTCCCATATATATAGATATGTTGGTGATGACCGTTGGAACATTTTCTTCTTGTCCGTTGGAGAGTGCGCAGCCACTATTGACTTTTCAGTTTTTGAAAAATATCCGTTGGCGGTGGTTGGCATTTGAACGTTTCATTTGACTTCTCTCACTTGATATGATTTCTTCATTGTTTATCTATAAATATGCTAGAAATACTAATACAATGAAAGGTTAATCATATAGAAAACAAATTAATGAACGTTTGAATGATTTCTAAATTTCTGGGTTTGCTTACTCGAGTAGCCATTGAAGTTTACTCGAGTACCTACTCGAGTATCATTGGGAAAGCTTTGAATAACTTCAAGTCAATGAACAAATACAAGATTACTCAGGTAGTGCATGGAATAAACTAATTCTCAGACTTTTGGAAATAGTTACTT
Organism: Inga laurina; assembly: GCA_963855925.1. Classification (NCBI taxonomy): domain Eukaryota; kingdom Viridiplantae; phylum Streptophyta; class Magnoliopsida; order Fabales; family Fabaceae; genus Inga; species Inga laurina. Next base: position 67,372,042 of record OY979704.1, read on the forward strand.
ACTCGGGTACCTACTCGAGTAATACATTCACAACTACATAAGTTACTCGGGTACCAACTCGAGTAAACCTTCAAATAAATTTTGATTACTCGATGCTCTACTCCAGTAATGTTGGCAGAATTTCAAGGCCGAGAGCACTTCAAGTCTGATTACCTTGTTACTCGAGTACCGACTCGAGTAAACTTACTTTTTGTTCATAACTTACTCGGGTAATGACTTGAGGTTTTCCTTCAAAAATAACACTGCATACTCGAGTACATACTCGAGTAATTCACTTAAAAAGAATCATTAAATCCTTGCATACTAGAGTAATGACTCGAGGAAAATGAGATGAAAAGGAAATCAAGTTTATCGAGTACTACCTTCAAGTTTTCACTTACTTCAGTGCGTTACTAGAGTAGCTACTCGAGTAACATTGGCAGTAGTACAAAGTGCTGAGAGCAACACATTTTCAGAAACAGAGTTACTCAAGTACTTACTCGAGTATCATTGGCAGGTCGAGAGCAACACCAAGTATTTAAGATCTAACACTGGAATACACATGGACAGCCTTTCATTTGCACAATTGTAAGGTAATAAACTTATCAAATTCATTATAAGCCTACTCATTCTTCAAATCAATTTATCATGAATACAGGGTAAAAGCTTAAGTGACTTCTATGGAATTCTCTTTCAAAGTTGATGTTCTTACTCCTCAACATTTCTTTCAGACCAGTCATGCTTCTTTCCACTCATTTGGGGTTTATCATTCTCCTAGACAAACACATGACCAAACATAAATCCACAAAAACACACCAAAAACAAACAAATTAACTAAAGAGATTGAGTTGAGAACTTGGGTTGCCTCCCAAGAAGTGCTTAATTTATAGTGGTTAGCCTGACTCTTCCAATTAGTCAATCTTCTTTTGATAAATAAATTGTGGATATCAGCCAATCTACTTCTCCTCTCCAATAATGCTTTAACCGTTGACTATTGACCTTGAACTATTCTCCCTTGTCATTCTCAAGCTCCATCATACCAAAATTTGATGCTTGAACATTGTGAATGGATTGGACTATGGATTTCAACTTCCCTGGAAATAATCTGAGGTTTGGGTTGTACAGCAGAACCTATTGCCAAGTGTAAAATGCTTAGGGCTATCTTGCTATCATGATTTCTTTTAGTCCTCTCATTGTAGATCCTTGTATTCTCATAAGCATGAAGGTGAAATTCATCCAATTGATTCAACTACAGTAACTTCTTCTCTTTCACAGCTTGAGGATCAAAATGTAGCTTCTTTATGGCCTAATAAGCTCTGTGCTCCAATTTAATAGGCAGATGGCAAGCCTTCCCAAAGACCAGGCGATATGGGGACATACTGATTGACATTTTATATGCTGACTATTAGGCCCATAAAGCATCATCTAACTTGGACGACCAATCCTTTTGAGTGATAATGACTATTTTATCGAGGATGTTCTTGATCTCCCGATTAGAAATCTCAGCCTGGCCATTAGTTTGAGGATGGTATGGTAATGCCACCTTATATTTGACACCATATTTCTTTATTAGAGCCTTAAACTGCTGATTACAAAAATGTGAACCCCATCACTGATAATTACTTGAGGTATTCCAAATTTGGTTAAAATATGTTTCTTCAGGAACTTCAACACTATTTTGGCATCATTGGTGGTACATGTTGTGGCTTCAACCCATTTGGATACATAATCAATGCCAACCAAATTGGATTCATTATTTAAGAATTTAGGAAAAGGGCCCATGAAATCGATTCCCCAAACATCAAAGAGTTCCACTTCCAGCATGATGTTTAAAGGCTTTTCATTCTTCCTTGATATGTTCCCTACTCATTAGCATTGATCACACTGCAGAACAAGGGTATATGCATCCTTGAAGAGAGAGGGCCAATAAAACCCACTTTGAATGACCATTGCAGCATTTTTCTCCCTTTTAAAGTGACCACCATACTCAGAAGAGTGACAGCTCTGTAATATAAATTCTTGTTCATTCTCCGGTACATACTTCGAATGAGTTGGTTGGGGCATCTCTTAAAAAAGTAAGGTTTATCCTAGAAGTATTTATTCATTTCATGTAGGAATTTCCGCCTTTGATGGAAATTTAGATATAGAGGTAAAACTCCACAGACTAAATAGTTGACAAAATCAATATACCATAGTGCAATTGAATTTTCTACGTAGAAAAGCTGCTCATTAAGGAATAATGCCTGGATCATATTGGATTTATTGAATTGTAGCTCAGTATTCGACCTTGAAAAATGGTCTGCCACTTGATTTTCGGTGCCTTTTCGATTAATAATATTTAAATCAAACTCCTAAAGTAACAATACCCATCTTATTAATCATGCCATATAATCCTTCATAATGAGTAGGTACTTCAGAGCTGAATGGTTAGTGTAAATGATGACCTTAGTACCTACAATATAAGGCCGAAACTTCTCACAAGCATAAACTATGGCTAGTAACTCTTTCTCTGTAGTTGTATAATTAAGTTGAGCACTATCAAGAGTCTTGCTTGCATAATAAATAGGATGGAACAATTTCTCTGCTTTTTACCCAAGAACAGTCCCTAAAACATAATCACTGGTATCAACCATGATAATAAAAGGTAAACTCCAATCTGGAGCCACCAATATGGGAGTTCAGATGAGATGTTTCTTCAATTCTTCGAAGGCTTGCAAACATTCATCATTATACTTGAACTCCACATCCTTTTACAAAAGCTTGGAGAAAGGCTTGGCAATCTTAGAGAAGTCTTTGATAAATCTCTGATAAAATCTTACATCACTGAGAAAGCTTCGAATACCCTTTACATTAGTAGGTGGAGGTAATTGCTCTATGAAAGCAATTTTAGCTCTGTCTACTTCTAACTCCTTTCTGGATATCCTATGAACAAGCAAAATCCCTTCTTGAACCATGAAGTGGCATTTCTCCCAATTCAAAATTAGATTGGTTTCTTCATATCTTGTAAACACCAATTCTATATTATCCAAACATGATTCGAAAGAGGCGCCAAATACAGAGAAATCATCCATAAATACTTCAATGGTTTTTTCAATCATATCAGCAAAAATAGACATCATGCAGCATTGGAATATTGTAGGAGCATTACAGAGTCCAAATGGCATTCTCTTGAAAGCAAAGGTGACATAAGAACACGTAAAAGTAGTTTTCTCCTGATCTTCAGGTGTTATAGCATTCTGGTTATACCCTGAATATCCATCCAAAAAGCAGAAGAATTCCTAACCCACTAACTTGTCAAGCATTTGATCAATAAATGGCAGCGGAAAATGATATTTTCTTGTAGCAGAATTCAGCTTTTAGTAGTTCATAGACACCCGCCACCTTGTTACTTTTCAAATAGGAACCAACTTATTTTGGGTGTTAGCCACTACAATCATGCCACCTTCTTAGGGACACATTGTACTAGGCTTACCCATAAGCTATCAGATATAGGGTACACAATACTTACAGAAAACCATTTAAGAATTTCTTTTTTAACTACTTCTTTCATCAATGGATTTAATTGCCTTTGATGTTCAATAGAGATTTTATGATCATCCTCCAAAAGAATTTTATGCATGCAAATAGAAGGGCTTATTCCTATAATATTAGCTATAGACCTCCTAATAGCACGCTTGTGCTCTCTCAACACTCTCAATAATTTCTCCTCTTGTAAATCAGAAAGGATGGAAGATATAATCACGGGTAAAGTATTAGAACTCCCAAGATAGGCATATTTAAGATAAGAGGGCAGTGGTTTCAATTCCAGCACAAGAGGAGCTTTAATAGATGGCTTTAAAGTAGTACTCAAGACATCAGATACCTCAAGTAGTTCAAAATTTCTTAGTCTAAAGTGAGGAATTGATTCCATGTGAAAGATTTCTTTAATAAGATCTTCCTCAAATTCTTCAATGCTTTTCTCTCTAATCAGAAATGCCTCTAATGGATCTTTGGTCATTGATGTAGATGATTCTTGAGGGACAACTGAATCCAAAATATCAACAAAAGAACATTGAGCCGAATCATCATGAAATTTTAGAGCTTTGGGCATGTTGAATATAACTTTCTCATTATATGCTCGCAAAGTAATTTCAACTTTTTCGACATCAATGAGAGTTCTTGCAGTTGCTAAGAAAGGTCAGTCGCGAATAAGAGGAATTTTCTAATCAACTTCGCAATCAAGTACTCCAAAATATGTAGGAAAGATAAATTTTTCCACCTTGACTAGGACATCTTTAATGATTCCTCTAGGCTTAAAAATACTTCAATCTGCAAAAAGAAGGGTAATTATGGTAGGCCTTGGCTTCCCTAAACCCAGCTGGTTGAATACTACAAGAGGCAACAAATTAATGCTTGCTCCCAAATCATAAAGAGCTTTGCCATTGAAGTTTGTCCCAATGTTACAGGGGATGTATAAACTCCCTGTATTTTTAAGCTTGGTGAGCAACTTCCTCTGGATGACTATACTGCACTCTTCAATTAATGCCACAGTTTCAAATTCATTGAACAGTCGCTTCTGAGATAAAACATCTTTCAAGAACTTAGCATACTTGGGCATGCATTCCAAGGCTTCACTAAAAGGAATATTGACATGAAGTTGCTTAAATATATTAACAAACTTCTTGAACTGCACATCTTCTTCTTTCTTCTTAAACCTTTGAGGAAAAGGTAATGGTGGCATAAGATTGGTAGTAGTTAGCTTACTCTTATCGTTCTTCTTTTTCTCCACTTTCTTGTTTTTATCACTATCCTCATTTCTTTTCTCAGCATGCTTTCTTTTCCTTACTTCATCTTTATCTACTGCATCTTCTAGATCTGCAGCTTCTTCATCATTGTCTTCAACAACTTTTGAATCAGTTGGTCTTGAATTAGACTTGCTTAGATTAGACACTCTAGGTAACACCTTACCACTTCTCAGATTGATGGCATTGCATTCTTCTTTCCCATTCCTTTTTGGGTAGGAATGGTATCACTAGGAATATTACTTTAGGACATAGTGTTCATATGAGATATAAGTCAGCCCATTTGTACTTAAGATTCTTTATAGTAGTCTCATGCATAGAAAAGGTATCCTTGTTATCTACTCTTAAAGATTCAATTTGAGATAATATTTAGGTCAACATCTTATTAGATTTAAATTCTTTCTCCTTGAATAGAGGTGGCCTATATTGTAGTTGAAAACCTGATGGGGGTATAAGCTTGGTCCTAGAAGAAGATTCATATCGCTAGTTTAAGATGTTTCCTTGACTCCATAAGAAATTTGGATGAGATCTCCAAGCACAATTATAGGTTTATGAGTGAGGATTGCCCTGGGATTATTGAAACTTCCCCATGTAATTAACATATTCAATAGCCATAAACAGGGAATAATGATCAAACATATAGACATCATTGCATTAATTACACACGATTGGTGTATCATGAATAGCATGCACACTTTTGGAAGTACTTTTCTGCATTTGGGACTCTAGTACATTGAAATGCTTATTTAAAGAAGACAAAATGGTTGCAATCTAGGAAGAGGAATCTTCTTTTGCACTAGCCATAGGTTGGGTAGTTCTCCTATCATTTCCTTGAGTGTTATTTGCAGACAATTGATCAAACAATTGAATTACTTCATTAACAGGAACATTATGATATCCTCTATTGGTCATAGAATCGACCATTGCGTTTGATTGGGGATAAAGGTGAGTAAAGAAGATTTGGACTTCCACCCATTTGTCTACACCATAATTAGGGCATTGCTTCATTAGCATCTTGTATCTCTCCCATACTACATAGAGGTGTCATCTAGTGCTTTTTAAAACTCAAGAATTCCTCCTTGCTTCCATAGATTTGTTATCTCAAAAGAATCAAGCTCTGGATTTAGTTTCAAGATCATTTTATGAGTTGATTGATCCTTTCGGAAGATTGTTGAACCAATCCCTTGCCTTCCCCTATAGAGAAAGAGGGAATAACCGAAGACTTAAGACATCTTATGGAACTTCATTTTGTTTAAAAAAGTCATACACTTCCAGGAAATACATCAAGTGCTTACTGTAATCTTCATTATAGAGACCACAAAACATTTTGTTCATCTGCAGTATTGTGATCATTACTAGCTTGATCTCAAAAGTATGTGCCTTTATTTCAGGCATCCAAATGCATGAACGAGTGCCCTGCGTATTTCTGTTGGCAAAACTATTGACAGTTGCTCTATTGTATTCATCTGCCACTGCTTCAACTTCAGCAGCTATTTTAGATTCAGGTTCAGCTTTGGCTACTTCAAACGTGTTTTCAATAAGAGGTACTTCATCAAGCACCACCACCAAGCTATTCGAACCTACAAATTGCATATACCTAAATGGTACCTACAAGAGGATCAAACAGGCAAGAATAACCCAAAACAAGAATCAATAAAGAAAACAAAAATTAAATCTATAAAAGGCTCAATCAAAATTTATTAACTCAAGCTTAAGGTCAATTAAAAGATTTCTTAAACCAGAATCCCCAGCAACAGTGCCAAAAACTTGTTTGCCTCCACAAGTGCACGGATCTTATCAAATAATAAAATGATAAGTAAAGTATCATTCCCAGGAGGATTTGTTTTAACAAATGAAATCAAGCAATAAGCTCATTATGTTCAATCAAGTTGAGCCAAAACAATGTGGTTGGTATAGAAAAGGATTTGTAAATCTATCTTTAAAACGTTGGAAATTAAGTGTGTAAAATCAAATCTGATATGGAAACTAGGATTATTTATTCCCTTTGTATTTCGTAAAACTTAATTAAATTCCTCTCTTTTACTGTCTTCAATGATTATATGTGTTAGTTGAGGTTTAACTGTATTTGCTTTAGCTTCTCAAGTTAGATCATAGTTTATATACTCAAATAACATGCACAATCTCTTGCTGCAAATAAATGAGAACATATAGATTTAGCATCAACCCACATAGACAATGCAAGGTTAATGACTATATCTCTATGTCATTAACAATCCATCCATTTAATAAGTATATGTCAAGGCAAGCATGATTTTAACCAAGTTCTCTATTCAGATTTAGCTTTCTCAAGTTAAAATAGAGTAAACATAACAATCTAAATGATGGCCAAACATTCAGAAGCTTTTTGCATAGGATAAAATCAACACATATATGTCATTCACACATAAAATAGAGGAAGGTCCAAGTATTAATTCATACAAAGGTTCAAAGTAATCCTAGAATAAAAGTTTAGTTGTTCATGCTTAGGAAATGAATACAAGAATACAGGGCAAAAATAGCCATGTCAGCAAAATAGAGAAGAAAGAGAAAGAAATCAGCAAAACCAAGGAAAATCAGCTTGAATATCTTTAAATCTTCAATCTCCACTTGATTTTTCTTGATTTATAGCATACCCAAGCTTAGGGAGATGTCACAGCCGCCTCCTTTGGGTTTTTTGAATTTAGAAGCTAGTGTTTTAGTCCCTGGATTCAGAATTTATAGGCCTTGAGAATGAAAATGCGTTACAGTTGTCACAGGCATTGGCCATGGCTAAAAGACCCTTGGCTGTGGCCAGTAAGTTATTGACTATGTGTTAGTCGCAACCAATGAAATTGCTTGGCCATAGCCAATGAGTTTTTTTGAGGACTTAGCCACGGCCAATGAAATGGCTTCGTCATGGCCAAGTTTCTTAATGAAGTACTAGCCACGAGCAGAGGAAATTCTTGGTTGCGGCTAAGATTATTGAGAGGGCTTGGCCACGGCTAGTGGAAATGCTTATCCATAGCCAACAGCCAAGCTTCTGACTTTCAGCTTCACTCACGCCAAGGTCTGTTATCATCCCTTCTTGCATTTCTAAGGCATGATTGATTACTTAAACTCCATTTCACCTTCTTTTTATTGAATTGGGCTTTTTTTGTCTTCCACTGTGACGAAATGTGATCCTATCAACACAAAGAGCTTTATAAAAGCCAACAATTGACAAATATAACAAGACATTCATATAATATCACCACATTTATGCTCTTTTTATGCCAAATATGCATCAAGTACATTTCCTTTACTTCTGTACTCCTAAATATCCATTAATACACCAAAATGTGTGAGAAATAAGGGGAAATGTGCAAGTTTGACAACATTTTATGAGGTTAACATGGTGACAGCTTCCATTTTTTCTGATAGACCTTACTTCCAGCAACCAAACAATCCAGAAAAACTACTCAAATCCAATGGGAAAAGCATGCTAAAGGTGAAGGAGACTCACTCACTTAAACATGTTTTTTGTGGTTACATGTGAGGTTTGGCATGAACATCTTATTTTGTCCAGGCCCCACTCAAAAATTAAAAAACTAATGAAAACAAAAATAAAAGAAAATTTCTCTCATTAATGATAATTGATTTTAATCATATTCAATTGAAGAGGAACGACAACTCCGCTATCAACACCAATCCTCTTCCAAACCATGAAAACCAAGTAAATGTTGTTAATGAAATTAAGTTATCTAATGATCTTCTACTAGTAAGAGAAGATATCTTTGCTTGTTTAAAGGCAGCAGATTATATGCCTTGAGAGGAGAAAGAAGTAGGAATGGTGGAAAAAAGACATGTCAAGCTTGTCGTTACGGAACCATATGAAAAAGAAATTCCAACATTTTTTCTTTCACCATCTTGACACCATTGCAACAGCCTTCAGTGACCATTAAGGTACCGACCCCTTTTCCATACCAGAGTAATCGCGTCATACCATAGAGGTATAAAGGTATTATTGAGAATCCCTCAGGGCAAGTAATAGAAGCCGAGGCCAGCAACAAACAATAGTTCTCCCAACAGGAGTAACACGAAGTGGGAAAGCTTATCTGCTATAAAATGTCGGATCATCAAAGAAGGGAAAACAAGCCCATGTTGATATTCCATCTAGTTCCAATCTAAAAGACATGGAAAATAAAGATGAATAAATCCTTAAATCATGAAGTAAAGTTAATATAGCATAGTAGATCCATTGAATAAAACTCCAGCTAAGATCTCAATTCTCTCTTTAATCTTGTGTTCCAAACTACATTGTCATGTGCTACAAAAGGCCCTAGATGAAGCATATGTGCATTCCAGTATGAGCCCATAGAAGGTGGCAAGTATTATGAATGTGGCGAGGGCATTCTCTACCATATCATTTTTAGGAGAAGTTTTTCAATCAGTATAAAGCCCTCTACATTTCCCTGAAGTACAAAGGGTTCATTGTGGCCAATGTGTCTATAGATAGAGGATCAACATTAAATGTTTTACCACTATCCACATTTGAGCAATTGTCAATAGAGACGTCAAAGATTGAAAAGAGTAACATGGTGGTTATAGGGTTCAATGGTACTTTGAAAGGCATGTTGGGAACAGTCAGTTAGCCTTTACAGATTGGACCAAATTCATTTGTAGTAGACTTTCAGCTTAAAAACATTGACCAATCCTACTCTATATTATTGGGGAGACCATGCATACATTCAGCTAGGGCAGTACCTTCTACCTTATACCAAAAGGTAAAGTTCATTGATAGTGGTAAGATAGTAAAAATCAAGGGTGAAGAAGGAATTATGGCAAGCAAGCCGAGTTCTCTTCCATACAGTAAGGCGGCCGAGCATGAGGAAGGAATGGTTTTTCAAGGCTTTGAAGTCAAAGGACTCAAGGGATATAACAATGTCAACTCCATAGTAACCAAGATAATGGACAAGAATGGGTTTAAATATGGTAGAGGATTAGGCACTCACCTTCAAGGCATCAAATCCCCCATAAATCTGCAAGAGAATCACAAGCACCAAGGGTTGGGATACAAGCCACCATTAGAGAGACAATTGAAGGAGAAAGCAAGCTTGAGGATAGGGAGGGAGGATGATCACTTTGAATCCCCCACATAAGGAAGACATTCCCGATGTCCTTTGAGGTGCTAAACAAGCCGACTGTTGCAACAGTTTCAATAATAGGTGAAAGGATCTGCACATGGATTTTAGCTGATGATTCTGGTAGAGCTCTGGAAAATTGGGAGTTTGAGGACACCTTTAATTCTATTATTTTAGAGTAATATGTCTTGCTAAAAAGTTGTCCTTTTTATGTGTTGTATGCGCCTTTAGGAAATCTCTTATATGAGTCATGACTAAAGAATGATATGCGAATAAAATTCACTTATTTATATCTATTCTTTCTTTTTTTTAACTTCTATTCATTCGTTGTTCATTTTTTACCCTCTAGGAAATCGATTTCCTCGAAATTCCTATCCAACGCAGAGGTTTCTGAGTCCCTGAATTATGATTCGCTTGTTGCCATTGATATGCATGATTACGAGTGTGATGATGATGAGATCATTCAAGTATACAAAAAAATCCTTGAATATGATCACAATAGAATGTGCCCATATGAAGATGTAATTAAAGTACTAAATATAGGCACATAGGAAGAAAAAAGAGAACTCAAGATAGTAGATAACAATGAAAGAGAACAAGAGGTTGAACTCTTCAAAGAATTCATGGATGTATTCACATGGTCCTATCAAGATATGCCATGCCTTGATCCAAGGATTACCTCTCACAAGATTCCCTTATTCCTAGACACCAAGGCTAAAAAGCAGAAATTAAGGAGTCTCACTTCTGACATATCCTTTGTGGTTCGAGATGAGGTGATGATCAATTAGAAGCAGGTTTGCTGGAAGTAGTTAAATACCCGCAATGGATAGCAAATGTTATTCTTGTCCTAAAGAAGGATAGAGGAATTTGAATATGTGTTGATTATCGAGATATCAACAAAGCTAGCCCAAAAGATGATTTTTCATTGCCTCGTATTGATGTCCTAATTGATAATACGGCTTGTAGCTATAGGTACTCATTCATGGATTGGTACTCAAGGTATAACCAAATCCCTATGGATGAAGAGGACAAAGAAAAAACCACATTTATTACATAATGGGGCACTTATTGTACAGCGTCATGCCATTCGGGCTAAAGAATGTTGGGGTAACTTATCAGCGTGCCATGGTGGCACTCTTCCATGATATGATGCATAAAGAACTTGAAGTATACATAGATGATATGGTAGCTAAATCTTCTGAGGGAGAAAGCCATGTTGTGTTGTTAAGAAAGCTATTTGAAAGGCTATGCAAGTATAAGCTATGGCTAAATCCTAACAAATGTGTCTTTGGGGATTTATCTAGGAAATTGTTGGGCTTTATTGTAAGTCAAAAAAGGATTACAGTAGATCCTAAGAAAGTAAAAGCAATATGATAAATGCTCCTTCCTCAAACAGAAAAGGAACTTCGAAGCTTTTTGGGGCGGTTGAATTACATTGCATGATTTATTGCCAACCTGATGCAACCTGTGAGACGATATTCAAGCTTTTAAAGAAGAACTGCATGAAGAAGTGGGATGAAGATTGCCAGCAAGCATTTGATAGAATCAAGGATTCTTTGCTAAATCCCCCAATTTTGGTTCCTCCTACACCAGGACGACCTTTAATTTTGATTTGACAATACAACCTAACTCCATAGGAGCCATGCTGGGGCAACACGATGTATCTAAGCGAAGAGAACAAGTGATCTATTACTTGAGTAAGAAGTTTAATGACTGTGAGTCACATTACCATATGATCGAGCGAACTTGTTGTGGTTTAGCCTGGGCTACCAAGAGGTTGAGGCAATATATGCTCTATTACACCACTTAGTTAATTTCTAGAGGAGACCACTCAAATACATCTTTGAAAGCCCGTATGTAGATGGAAGAGTTTCTATGTGACAGGTAATATTGTCTGAATATGATATAAGGTACATCACTAAAAAATCTATCAAGGGTGGTACGATAGCCGATTACTAGCAAAAAAACCCATATATGTATTTTGATGGGGCAGCAAATATGTATGGCAATGGTATAGAGGCAGTAATCATATCCCCATATAAAAAGCAATTCCTGATTGCTATAAAGCTAGGGTTTGACTGCACCAATAACATGGCAGAATATAAAGCTTGTATTAATGGTCTCCAAGCTGCCATAGATCTTAGAACAAAAAAACTAAAAGTCTATGCTGACTCAGCTCTTATAATTTATCAGGTGACTGATGAATGACGTACTAAAGACCCAAAGTTGATCCCTTATTGAGAGTATTTGATAGAGTTGATCAAATTTTTGAAGTAATCAATTTCTATCACATAGCCAAAGAAAAGAATTGCTTTGTTGATGCTTTAGCTACTTTAGTAGCTATAATCCAACTCGATTGTGGGGTCTAAGTTCAACTAATGCAGATTAAGACTAGAAGATCGCCAGTATTTTGCTTCAATATTGGAAGAGAGCACGACGAGCAACCTTAGTACCTAGTATTAAGATGTATATGGAACATGATACTTACCCTCCAGATGCAACACAATGAAAAGAAGACTATCCAGTAAATGGCCATGGGCTTTTTTATTAGTAATGACAACCTGTATGAAAGGAGTTTTGATGGGACATTGCTACGCTATGTAGATATGAGATAGGCACACAAGATTATGGCAGAGATCCATTAAGGCATATGTAAGACACATGCAAATGGCCACTTATTAACTAAACATGCTCAAAAATCCGGCTACTGCTGGGTAACAATAGAGAATGATTGTAACAATTATGTTAGAAAGTGTCATCAGTGCCAAATATGTGCGAACAAAACTAATGCTTCTTCAACTCTAATGCATAGTCTTGTGTCTCCATGGCCATTTTCCATGTAGGGGATTGATGTCATCAGGCCAATTAATCCAAAAGCCTTGAATGGCCATCATTTTATCCTTGTTGCTATTGACTATTTCTATTTCACTAAGTGGGTAGAAGCCAATTCCTTTACTAGTATTACTCAGAAGGCTTTCATCAAATTCTTAAAGGCCAATATTATCTATAAATATAGGTTGTCGGAGAGGATTATAACTGAAAATGCACCAAACCTCAATGGGCCAGCAGTTAAAGAATTATGCGATCAGTTCAAGATTAAACATTATAATTCTACACCATATAGGCCACAGATGAATTGTGTAGTTGAGGCAGCCAATAAAAACATTAAGAAGATCATTGACAAAATGACAGTGACTGATGCGTACTTCTGTCGTTAAAGCAATCAATTAAACTAGGTCCTAAATTATTATGCAGTTTAGGGTCAACCTAGGTCATTCTCCCAAGGAGCAAGCTATGGGTTTTCTTTAGGATTGATTTTTAAGTGACAAGAAATGCAATAGAATGGACCTAAACTAAAATGCAAGACTCTACTACCTAAAGGCAAATGACTCTAAAATCTATATGAGAATGAAACTAACCTAAATGAATTTGAATGTAATCTTTGGGGTTTTTATGAAAAAGGAATTAAGATGCTAAGCAAAGAAAATAATCAAAAGTAAGACAATCAACAAGGATTTAGTTCAGTTATGATGATGAAGGGGACAACTCAGGATTTACATGGATTTAGCTTTCTTAGCCATTTAATTTATTAGACCAAAGGGAGGTTCATGAAAAATTGGAATTAATAAACTTAATAACCTAATTGAAACATGGGAAACCCTCAAGCTCAATAACACCTAATCCACTAGAAAACTCATAATGGAAAAAGCGGTGGTTAATTAAATCCATTAAAAACCAATCACAATTGTTTAAGATAGTTTTGGAAATTATGTTCACAATTGCCTAATTAAACAATTCGACAATAATCACCTTAATTAAACAATCAAGAGATTAAACCCGAATCAACAATTAAATTAATAATGAAAACTCGATTAATAATCTAATTGACAATCAAAGGTTTGCAAACAAAAATCCCAATAATCATTAAGAACAAAGCAAATCCAAAATATCAATTCAATCCAAATCAATAATAAGTTTACATTCTAAAACTAGATTGTTCTCAATTAAAACAACTCAAAATCATTTAAAACTAAATAATCCCAAGTTTTGAATCCAAAAGATAAAAGAAAGACACTCCCTTATGGTCTTCAAATGTAAGCTCCTAGGCTCTAGCTTCCTCCATGCTCCTCCCAAGTTGCCTCCCAAAAGAATTTAAGCCTCCATGATATTAGTTCTCCCTCCAATCCCCAAACACGTCACAGCCATGAGAATAGGAGAATGGACGTGGGACCCGCGTGGAGAAAGAATAGCAATTGCAATTCAATGAATCAATATCCCTGGAGTGCGTCAATTATATTCAAGCCAAGAACTCCTAGCAATATCATCCCTCCGTAGCTCGTCTCAGCGTTTGCGAGTGCCTCTCTGCCCACTGCTCTAGCATCACTCCGTGTATCCCGTGTCAGTGTTCTGCGAGTCTGTCCAGCGGCTGTGTCTCAGCCACCTCTGCGTATATCCGTGTATATCCCCACTTCTGTGACGGCTAGGGTAATTAAAAGGGAGGAGAAGAGAGTTTTTTTTGGGTATCAACTTGAGCCCATTAAAATTTAAGAAGCCCAATAATATTCAACCATCAGATTCTATTTTAGCTTCCCAGAAAAATTCTGCACCGTAGGATCTTCTAATATGCTTTTCCTTATCCTGCAAGAATCTAATAAAATCGTGATTTATCATATAATTGGAAATATTTTCCAATCATAATATAACAATTAAAATATTATCAATTTAAGCCCAAAAATATCATAATCCATTCAAATTTATATTATTTCCTATAATTGGCTAATAATCCAAATATTATCTAATAAATCCAAATTAGCCTAAAATAATCTCCAAAATAAATGAATAAAGTGGGATAAAATATATTAAAATTGTGATTTATCAGTGACCTATAAGAACTGGCATGAAATGCTTCCATATGCATTACACGGATACTGTACCATAATATGTAATTCAACTGGGGAAACCCTTTACTCTTTAGTTTATGGCATGGAGGTTATCACTCCAATTGAAGTAGAAATACCATCCCTGAGAATCTTAGCTGAATCAGACCTAGATGAAAGTGAATGGATACGCTCTTGGTTTAAACAATTAAATATGATCGAAGAAAAGAGACTCACAACAATATGTCATGAGTAGTTATATCAATCAATAGTGGCAAGGGCCTTTAATAAGAAACTATGACCCAAGGGTTTTAAAGTAGGAGACCTAGTCCTCAAAAAGATCCTGCCAAATCAAGAGGATGATAGAGGTAAATAGGCTCTTAATTATGAAGGCTATATGTTGTTAAGCAGGCTTTCTCTAGAGGGGCATTGATATTGACAAACATGAATGGTCAAGATTTACCAAGACCAATCAATTCAGATTCTATAAAGAAATACTACGCAAAAAAAATAGCCCTCTAAGTTAAAACCTGAAAGGGCAGCTTAGGCAGAAATAAGAGGAGAAAAAAAAGCTCGCTAAGTTGAAAACCTGAAAAGGTGGCTTAGGCAAAAGTTAGAGCAAAAAAAAAAGCTCGTTAAGTTGAAAACCCGAAAGGGATGCTTAGGCTAAAGTTAGAGCAAAAAAAAGGCTAAATAAGTTGAAAACCCAAAATGGCGGCTTAGGTAAAAGTTAGAGCAAAATCAAAGGCTCAATAAGTTGAAAACCCAAAAGGGTGGCTTAGGTAGAACTTAGAGCAAAAAAAAATGAAGCTCACTAAGTTGAAAACCTGAAAGGGCGGCTTAGGCAAAAATTAGAGCACAAAATTGGGAGCTAGTGTAACCCCCTTCCGTAATTATTTCTGAAATATGAGATTAAAATGAAATAGAGACCACTAATGATCAAATAACAATTTCAAACCCATATACTAGACGGGATTTTCATAAATAACTTTCGAAATCTAGTTAACCTGGTCTCATATTCACATTTCGAATACAATCACTTCACGCGGATAATCACATTCAATATATAAATTAGAGTGCACAATATAATAATCCCGGCAATTCCGGGTTCACATCCTTACAAAAGGGTTTACAAAGGGCAATACGCCCATATAAAAGGGTTTTCTATTTTCTTTTCTTTTTTGTTGCTCTAAATTTTGTCTAAAATGCCCTTTTCGGGTTTTCAACTTAGCGACCTTTTTGCATCTTCTCTCTCTTTTTTTGGCCCTAACTTTTGCTTAAGTTGCCCTTACGGGTTTTCAACTTAGCGAGCTTCTTTTTTTTCATCTTTTTCTTTCAACTATTCACTTTTCAACAAGATTCACCTCAAAGCCTTAACCATTTTCAAAGTGTACACATGCTCCTCTAAAAAAGAAACTTGAATAAGAGGTAAGGAACATATTTATGGTTTTTGCATGCTATCATATAGGCTCAAATTGCTATCATGTAAGGGTGGCTACTTGGTTTTTTTTATGGAAAACGAATGCCTTGGTCCTTTCTATATCAAGCAAATGAACATCAAATCTGACCTCAAATAAGATAAATGCCAAGTTCTTGATTGGGCAAAGGATAAATGGTACACACATGAAAATGAAATCATATCAATAGGCTCCAATCCTCACATGGCTTGTGTAATCACATTGCGTCCAAGTTAAACAATTTACCCTTTAAAACTAGCCTCATCAAGGTGGGGTTGAGTCATTTTCAAAACTAAGTTTGTCCATAGTATGATATCACCTTGATACAAGCAACTTGTACAAAATAAGTTTTTAGACCCTTAGTAGTTTCCTTCAATTAAGAATAATACTCTCAGAAAGTGAAAAGAGAGACAAAAGTCTTTACCTCGCATCAGGAATAAGGAACAACTATTTATGTGAAGGAGGGATGACATGGACAAGGGTAAATGAAGTCATTTTTAAGAAAAGATATTCTATGCAAACATTATTAACTAAAGATATGACTGTAGTATTTTTTTTTTATTTACATGCTCATTTTACCTCTTTTTGCCTTCCTATTTAATGATGTTTATTATGTCTAAGGCCTATATCAAATAAAGCTAAATGCCAATGAATGATGCAAGGAAACCTCATGAGACATAAAAGAGTGATGACATGTACTTCCAGTTTTGATATAAGTAATGGACATTGAGAAAAAGAACTCCAACTCCTCAAGAGATCCATTACCTTATAGGGAGAATGAAGTGCCTATTAACCTTCGAATAACCTAGGCCATCACGTGGCTAAGGGTTTTAAAAATGATGATTATATTTGAGGCCCATATCAAATGAAGCAAAAAGGCCTATAAATGATGTAATGATGCCTCACAAGCCCTAAAAGGGTTATCTCTCATTGAGATATTTTCTAACATGATAGATGTAGTGAAACTCATAGTCTTTTAGTGCTATAAACCCTAAGACTAAGGTTGGCTATCTAATACATATACCATCCTTGTAATGTATCTGTATGAGGAGTGATGCTAGATACATACTTAGGTGAGGTGACAATTAGCCGCTTGATCTTAGAGGTTTCCTTAATTATGCATAGATGACAAATAATATGCTCTCTAGTGTCCTATTTTAGGAATAACCCTAGGTTGGGGGTAATCCTAAGTCAGGTACTGATTAATTAGGTAGGTTGATAATTTCAACTAATAAGTGCAATGGTTTCAAGTTGGTTCTAATTCTCACAGATAAATGTCTCCTAACTTCCCCCATCATAAAGATGAAGACCCCATTTGACAAAATTGACCTTCAGGGGGTTCTAAATACCCCCACAAGGATAAATCTCAGTAAATAAGTAATAGCTAGGATGAAGTCTTCACAATAACCTCAAAAGGGTTCTGAAAACCCCACAGGGAGACCGCTAGAAACTTCCGCTCACCAAAGGAACTCATAAACCCAGGTATAGGGCCCAAAATGTGTGTGAGGAGAATAGTGTATATGTTCAGTGTGTGTGGAGAGCATACCAACCTGTGGCTTAAGTTCTACCCAACCCTCATCTGCTAAGTAGATCACAAGATAGATAGAGAAAATAAATAAATAAATTAATTAATAAATAAAAACAAATAATAAAAAAAAGGGTAATTGAAATAAAATTAAGGCCATATTATTTTTAAACACTTAACTTAAATGGGCTTGACTCTCAAACCGTCCCCAATAGAGTCGTCGAAGCTATAGCGCCCGAAATTTGAAAAATAAGGAGCCGCCACCAAAATTTTGAAAAAGGATAATTTTGGAAATCTTTTTGTTGAAAATGAAATTGGTCAACAAAAACCATTTAAGGTTCGGGAGTCGATTGTGCATGGGGAAGGTATTAGGCACCCCACAACACCCATTCATAAGAATGGTTACCCTAAGTTAATTATTTAAAAATAAATATGGCCTTTAATCTTATGATAATTACCCAAATAAAAAGAGAATATTTAAAAAAAATAAATAAAATAAAAACTAAAGAAAAAATGAACATTTATTTATAAAAAGAAAATAAGGAAAAATATATTTATTTACAAAGTTAGACTTGACCTAAAATGAAAACCTAAGGCCTACATACCCCTTAAAGGGATCAAAGCCCATGTAGTTTAGGGGTAGAAATACGTGTCACTTTGTTTGTGTTTTTAAAGGGAAAAGTTATTTTAATTTATTGGAGAAAATGATTTTTTTATTTAGTTTATGTTTTTTATTTACAAAAGTAATTTCTTTATTTTCTCATGAAAGAAGTTTTTCCTTCATTTATAAAATTGTGTTAAAATATTTTTCTTTTTTCAAAGAGAACCTAAGAAAGGGATAAAGAAAAAAGAAAAAGAAAAAACAACACAAGTTAAAAGAATGGGAAGCCAAAGATGAGGAGACTTATGCATACATTTTATCCTTGAAAGCTATTCAAACAAATAAGATGAGAAAACCATATGGGTATATCAACACACCATTCATTGCATTTTCTTTTATCCATCTTATAAATCCCATCAATTTTAACGAGCATATATTGGGGGCAAGTGATCAAATTTGGTCAAGCATATAAAAGTCACAAAGTGTGAAGACCTATCAAAACAAAAAGGCTTTCCTACTTGCTCTCCCAAAATTTTTGTCAAATTATTGTGTCTTTGCTCTCCTCTTTCCCCCCCTATGCTTCAACCCTTGCACTCCTATTTATAGTCTCAAGGTAGTGTTTTCTTCATAAATGCTCCTTCATTTTTGAATTTTTTTTTTTTTTGTATTTTATGTTAAAAACTACCTAATTTGACTCAATCACCATCAATGGAGATTTTTTTATTAATTTTATTTTTTTTATTTTTATTTTTATATTTTCTATTAATAAAACTTTCTAGCTTGACCTAATCATCATCAATGAAGATTTTTTTTTTAATTTTCATTTTTAATTAATTTTTTTAAATTTTTTCCACAAGTAATTTCCTAATTTAAACCTATCAACATAAATGAGAGATTTTTTTTTAATTCTTAACTTTCATTCTTCCTTTCCTCCAGCGAGAATCACCTTCTTTGCCCCCCCCCCTCCTCTCTATATATATCTGATTTCCATGCTCTAACCGAATGGAGAAATGAGAGTGTGAGGGAGTGCTTAATTTAAGTGAGGTGTGAGTGTTGGGTGAGGCATGTGGGTTAGATCTTATATCCAATTTGAGAGTCAAATTGATGAGAGTGTATGCATGTGTCCGTATGAGTGTATATTTTAAATATACATAGGTATATTTTTATTCTATTAATCACACACACTAGGCTCTAATTTTCTAACTTTGTCTAATTTAAGATTCCTTAAATTCTTTAGGTTTCATGATTTGGCTTATCATCAGTCCAATTCCGATTTTCGAGTCCGAATAATATAGTTACCAACTTTTCTTAATATATAAATCGGTATTGGCTCATTTTCTAATTTTATAAATTAATCCTTAATAATTTTTAATGATTTTCTTTCTTAATTAGCTTCATAAAGCTTTCCAATAATTTTCCTAAAATTTTCGAGCCAAATTATGACCTCTAACTATTTTTCCTCAAAATTTTGGGAAAATAGGCCCTTAAATTCCAAAAATTGATTTTATCACTATTTAAATTTTTTTTTAGGAAATTTATCCCTTTTTCAAATTTTAGGGATGTTAAATATAAGAACTAAATAATGTTGATAAACTTTCATTGATGAAATCATGCTCAAGAAATGTGAAAATTAAATTAAAATATAACAAGTAGGGAGAATATTATTTATAAAAATTATAATGGAATGCTATTCACTTATCTGTTAACTCCCAAATAATTCAATTTGCCAATTAAATTAGACTAGAAGAAAACTTTCCATATTGCTACCTAATTATCCAAAAGAAAGAATCTCTTTTAACTTCAATTGAAAATTTTTCCTTCATGAACTTCCATTTTAAATTTATTTATCATTTGACCATCCTTTTTAAACATGCCTTGATCAGAGATTTCTCCCAGAATGACAAGCAATAATTATAAGGCCCAAGCAATGCAAATTATTCAACCTTAAGTTACTCGTACACCAAGGCTATCATTTATTTAGTCACCAACATGCCTTACACACACACACACACACCCTTTCTCATGCTCCTCGAAACACATGCAAAGTGCTATAAATCCTTTGAATAATGAATGTCATAAATAGTGCTAGAATCCCTAACTCTATTACTCTACCTAAAAAACAATGTTATGTAGTGGTTCATTAGTAGTGATTGTCTAAAAATGTAACATCCCAAATTTTATTTTTTAGATTTATCTAATATCAAGTTGAAATTAATCATGATAATTAAAATTTGTCATGTAATTATCATTAAAATTTCTTTTAAAAAATATAAT
Source organism: Inga laurina (assembly GCA_963855925.1). Taxonomy (NCBI): domain Eukaryota; kingdom Viridiplantae; phylum Streptophyta; class Magnoliopsida; order Fabales; family Fabaceae; genus Inga; species Inga laurina. The sequence goes on from OY979704.1 coordinate 67,392,635, forward strand.
AATAATCTATAATAACTATAAAAAAGGGAAAATAGAATTTGTGAAAAAAAGGAAGTATATTATTATTATTTATTATAAATTTTTTATAAAAAAATGCATTTAATGTCAGATTTGGGGATTGGAGGGGCGGTATTATATAAATACCGAACCATTCCCCTCCTCCCCAAATTCAAAAGACAGAGGAATGCTCCTCTGGTCCTTCGATGTGCGAGAGCGAGAGCGAAAGTGGGAAAGAAAAAGAGAGAGAGGGAGCGAAGAAAGAGAGCAAGAGATAGAGATTGCTTGGGTAATTTAGCTTCCTCGTATTGTATTTTGCTTTGTTTGAAGAATCATTAATAGTGAAGAATATAGGGTTCGTAAGATTTTCAATCTTTGGATGTTCCAACTTACTATTTAGCTTTTAGTGGCTCTAATGGTGTTAGATAAGAATGATTATGGTTTAGTTTTGCCTATATGGTTGATTTGAGGAAGTTAAAGTTAGAGTTTAGTTGGAAATTTAAGATTTGTGACAATGACTCTTTTATATCTGAATTTATATAATATATTCTAATTTATTGGAGGTTATATTGAGGATTTAATTGATTAGATTTGAGACTTGTAAGGAATTTTGAGTATTTGGAAGTTTGGATGAAACTTTAACAGTAGAAAATTGGGTATTTGAGAAGATAGTTGTGTTTTTGGTGACCCTAATAAGTAAGGAATAATTTATGATAGCAAGAATTGTGATCTGTGATGATGATTTAAAGAAGAGTTGATTTATGGCATTTGCACTAAAGATTAAAGTGAGCAATTTAGAGGATTTTAAGGTGATTCGAGGAAATTCTTGTTGTCAAAGATTTTATTGAGTGAAATAGAGTTAAGAAATTTTAAAATTTGTGAATTGAAAGGTTGATTTGAGAAATAGATAAATTGTTGTCATTTTTCTAAGGAAACTAAAGTGAGACAATCACAGGGTTTAATTACTTGTTATTTACTATTTTAATAGATAGCATTAGTATTAATTTTGTTAAGGGTTAAGGTGCTAAAATAACCTTTAACTTTCATCAAAAGTGAAACAGTAACCATAAACTATTTTTTGGAACAAAAGTAACAATAAACTTTCAAAATTGGAGCAAAACAATCAACTCTAACCAACTTCCATCTATTACAATATGAAAGTATTGAAATACCCGTGCTTAATAAAAAAACCCATGGCTGATGTGCAATCTGATGGTTTTTCATCTCTGTTGCTGTAATAGTTGCTTTCATCCTCTCTCTCTCTCTCTCTCTCATATTTTGTACTCTTCATCTTCATCACCACTCCACCATCTACGATTCCAAAAACTCATCATCAACAATCCATACTAGATTAGTAAAAAACTGGAAAAAAAATAAAAAAATTTTTGTTATAATCGTTATACTTCTGTCATCAATAATCCAAATTCTACTTATTAGTACCATTACCTAGAAAGATTTAGAATCATAGTATAAATTCTAAGAAAAAAAATTAAACAAATTTATAGTAACAATTAAAAATGAAAATTAAAAAAAAAAAGCTCAGCTAGAATAGGGCTCGGGGTGGCTGGGTTTATCTCGTCATCAATACTAGGAAGAAGGGAAAGGGGATTTATGAAGAGGACCATGTGCATAAGAGAGAAAATTTTGATGAATAGCAGACCCTGAATCTTTTTATTTTATTTTATTTTTCAGTTTTTTACTTTTCTAGTATGGATTGTTGATGATGATTTGTTGGAATTATATATGGTGGTAGTGGTGTGATGATGGAGATGAAGAGTAGATAATATGAGAGTGAGAGTGAGTGAGAGACAGAAGGTGAAGACAACCATTAGAGGAAGGGAGATGAAAAAACATTAGATTGCACAGCATCCATCATTTTTTATTAAGAGGGTATTTTAGTACTTTCACATCTAGTTTGATTTAATGCTTTTACCCCAATTTTGAAAATTTATAGTTACTTTTACTCCAAAAAATAGTATATGGTTACTATTGCACTTTTGATAAAAGTTGAAGGTTTTTTTAGCATCTTCAACATATAATTATATATTTATTGTAGAGTGAACTTGAATTTGGATTGTTGGATTTGAATTCCCTCAAGTTTAGTTCTTGTGTCAAGAACTTGAGGTAAACACTTTCCAATTTCCCTTGTATGCTTGTTGAGGTGATTATAAGTGTATGTTGGTATTTTTAAAGGATAAAAATATATATTATAGTATTTTACATATGAAAATGTATACATACGAAATGTATGTTTGTGACTAAACTTTTTGGTTAAGTGGGCTTAAATCTTTATCTTGTGATTCTAATGTTGATGATGCATAGCATTGAATGTTGAATACATGAGAACAAACTATTGATGTTGAAGTTTGTGATGTTGAGATGTTGAATTACGTATTTAAGTGTACGGAATTGTGGTGAGATGTGATTGTGGGAGGTTTGATTTTTTTGATACCACGTGATATAGCCGCCACTATGCGCATAGTGGATGGCTTTAACATTCTCAGCACGCTTGATATCACCCTTCCTTTGGTCAGGTCAAGGGCTAGCTCAAGGGACATGACACCTTTCTGTATTTGAAGGAAAGAGAACGCATGATTCGATATGAGTTCTTTAGCCTTTAGCCAGTCTACACCTCATTATTAGATAGCTTGGTACAATTTTGTCATAGAGACAAATCATGTTATGTGTTGTAGTCCATAGGTTCTGTTAGTAGTTATAAGGAGGTTATAAGGATGGTTAGGGGAGTTATATGTATATTGAATTATTCTTCGAACTATTATGGTTTCTAGAACACCGTTGATACTTTATGTTTTATGAGCTTAATATAATGTATATTGCTAAACTTTAGGGCCTTTTTGGTATATGTTGCATATTTTGAATATTCCACTGCATATTGGGATCTATATTGTGGGCGAAGCCATTTTGATACATTTTTTAATTGTGGTAATTATTTTATTAGAGGCTGAGCCTAAATGTTTTATGCATGAAATGAATTTAGACATTCATATGCAAAGATGTCTGATAAGTAAAATATTTGCATATTTACTTTTCCTTATATGATTATTTTTTGATGATAGTTGAGCTTAATTTAGTGAATTTGGGCGTAATTGATAAATAAATAAAGATTTTGGCATAAAATAGAAGTTGTCAAAAAATACTAAATTTTAACCTTGTTTAAGTTTTCAGGCAGTATCTGGAGCTCTAGATGTTGGATTGGGACAATTTTTTTATATGGATAAAAAGCTAAGAAAATTTCCTACAACTTTTTATGTTGAGGTCAAAACCCAGTTTTGCCTTCTAGAGTTTCAAATTTTGCTTGGAAGTTGAGAACGTAAATTTGTCCAAGTTTAATCTTCACCTACTAATTTGACCATAACTTGAGCTACAAATGTTGAAATAAGGATTCTCACATGTGTTTTTAAGCTAAGATCTAGATCTACAACTTTCATGAAGATAAAAATGTGAGAATCCACCATTTTGACAACCAAAATTCAAATGCAATCAAGAAGCGTGTTGCCAGTGTCAACACTCATTTCCATTTTGATATATATAGAGTAATAGAGCCAAGTTCCATCGGCATAAAGAATAGTACAAATATATTGATAAAAATAATTATTTACAGACAAGAATCAACAATGCAGACTTCAATAATATTTACAAATATATATACCCAAATGTATTCCAAATACAGACTATCTATAACCACATTCTTTATCTCGGGAAACATGCCCGTCAGTTCCCCGTATTTGCGTCCTTGCTTTCGAGCCGCTGGCACCTGCTTAACCCTTTCTAGCCTCGAATTGTCCGCCCTATAAAACGTGCCAAGCTTATGCTCCTAAGTCAGTCCTCAAGCTCCCTCTGGCTTTTCTCAATGTGGCCAAAACCCTAGCTCTTCCAACAAGCAAATTTGAGCTTTATAACCTTTATGAGTTTTCTTCCTCCTTCTCTCTCTAGAAAGCTCTCAAGCTCTCTCTCTCTCCTTTGTTCAAAATGTTGTCTGATTTAGAAGGAAGAGGATGAATAAATTGCTTTTAAACATTAAGCTTATGTCATTTTAGTTCTTATGTACATACGCTTCTTGTACATGTAATTTAATGTCCTAAAACCCCTTTAACATGTACTTCATATTTCCTCTCTTGGTCCATCCCAAAAGGATGTCCTAGCCCATAGAAGAAGGAGAAATAAGCTAATATGAATTTATCCCATAATTTTCCTTCATTTTTGGATTAATACAAATTCTGGTAGATTTTCTGCCCAAAATTTGGAAAATCATAGCTAATTTTGTTAACATCGTATCGGAGTGATTCTAAAGGCTATAAAACCCTTATTGAGTCGAGTTTCAAGGAAAAATATAGCCTCTCACCAGTTGAAAGCATAAAATTCTTAGAATTAATTTCTTTGAATGTTGTTCTAGAAAATTCATAGTTTTTCTGGGCTAAATTCAAAAATTTATAACTTTTTGTATATAGCTTTAATTGAGTCATATGACCTATCAAATTAAAGCTTAGAATGTATACTTTCACCTATAGAATTTCATAATATTTGAATAACATTTGTTCAATGAAATGCATTACACAACAATACTGCCATACTGGAAGCAACGAAACGGCATGCACTTGCAATTTCAACAAATTCCATTTTTGTATACAAATTTCCCATTCCCCTTAATTCACCAAGTTATTCCCTTTAATACCTTGAAGATATAAGAAATATTAGGGAATAGGTTTGAGAAACCTGATAAACCAGGGCTTAGCAATCCGCTTAATTTAGGCTTATTCTCAAGCCTCCAATCCCAAAATTTGAGATATTACATTTCTCCCCCCGTTCAATAAATTTCGTCCTCAAAATTTGAACGTCCACAACTTAGGGATTAATCCCATCTTACTATGTAACTCATCCTTAGGTTATGCAAACCAATAGTGTGCACCACCATTGTATGCACTGTATCACAAATGAGTGATTCATTCTGTGAAGTATAATGTGGAGAGTATTCGCCACCATTATACCCTACTACACTAGGGCTCATCCTAATTCCAGTTCACATGTGTTACCAACACCACAAGGGTTGTGTGATGGTTCACCATCAGGTCATTGCACTATATACTACGCAAGGTATAACACTGTACATCATTACCATGTTGGAAATTGTGCCCAAAGGGCCAATCATTGTACTTTGAACATTATTAATTTATGAAATTTCTCCATTCTGTTATCATATTATTTGTATGTTAACTGTGATAATTGTATCCTTAGATAATTCAAAAGGCTGTCCTAAAATGTCCCTGAGCGGTCATCTATGCGGGAGCAAAGATGAAACAAGATCAGTATGACTTTTATAAGATATGGAGATACGAATCAAAGTCTTAGGCACTTGTAAAAGTACAAGGTGCTGGACCGAACCACTATGAGAAAGCTACATGGATTAAGTCATAAGTTTTTCTCATGTATAACCACGTCATAATGCCCTTTAACCTGAGGTCATCATGGATTCCTACATGAGAGTTGCTAAGCTTTGAACTAGTCAAAATTCACCTTTGACTGGGTGATGATAAAGGCTATAATCGGGCTTGGTGGTTTTTCATGCAGAGGAATATGAATGATCAAGATGGAATTTGTCCCTCACATTAGTAGAGAGATATTACTGGGCCCCTCGATGAGTAAGTCTGAGAAATGTATGGCCATACTACAATGGAAAGGAGTTTCCATTTCTATTATCAGACTGCTCAGGAATCGAGAAAGTAATAGTCAAGAATAAGAGGATGACATTATCTATGCCTCATCCTTGACTGATATATCGTGTGACAAAAGGGATGTGACATGGTTGTATAACAGGTTGCATCGTGTTAACGATACTTATATGAATTGGGTAGTCGTGATATCTTCTAGAGGCCACTTGCGACATGTGGGTTAGTACAGTTATTGGCTCATTGCCAACTTCATATGGGTCTACAGGGTCGCATACAAGAATGGCCTAACACGAGATAATGTTTAATTAGGGTGGACGAATTTTATATATATATATATATATGTATATATGTAATATAAAAATTTGTTAATAATATTATATAGATATGTATTTTCGAAATACATATTATATATATATATATGTGTGTATGTGTATATATTATATGATATTATTATATTGTGTTAGTTTTAAATATAATTTATTAAGTAAATTAAATCTAATAACTAACATGATAGAGATATGATATCTCATATTTAATTTATGAAGATAACTTAAATCTAATGGCTCTTTATTTGGATTAAATAAATAGGTTAAATTAAAATTGTAGGACATATTTAATTTAAACTAAATTTATTTAATTAGCTCATCAAGATAATTAATAGTTAATTAATTTTTAAATTAATGATGATTAATTTTGAAATTTGAAAATAGCCCTCATAGGTTATAAACTTGATAGAGCAGATATACTGACACACATATTAGAATTGAGCGGCGTAAAGGAAACCCTAGAAGACATTAGAGGCGCTAGCACGCAGTCTCAGTTGGAGAGCATTCGTGTGGATACCAGTAGAAGGAGCAGACCTGACATGTTGGCTCATAGAGATCGTGAAAACCATGAATCATAAAAGGTATGAATCCTTCCAACTTGGTTTAAACGTCGTTGATAAATCCTCGATTATGATCAGTGAACATTTTTAAAATTCTTCCGATGTGCCTGTCTATTTTAACAGTGGCATCAGAGCCAGATCAATTATGCGTTTAAATTGAGTTTATGATTCTTATACATGTGATATATATGAGATGTGTACGTATGTTTATAAGAAACATTTGAATATGCATGTGATTTGGTTAATACGAAACGAAATTATTTAGAAAGATGTGATCTTGTAATTCTGCTGATTTTCATTTTCGTTTAAATTGAATCTTTAAATTGTTTCATTTTCGGTTTTGAAACATGTATGTGATTCTTGTTTTAGAACAAGAATGAAATCGATTTCGAACATGTATATCTTGAAACATGTATGTGATTTTCATTTTCAAATAAGTATGAAATCGGGCAGGGTACCTGAGATCGTAGTTGGCGGTAATCAAATCAGGTCTAGGTTCAGATATCTATTCTGGTAATAGGGATCCGAACTATGGGGAAGACAATATGGATCAGAAGCGTTGTGGGCCATTATTTTTTTTTTGAAACTGGGCTGAAATCCCTTAAGAATTGGACTAAACGAATTTTTTGAAACTAGTGGTACCGTCGTGACCACCTCTACGCAGCACAATATAATCTGATCACAACATTTATTGCTTTTCATATTGTATGAATTCTTGTTGTGGTTTATTATTTATACTTGTTTGGGTATGGTGAACAACATGGCTTTAGAATTTTACAAAGGGTTGTAAAATTTAAATACGGCCTGCGTGCCGTGCCTTTCTCTAAACACTCTCGATGTACATTTTCTTCTCATCTCACTCCCCTTGAATGTTTAAACGAGGTTTCTCTAAATGTATTTCTTTTCTTCTTTAGAGAAGTTCTCTCATTGGCTTGGAAGGATTTTAGATTAGGTAAGCCATGTTGTGTCACATTTAAATTATGCTTTTGATTAGATCATTGCATGAATACTTTTGCGTTTATATGTATTTATCTGTATGAGATACGACCATGATTGCATCCATATAAACAAAACTAATTAATTAAGCCCTCTGAATCAAATCTTAAGTCATAATGCCATCAATTAATGAATACTTGTCAAAAACTAGATCGCTCAATTATGGAAACCACCAAAGTGGATGTACTTGAGTTATCTTGATGAGACAAGCATGAGTAATAGTGCTGCTCATAATATTCATTATTGTTTGGACTTAATTGAGATTAACAAAATGGTTTTGAATCTCAAGACATTATATGGGATTAAACATGCGGGATCATATGATAGTCGAATCCCATAAACATCTAAGAGTTACATACGATAAAATTGGTAAATAGGTTACCTACCTAAATAACTTGAATTTAAGCGTCTTGCCAAAGCGAACTTAAGTTTAAGCCAAATATGGATCTCAGCCCAATAATTATTATTTTGAGGGTTGTTAACTTAGTGGGAGATTACTAACTAACTTTGCATATTTTAATTATAGAATCATGTCGACTAGTAATACTGCTACACTATCGTTGCGATCGGTCCTTGAGAAGGACAAACTCAATGGGACAAACTTTTTGACTGGTTCAGGAACTTGAGAATTGTTCTCAAGCAGGAAAGAAAGGATTATGTCCTAGATCAACCCATTCCTGAGGAGCCTGTAGCCAATGCTCTAAGAGCTCAGAGAGATGCTTACACAAAGCATAAGGATGACTCTGTGGATGTAGGATGCCTGATGCTTGCCACTATGGTTCCAGAGCTCTAATGAGATCTGGAACTCATGGAGGCTCATGAGATGATTGTCCATCTTAAGGAAATGTTCCAGCAACAGGCAAGGCAAAAAAAGTATGAGACCACAAAGGCCTTACATTCCTGCAAGATGGATGAAGGTGCATCAGTTAGTACTCATGTGTTAAAGATGAAAGGCTATATTGATCACCTTGAGAGGCTTAGATTTCCCATGAGCCAGGAGTTAGCTACGGATTTGATTCTGAACTCACTCCTAGAGAGTTATGACCAGTTTGTCATGAACTACAACATGAACAACATGGAGAAATCAATTTCTGAGCTGTATGGGATGCTCAAAACTGCCGAGCAAAGCATTAAGAAAAAGCCCAGTATAGTTTTGATGGTTCAGAAAGGAAAGGGTATGAAAAAGAAAGGGAAGGGCAAATGGAAGGGTAATGGCTCAGGTGGTAAGACCAAAGAGTTAAACAAGCCCAAAACCAAGCTTGCACCCAAGAAGGAAAAGCCTTCACAGGAAGGAGTTTGCTACTTCTGCATTGAACCCAGTCATTGGAAGAGGAATTGCAAACTCTACCTGGAAGATCGGAAAAAGAACAAGAAGGATAGCGAGGCTATCGCTTCAGGTATTTATGTTATAGACATTCATTTTTCTACTTCCTCTGCATATGTATTAGATACTGCATGTGGTTCTTACAGTTGTACAAATGTGTAGTGTCTAAAGGATAGTAGAAAGCTGAAGAAGGGTAAGGTGGACCTATGAGTTGGAAATAGAGCAAGAGTTGTTGCTTTGGCCGTAGGCACTTATGAATTAGTTTTGCCCAGTGGGCTTTTGTTAGTTTTGAACAATTGCTATTATGTTCATGCTTTGAGTAGTAATGTTGTTTCTCTTTCTTATTTGGATAAGGAAGGTTATACTTCCATTACTAGGAATGGTAAATGTTTTATTTATCTTAATGACATTTTCTATGCTGATGGGATTTGCATGTTGGTCATTATATATTAAATTTGGAACATCCTAATAATGGGAATATTTATAACGTAACTACTAAGAGGATAAAATCAAACGATTTGAATTCGACCAACCTATGGCATTGTCGTCTAGGCCATATAAATGAGAAACGCATTTCTAAACTCCATCAAGATGGATTTCTAAACTCATTTGATTTTGAATCATATGATACATGCAAATCTTGCTTATTAGGAAAGATGATGAAGGCACTTTTTACTAGGCACAGTGAGTTGGCCACTAAATTATTGGGCCTCATACATATAGATGTATGTGGACCATTAAATATAGCTACCAGAGGAGGTTATATCTACTTCATTATATTTATAGATGACTTTAGTAGATATGGCTATATCTATCTAATGACACATAAATTTGAATCTTTTGAAATGTTCAAAATATTCCAAAATGAAGTACAAAACCAACTTGGTAAAACAATTAAAGCACTTCGATCTGATCGAGGTGGTGAATATTTGAGCCAAGAATTCATTGACCATCTTAGGATTTGTAAGATAATCTAACAATTGACTCCTCCAGGAACACCACAATGGAATAGCGTTTCTGAATGGAGGAATCGAACACTATTAGATATGGTTCGATCTATTATGAGTTAAATAGATCTTCCACCGTCCTTTTAGGGACATGCCCTAGAGACAGCTGCGTTCACACTAAATCGTGTTCCATCTAAGGCAATTGAAAAGATACCATATGAGATATGGACTGAAAAGAAACCAAGTTTATCTTTTCTCAAGATTTGGGGATGTGAGGTATATGTCAAGCAACAAGCCTCTGATAAATTAGCTCCCAGATCCATAAAGTGCCTTTTCGTGGGGTATCCTAAAGAAACGAAAGGATACTATGCCTACAATCCCACCAATAACAAAGTGTTTGTTATTCGAAATGGTAAGTTTCTAGAAAGAGAGTTTGTCTCTAAAATAACCAGTGGGAGTGAAGTACAACTCGAAGAAATTTGGAGTTACAAGATAGTATAGAACCACAGATGGAAATTAGAGAAGACTCACAACAAGTTGCTGAGCCTCCTCAAGTAACACAAGGTCCACGAAGATCTGATAAGACACTACATCAGCCTCAGAGATATGGATTTCTGATTACTGAAGGCCGTGATGTGTTATTCATTGAGCAAAATGAGCCCACCACCTATTGAGAGCTACAGTGGGACCAAACTCCGAGAAATAGCTAAATGCCTTGAAATATGAAATGTAGTCCATGTACGACAATTAGGTATGGACCTTAGTCGATCCACCTGAAGGTGTAAAAACTATTAGGTGCAAATGGGTTTTCAAGGAGAAAACTGACATGGATGGCAATGTAAATATCTTCAAGGCACGACTGGTTGCGAAAGGATTCACTCAAACTCATGGTGTAGACTATGATGAAACCTTTTCCCCGTTGCAATGGGCAAATCAATCAGAATCCTTCTTGCCATTGCAGCATATTATGACTATGAAATATGGCAGATGGATGTCAAAACAACCTTCCTTAATGGAAAGCTGCTTGAGGATGTGTACATGACATAACCTGAAGCTTTTGTGCATCCAGAGGACTCTGGTAAAATTTGCAAGCTTCAAAGATCCATTTATGGATTGAAGCAAGCATCTCGGAGCTGGAATCATCATTTTGATGAAGTAGTCAAAGAGTTTGGATTCATTTAAAACATCGATGAAACTTGTGTTTATAAGAAGGTTAGTGGGAGCATAGTTGTATTTCTAGTGCTTTATGTAGATGACATCCTACTCATTGGGAATGATATTCCTACCTTGCAAAGTGTCAAGTCTTGGTTAGGAAAGTCCTTTTCAATGAAAGACTTAGGTGAAGCCACCTATATCTTAGGGATTAGGATCTATAGGGATAGATCCAAAAGACTAATAGGCCTAAGTCAGGGCACATACATAGACAAGATACTGCATAGCTTCAGTATGCAGGATTCAAAAAGGGGTTACATGCCCATGTCTTATGGCATCCATCTTAGCAAGGATATGTGTCCTAGTACACCTGATTAGCGAGATCGCATGAGTAAGGTTCCATATACCTTAGCCATTGGATCCATCATGAATGCCATGTTATGTACTCGACCGGATGTCTCATTTGCCTTAAGTATAACCTGTAGATACCAACAAGATCCTGGTAAGGGTCATTGGACTACTGTCAAGAATATCCTAAAGTACTTAAGAAGGACTAAGGACTTATTTTTAGTCTATGGTGGATTGGATGATGAGCTCTGCGCAATCGGTTACACAGATACAAGTTTCCAAACTGACCAAGATGACCTTAAATCGCAATCTGGATACGTATTCCTCCTAAATGGTAGAGCAGTAACCTGGAAGGGCTACAAGCAGAGCACTGTAGTAGATTCTGCAATAGAAGCTGAGTATATAGCAGTATCAGATGCAGCTAAAGAAGCCGTTTGGATTAGAAAGTTTATTACTGAACTAGGGGTGGTATCTATCATCTCAAATCCAATAGATTTGTTCTGTGACAATAGCGGTGCTATTGCACAGGCCAAAGAGCCTAGGTCACATCAAAGGACCAAGCATATACTCAGGCGATTTCATCTTATTAGAGAAATCAATGATAGAGGTGATATAAAGATATGCAAAGTAGCAGGAGAAGATAATGTTGCTGATCCTCTTACTAAGCCGCTTGCATAGGCAAAGCATGAGCATCATGTTAGGACAATGGGAATTAGCCAAATTAATGATTATACCTAGGGCAAGTAGGAGGATGTTGGAAATTGTGCCAAAAGGGCCAATCATTGTACTTCATTAATTTAATGAAATTTCTCTATTCTGTTATCATATTATTTGTATGTTAACTGTGATAATTGTATCCTTAGATAATTCATAACGATTGTCCTAAAATGTCCCTGGTCGGTCATCTATGCGGGAGCAGAGATGAAACAAGATCAATATGACTTTTATAAGATATGGAGATACGAATCAAAGTCTTAGGCACTTGAAAGAGTACAAGGTGCTGGATTGACCCACTATGAGAAAGCTACATGGATCAAGTCATAAGCTTTTCTCATGTATAACCACATCACAATGCCCTTTGACCTGAGGTCATCATGGATTCCTACATGAGAGTTGCTAAGCTTTGATATTTACATTCCAGGTCTTAATCTTTCAACAACTATATCCACTTACACTACATCATATTTCGCTCTTTTTGATCATATACATATTTCAACATTTGTGGTCATAGTACAACTCCACAGTTGCACCATAAAGGCAATATTTCCAGATTTATTACAAACATTATTACCATTAACTCAAGATTATGGATGGAATAGTTCAATTCCCGAAGCTTGAGCTGACGAGATGTATACGCCCTCACTTGGCTCACATCAATTTTGATCTCAATCTATGCCTACTTGCATCGGGGATTCAATACCCTTCCCAATCCATGTCGTCTGACATCAGTGAAGACAACAAATTCCACTATGGATTTGGGTTTATCAGTATTGGTACTTTAATAAATTTTCATCCCAGCTCTTCGAAGCTCCTCTCATAATCATCATCCCATGCATAATGTTGAGTTCCAAGGAATTTCGGTATAGTCTCCTCACACTAATGAACAAGACTCATAACACTGAGTATCACAACCACAGTTTCTAGTCTTCCCAATTTAGTACTACTTCCTCTTTACCAGGGTCCATCAGGATCCCTTGCTGAAAGATTATGTGGCCCAAATATATTACCTCTAAAAGCCATAACTCACATTTACTCACATTGGCATAAAGTTGTTTTTCCCCTTACCAGGTTTAAAATCATTTACCAATATGTTATCAATAGAGATTGTCACAAGTTGGACCATATATGGATGAAAATTTTGATTCATATGGTGGTTCATAAACATAGAAGGTGCATTTGACATCAGCCAACCCATTTTGAGGATTACTACTAAGCCATACAGCCATGCATCCATGGACAATCAAGTCCATTGTCAATTCATATCCCTCGATAGTCATTGTATCACGTATACATACATTGATTATGGCAACCCTAACACCCATGGGTGTAGTCACATTCTATTTATATAGGAATCTAGGTTTACTTACTAATTTTACTACCCTTTTCATGAATCCATGTCATGTGAGTTCTCAAAATAAAACTAGGTTTGAAAATGTAGCATAGTAGCTCAACCTAGGTCATTCTTGTGAAGAGATTAGTTTCCAAGTTTCTAAATAGTAAAGTGATAAATACCTTAAAGTTGTGAGAAATCATTTTGAGAAATTGCATTTCTACACTAGTGGAAAAATGACTTTTTAGATCGGTTAAAAATGACTTTTTAGACCGGTTCTGGATTAGGTCTTGATACAACCGGTCTAAAAAGTCTGTTACTTTTAGACCGGTTGTAGCAACGGGTCTAAAACATCACTTTTTAGACCGGTTGTGTCTACAACCGATCTAAAAAATCTTACTTTTTAGACGTGTTGTAGACACAACTGGTCTAAAAAGTCACTTTTAAGTTTACAACACGTCTAAAAACTCTTACTTTTTAGACATGTTGTAGACACAACCAGTCTAAAAAGTCACTTTTTAGTCTACAACACATCTAAAAAGTAAGATTTTTTCGACGGGTTTAGACACAACCCATCTAAAAAGTTTCCCCCCCCCCCCCCCAAACATCTACATTATTTCTTCTTCTAACCCATTATCTAGCACTTGAGAAGAGACCCAACATTTTTAAGAGTATAATTCAAGCTATAATTTCAACATTCTCATTCTTACTACTCAATATTTTCAATTAACAATTCAAAAGTTTCAAATGAAATTTAATACCAACAATCTTCCCATTCAAATATCTTTTAATGTAAATATGTCTCATTTATCTCTTCTAACTCTCTATATTGTTCCTCCTTTCTTCTCTGCTGATCTAAAGCTTTCCTTCACTGAGCTTCTTCATCCTTCCTTCAGTTCTCCTCATGCATCCTTCACCAAGCTCTTCTTTCTCTTTCAGAGCTTGCTCTTGGTAAAAGTAACAAACTTTGTGAATGGACAAATTATTTTAAATTGCAGGATTATAGTAATACCTCTATTGAATCATGATCCAAACAAATGAGTATCAAATTTGGTGAACAAGTTGAACTATAGCAAATTGTCGAATAAGCTTAAAATGATGAGAATTTTTCAAAGAATGCCTTTTAATGAAAATATGGAAATTGGTTTGTTTAGATAAATAGTTTTCTTTCACTTAATATAGATTGTTAGAACTAACTTATTTTAATCCTCAGACTTGAATTGATCTTGATCGAGGACTTACTAAATCATCTCCAAGTATTACAAAGGTTGATTGTCTATAAACATCAAAAAGTTCTTAATTTATTTTAAACCCATTTTTAAATAGAATGAAATGCATGTCAGAGAAAAATGATTTGCATAAGAAAAAATTAGTTTATGTAGCTAAGTATAAATACTTTCATATTACTAAATCTGGCCGGATTGGATTCTTTCTAAGTTTTATATTATTGACACTCATTATACTCAAACTTCCTAGGAACTGTTACCTCATGCAAGAAGGAACATTTCTATTTTTCACAGGCATCGATAGCTTCCTTGAGAACCAATATTCCTTGCTCTTGTGAACAAAGAAAAAACACCCAATGTAGTTTCAGTATTGAAGTCACTGCTTACAAATTTTACAAATTTAGATGTTCTGATAAAATATAAAACTGCCTCCAGCATACTAGACAAGTATTAACTATTTTCTAAAAATCTGATTCTCAGATCGTAAAGGAAAAAATGTAATAGCTTTTTCCAAGAAAAATCATCAAAGCAGGCACTACAAAGTCACAGAGTAAGATCAATAGCTACTTTAGTTAGAAGGCCTATTATCACAGGTCAGATCAAGTTTTTGTGAAAACTGCACGCCAACCTTGTTAAGAGTTTGAGTGGTAAGAACATAAAGTGGGGGAGCAACAAGTTTATTCTTCACTGGGCAATCATTATTTCCAGTAGCTACAGCATTAATAACAAAATTAAGGCAGAACTTAGAAATTCTCAAGGCTTTTCAAGCCTAGGATCAATAAATTGATTTTTATAATTAAAAAGGTTTGAATAGTTGTACTATTAATCACATATTCTAGACCAAGTTCATATATTACTAGTTACAGAAAAGGGCCCTTCTAAGCAAATATAATCATACAAAATCCCTTGAAAAGGACTTGTGTTTCTTGGTTGCTTTAGAAAAAAGGTATTATTCCCCTGCACAAGAAGAGTGCCTTGTACATCAACGTTGAACAGCCAATATAGCCCATGAATTCCATGTCTAGCTATTATGTTTTCCTTTCCAACCAATCCACTTGTGAACAAAGGTGGGTTTGCTTATGAGTTATTTACCCGAACCTGCCAAGGAAAATTAAACAAAAAAAAACAACAATAATAATAAGTATTATGACTCTGTGAGCATGAAGAGATATACACAGAGCTCAATGGAAACTTTAGTATGAAGTGATATACGAGCAGCTCAGTAGAGTGCACAGATGCTAGAGCCAATCACAATTTGTAGGTTCCATTTATATTTACATTATCAAGTTTAAAATTAATTTGCCATGTGGTTTCTTGGTATGTCTTGTTATCTATCTTCCTGCACAATGACAACAATTCTGTGGTATACTACCAAATGGACAAAATTTGCTCTGCACATAAAAAGTTAAAGCCAAAGAACAAGGGAGACATAACAAAGTAACAAGACTTTAGCCACTGAGTATAAATGTATAACATAACATTTATCACAAATATCTCCTCTATTCATATATCACACATTTAGTAAATATAGACTTCACCTAATCTGCCTTCAAGTAAAGGGCCTCTTTTGCAGCATTTTATAGCTCTTCATTGAAAAATTGGAATATGGAGTGGAAGAGAATTACCTATTAACTTGAGCAAAAACACCTACATTTTTTGTAGTCACTGGTTCCTACAGTGTACACCAAGTCTTCATTTGGATACAACTTTGAATACCTCTCCTATAATCCATATTGCCTATACCTACCAAATGTAGGTACTGTGATACACGTTTCTCTCTTTTCCCAAGGTCAAAAGACTATTCAAGTGATAATCATAGGCCCCAGAGAAAGAGTGAACATTCTATAGTAAAATAGGTGAGATATTTCTTCTTTTTATTATAGCTACTCCCACCGGTTCTTAATAAACAACCTATTTGGAGGGTTGATTTTGATTTTAAATATAAGACACATTTATCACATTTGTCAATCTTTTTCTTATTTACTTTTATTTTATTGATACTCTATCAACAATGATTAAATACGAGACGGAAGGATAGAATTAAAGAAGATGATTAGGGTGTTTTAGAAAATACATGTCATACTAACTAACTTAATTAACTTCCTTAATCTAATCAAATTAGGTAAATATGTCTTATATTAAGGATTGGAGGAGTATTATTTAAATGGCAAGGAAACTAACCTATCTGGATGTTTAACATAAAGTCTGTTAATGTACTTGGGATTTGGATCTGGGATATAGAATTCAACTACAGTGCGATCAGGGATGCCTATTTCCCACAATGTAGGGCCATCTCTTGGAGGCTCATAAACAAGTTCCCCCATGTCAACTTCACAACAATGTAAAAACCTGCTTTACATTGTTGTCCCATTCAATTATTTAAAGACTAACACATTATACTTGAAGTTATGGGAAGATGGAGAGCAACACAGGGCTCACTTTTCCATTCTCCCAAATAAACTCTTCAAGGGCTCGTGAATGGGCTCACTTTTCCATTCTCCCAAATAAACTTTTCCATTCTTTACTAGAGCATCCTTCATCACTTCTGACACCGCCGGAACCACTTTGGTCACCTAAAAGAGAAAAACAAAAATAAGTCTCAAGTAATCTATAGAACTTCTGTGAAAAAATGGTCTATAAAGCAATATTTACCTCTTGCTCATCAGGGCCAACCTCTTTGACCTCACGGGTGAGGGAATTCAAAACTAAATCCGAATCAGTAACAATTATTTTAAATGCCTACACAAAACGAGTATCATATAGGAATCACATAATTCAGAGAAAACTACACTCACAAAACAAACTTCCTTACCATAAAAGCATGACCATATTTGCGATATAGAGGCCACCCGATGTGAATATACAGCTCCTACAAAAAGGCAACTTGTATTTAGTTCAGCAAATCAAGAAAAGTAAAGCACTATCAACATTAATAGCAAATAATTAGATCACCTAAATGATATGGCATAAGAAAAACCAAAAAAGTTGTATGAGGCAAAATCAAAGACTTGACAAATGATTAAAGCAGCAGATTTGGGGAACTAATACAGAACAAAAAGGAGAAAACCCAATAATAATAATAATAAAAAATCTATTCTTCAAAAACAATTAAGCTTGGGACTTTAGATGCGAACTTCTCCAAAACCCAAAGAAGAACAAGGGCAACATCAATAACTAAGAATAAAATCAAAAATTATATTGAAATTAGTCCCTGGTAGCAAGTGATAGTCTAGAAGCATTCATGCTCTTGGCTGAAATCAGGCAAACCCATAGTGTGATTGATGATCCGGTTGGTGGTGCCATGGTCATTGGTGTTAGGACCACCGACGCTACAAGCGATGATATAAGCATCGACGCCATGGGAGTTAGTGTAGTCGTCAACTACGTAACCAGAGTAAGAGAGGTGTAACGGAGACACTCGATGAAGATAAAGGAGCGACATATGGCGAAGACTAAGAGCAAGGTGTGATGGTGGAGCGAGGTACAACAAAGAGCTTGAATACTTCCAGATACAAAGCTCTAGGCGCAAAGAAGGGGTAGAGATTCAGAAGCAAAATTGATTCAGGGTTAATGGGGAGGAAACACATTTAAGACCGCTTATACAAAATAACTAGTCTTAAATGAATATTTTATATCAGTTCTTTTTTATACCCAGTCTAAAAAGTTACATTTTTTAGAGCGGTTATAAGGAATAACCGGTCTAAAAAGTGCTGAAATTTTTTTTAAAAAGTTATTTTTAATGCTAAAAATTCATTTAGACCGGTTATAAAGAGAACCGGTTTAAAAAATATATCTTTTTAGACTGGTTCTATTTATAACCGGTCTAAATGATATATTTTAGACGTTATATTAGTTGAACCAGTCTCAGATGTTCTTAATAATTATAAAATTGCCACCGCTCTTACCTTTTAGACCTTATCCCCTTAGAACTGGTCTAAATGTGCCGGTCTAAATATTCTATTTTGTACTAGTGTTAAACTAATGAAGTAATCTAAGTTAAAGCAATATTTTTGTATTTTTCAGTTTTAAAACAAAGAAGCAAACGTAATCGAAATTAACAATAACAACAAAGTAAATTTAATAAACTAGAATAATAATGAAATAGGATTCCCTTAAGTTGAGGTTTTAGTATTCCTTACTTGCTAATGATATAAATTCCATAATATGAGTCAAGAGGATAGAACTAAGCTACCACTAGCTCCACACTTGCAAAAATCATTTAATTCATTCTACTGAAGCAATTAAATAAATACCACCAAATAATTCAGACTCAAGGAGATGAATAATCAACTTCCAATTTTAACTTGTAATTACCATTACAAAAGTTCAAAGCATTCAGTTTAGTCATTTACAATCCACTCAACCGACTTGGAATAAAAAACTCAACCTACTCCTAATTTGAATAATACAAAGCTTAATTAATCAACTCCAAGCTCAACCACCAAGTTTATTCACTTGGCATAGAACAATCTAGATCATAACTACACACTTAACCAAATCTTATAATTATGAACTAGAAAGAGAGCTTAAAGGAATTCCATTGAAGTTTAGAAGCTCAAACCATTACCCAACTCACGAAAATCACTAATACTTTAGCTACTCATGGAAGAGGAGGAAGATAAAGCTTGATAAAGGCATGAATAATCGGCCATGAAGATAAGATATAGCAGCCTAGAGGCTTGCGTCTCCTTTTTTCAATTCTTTACACAACAGTCGAGCCTCCCCCTTACTTTCTCATTATCGTATGGTTATTTCCCTTTTCATACTCGGTCTTAGTCTCTTTTCACACTCCAGCCACCAAACCCTCCTCTCTCTTCTTTAACTCAGTCAGCCCCCTTTTTTTCTTCAACCCTCTCGGTTTAGGTCTACTTGCTTTCTCTATTCATTTCGGCTCCTCTTATTTTTTACCTTAATTCACAACTGCCATCTCTTCTTTCTTTATTCAACTCGGTCAACAATTTCGGCTGGGTTTTTTTCTCTATTTCTCCAATTCGGTCCAATACTTCCCACATTCGGTCAGCTCTTTGCAATAACTCAGTTGCTTTCTTGTCTTCAATAGCCACCAAACACTTTCTCCTTTGCTCCACCGAATTACCCCATACTTTAATAAAATGGTTCAGCTTTCTCCATCCTCATTCGGTCAACAAATTCAGCTGCCTTCAATCTTCTTTTCTTCAATTCGCATTTGGTTTTCTCACACCCTCATTCCTCTATTCGGCCCATCTAGCTCCCTTTCACACTATTTGGTCCAACTAGCTCTAATTCTTCAATTCCATTATTCCCTTTTTTGATTCAGTAGCCCCTCTCATTAACTCAGCCGCCTCTTGCCTTCTTTCTCTTTGTAATTCAATTGTTTTTAGGTTAAAAGCGAGTTATACCTTGTTTAGATAAGAGATAAAAATCTTGTTTGGTATTAGGCATAAAATTGCAACTACTAAACAAGGTCCTTACTTATTTAACCTCCTCTTAGAAAAAAAATGTGAAAATAAATTCTGCACTTGTGATGTTTCACTCTTGTCCTTCCTTAAGCTCAAAACTAACATCTCTGACCTTGACCACTAAAGTTATGTCACATCATCACCTACAAAATTAGATTCACAAAAGTAATATCTTTTGCTCACAATTAAAGAATAATGGGAATAACAAATATTAATTAAGAATATAACAATTTAACTACTATAATTCCCAAATTATTCTTTCACTAAAATCTCAATTAATACTTGATTATGCCCAAAATATTCAATTAAGTCGCACAAAACCCAAGATTAATTACTAAAAATATATAAATATTGAGCTCTATCAATTCCTCCACACTTAAGCTTTTTCACTCCTGAGCAAAACATTAAACTCCACACTAGGCAAAGAGGGATGAAAGTTGAAAGAATAGGCAACATCAAACTTTAAGAATCATACTTAACCATATAACAAGGTATCCTCCAATCCAAATTCAATGAACATACCAAAAATTGAAGTAGCTAAAGCAATGCAAGGTTTAATTACAATGAGCTTAATTGGAAACCTTAACTAGGATAAGTGTTTGCACTATTCTCTCATATAAGGTAGTTTTTTACTCGCATCCACTTTTATCACACTCTACCATAGGCTTGTAATATTTCTAGGCTCTCCACTACTTGTAACAATGACATAAATAAATCCAAAGGACTTTGTAGGGTTGTAATGTTGAATAGGCCAAATGATGGAGAATGTAACAAACACTATGCTTGCACCAAATAATTTGCTCGATCACTTAGCACTATAGAACTAAACTTAATTCATATATCCTACCATTGTACCTTTATTTCTTCCTTAGAATTCTCCTTCTTCTTCTTTTTTCTCACACTTTTTTTTCTTCTTTTCTATTTTCTTTTTGCTTTTCTTTCTTTTGATATTTTACATGGAAATTTTTTTTTCTTTTTTTTTTGTAATATATAACACTAATCTTTCTTTTTTTCAATAGTGCTAGGAAGAACTTGATAAAGGATGCAAACATGGCATTTGTATAATGGAATAGAAACAAAAGTGAAAGGCTCAAAGGGGTAAACTAAGTTGAATGATGAATGGTTTGTGTTTAAGTTAGAAGGTTTAGAAATGAATACCAATGTCATCTCTATCCATGCTATAGCCTTAAGTAAGAAACAAAACAAGTTCTAGAGAGTAATAATCTAAGTGGATAAATCGCACAATGAAATGAACAATTAGGCCCAAAATACCTTCCAACTAGGCTTTTTATTCCCTAACAAACTCCTCAAAATTAAACCAAACATCATTAAAACAATTGAATTTTGTGGCAATTTACTAATTCAAAGCAAGTTTCAACCACAAATACAACTAAGAGTAATTGAGATAATTGATCATGACTAAAGGCTTCAAAAATCTCAATGAATTGGACCAAAAACAATAGAAGACACAAGCAGGAGATAGAGGCATATGATATCACAGTGAAATCCATCATGAGAATAAACACACTCCCCCACACTCAATCCTTACATTGCCCTCAATGTAATGCACAAAAAAAAAGAACCTAGACGTACTTATCTCTTGGGTGAAGTGAATGTTGTGAAGTCCGATTCAAGATTGAAGCACAACACATCATCATTACAAGAAGAGAGAGAGAGGACAAGACATAAGTGGAAATAGTTCTTAGAAATTAGGCACAAGGATATAGAGAAAAGGATAGTATAGGATAAGGCTAAGCACAAGAATATGATTCAAAATGGAGTTTATTCAAATGAAAAATGTAATCTAACAAACTACTTTTGACTCCTGATAAGTCTCTCCCCCACACTTGTTTAATAGCATATATCATCAAATAAAACAAGAAACAAGATAAGGAAAGAGACTACCGTGTAATCAAGATGGTTGATGACAAGCATGGTAATACTTCAACGAGTGACCATTCACTTGAAACTTTACACCACTTGCAAGATCTTCGAGCTCTATTAACCCAAAGCTATACACATTGACCACTTTGTAGGGACCTTGCCATTTGGTTTTAAGATTCCCATTTTTGAGCTTAAATCTTGCCTTGAACATAAGTACTTGCTTTCCTTCATGAAACTGCTTCTGTAAGATGCCTTGATCATGAATCAATTTGGATGTTTCCTTATAGATATAGGAACTTTCATATGCATCCAACCACAACTCTTCAAGCTCTTGTATCTCAAGCATCTTTTCCTCAGCAGACCCTTAAAGATCCATATTACAAGTCTTTACAACCCAGTAAGCTCTATGTTCTAGCTTAACAGGTAGATGGCAGCCCTTACCAAAGACTAACCGAAAAGGAGACATGAAATAGGAGTTTTAAAAGTTGTACAATATGCCCAAAGAGCATCATCTAACCGAAGACTCCATTCTTTCCTACTTGGCTTGCAAATTCACTCCAAGATATACTTGGTTTCCCTATTAGACACCTCAGCTTGCCCATTTGTCTGTGGATGGTATGGGGTAGAAGTTTTATGGAGAAAACCATATTTGGATAGCAAGTTGTCCATCAATTTGTTACAAAAATGTAAGCCACGATCACTCATAATTGCTCTTGGCACACCAAACCTACAAAAGATATGAGTACGTAGGAATTTAATAATAGTAGAGGCATCATCCTTCCTTGTAGGAATGGCCTCAATCCACCTTTAAAGGTATTCAACAGCTAACAAAATGTATAAATATCCATGAGATACAGGAAATGGACCCATAAAATCAATGCCCCAAACATCAAAAACTTGACAAAACAACATAGGTTATTATGGCATTTTATGCTTTCTAGATAACCCCCCAAAATGCTGGTAAGCATCACAAGTTTTACAAAAATCATTACAATCCTTAAAGAGGCTAGGCCAATATAAACCACAATCTAAGATTCTCCTAGCAGTTCTCTTTGCCCCAAAGTGACCACCACACAACAAAGAATGGCAAGAGGTTATAACAAAAGAGAATTCATTATCCGGTACACATCTCCTAATAACTTGGTTACTACATTGCCGCCACAAGTAAGGAAGATCCCATAAATAGTATTGAGCTTCATGTTTTAGCTTCTGTATCTGAAAATGAGACAAAGAATCAGGTAAGCCTCCAACAGCAAGATAATTGATAATATGAGCAAACCATGGGTCATGAAGTGTAATAGCAAGGAGATGGGCATCAGGAAAACCATCACAAGTAACTCCAGCATCAACTACTCCCTGTGTAGCAAGCGGCTTAGATGACCAGCAACAAGATTTTTTGCACTTGCCTTGTCCCTAAACTCTATGTTAAATTCTTGAAGTAATATCATCCACCTTAGCAATCGAGGCTTAGTATGAGTCTTCCTATATAAGAACTTGACAGCAGAATGATCAGAATAGATAATTACTTTAGAATTCACTAGATAAGACCTAAACTTCTCAAGTGCAAAAATAATGGAAAAGAGCTCTTTCTCAGTGGTAGTGTAATTGATTTGAGCCTTATCCAATGTTTAAGAAGCATATGCAATAACACAAGAGGTCTTACCAATTTTTTGACCTAGAACTGCACCAATAGCACTATTGGAAGCATCACAACAAAGCTCAAAATCAAGATCCTAATTAGGAGCAATGAGTATAGGTGGAGAAATGAGTCTAGACTTAATTTCATTAAAAGCCAATTTGTATGCATCATCAAAGATGAAATCCACATCTTTTTGGAGAAGCTTAGATAGGGGACAAGCTATTTTACTAAATTCCTTAATGAATCTTCTATAAAATCTAGCATTCCTTAAGAAAGATCTAAGTTCTCGTAAGTTAAAGGGATAAAGAAGAGATGAAATTACTGCAATTTTAGATTTGTCAAATTCTATACCCCTTTTACTTATCAAGTGACTTAAGACTATTCCTTGATCCACCATGAAGTGGCATTTCTCAAACTTTAGTACAAGGTTCTTTTACACACGCTTTTCTAATGCTCTCTCTAAATTCAGCAAACATTCTTCAAAAGAATTCCCATATATAGAAAAATTATCCATGAATACCTCAATACCTTGTTCAAGTAAGTTACTAAAGATGGAGAGCATGCATCTTTGAAATGTCCCAGGAGCGTTGCATAACCCAAAAGGCATCCTTCGGTATGCAAACATCCCAAGTAGACAAGTAAATGTTGTCTTTTCTAATCCTTTGGTGCAATAGGAACCTGAAAATAACCAGAAAAACATCAAGGAAACAATAATGTGATTTGCTAGTAGTGCGATTAGCTAGTTATAGGATGACACTAGTGGATTTGATGTTTGTAAGGCTAAGAGAGGTGTACACAGAGTACGGCATGACATTTATAAGGACTCCTAGATCAAAGAGAGCATTACTAAAAGGTATGGTACCTATAGTGCATGGAATAGTGAATGAGCCAGGGTCTTTACACTTAATTAAAAGATGGGGATTAAACATAGCAGACACACTAGGAATCAACTGAACACACTCATTGGGTTTACAACTACGCTTTTGGGTACACAAATCTTTCAAGAATTTAGCACAAGCAGGCATTCCTTTCAACACATCAAGCAAAGGAAAATTAACTTCAATCTTACTAAAAATATCCATCATATCAAGAACTTTCATTTCATTTGAAACCTTCTTGTTAAGCACATATAAATTAGAAAATGGAATTTCAGAGAGATTTACCTTTTTACCTTCCCCTTTGCTTGAAGAAGAAGAAGTTGAAGGGTCAAGTACCTTAGTATTTGTGAAGTCGACACTCCTTTCTTGCTATCCATATTTGAATTTGGAGAAGAATGCCTTTGTAGAACCTTCTGTTCAGCCACACTCTCAAATTTTCCAATAGTAAGGTGAGTGCTTTAATCAGAATAATCACTACCATCAATATCTTCCACTTGTGGTTGCAATGGAACCTCAACCTCTTCATTGTGCCTATTACTAGAATGCATTCCAAATTTGAAAACTATCAACATTTTCTTCAAATTAGACTTGTTTACCCACTTGTTTACCACTTCTCAAGGAGATAGCATGTACATCATTAGGATTGATTACAATTTTGGAAGGTAACCCTTGTCCACATTTAGCTTGTTGTTCATTGAGGCTATCAGACATTTGAGTGACAAATGAAGTAAGATTAGCATTCTTAGAATCCACCAACTCCAACTTGTTGAAAATTGTGTCAAACTTAGTCCTAATGTCAAAAGAATTTAGAATTGGTTTGAGTTCTCTCTTCATCAAATCTCGAGGCTAAGTTACCCATAGAAGATGACACATTATTCATACACTTGAAAAGTTGAGAGATGTCATCTTTAGTAGCATGGGATTCAGGTATAGCAACCACTATTTATTGGGGATTAGATTGGTTTGAAGGTCCTTGATTTAGAGCTTGATTTGAAGAACTCCCTTGAAATTGATTCTAGTTCCTCCAACCAAAGTTGGGATGGGACCTCAAAACCTCATTATATGTGTTGGAATAGGGATTCTAAGGTCTTTGATTCTGCCCTTGTCTCCCTGGGAAAAACAGTCAAGACCTCTCCAAGTTGGTGTGGGCAATTAGGAGCAACATGTATGTGAGAGCTACATATGTCACAGCTAAGAGCCACTAGAGCCTAAGAATGTGACCCATAAATGTTTACATTGTTTAAGTGGGCCATGAGCTTATTGAGGTAAGTTCTCATCTCTGTCATTTGGGATGACAAATTATCATACTCTCTTGAAGATCTTGAAACATGTGAGACCTCACGGACTTGTCTAGCATCCAACCCTTTGAACTGTTGATCATTACTAGCTATCTTCTTAATTAAAGCCCGTGCTTCTTCAGGTGTAAGCAATTGAATAGTGCCTCCAGAAGCAGAATCCAAACTCTTCCTATCTTGAGGATGCAACCCACTATGAAAATACTGCACCAATCGAGCTTCTAGGATTTGATGATGTGGGCACTTGGCTAGGAGTTCTTGAAATCGACACCAATACTTATAAAAGGATTCATGGAGGCCTTGTTTAGCATAAAAGATTTCCTTAGTGAGAGATGTTATCTTTGAAGAAAGGAAGTATCTTTCCAAGAAGGCACTCTTCAAGGTATCCCAAGAGGCTAAGGCATTGGGATTATGGTGAGGTAGCATCAAGAACCACTCCTTAGCTTTGTTTTCCAATGTAAAATGAAAGACTTTCCTGCACATCTCATCTAGATCACCTCCCATTAGTTTTATGGAGTTGCACACAATGTACATATTCCTCAAGTGCCTGTTAGGGTCTTTTACAGGTAAACCATTAAATTTTGGTAAGTGACTTAACAAAGGACCTTTCAACTCAAAATTAATATTAAATTCAGGACAAGAGAGAAAAGGATCAATAATATCAGTAGAAGAGGTAAGATCTTTGATGGTTCTACGCTCCCCATTGTTCCTATCAATATTGTTGTGAAACCCTATGAATGGAGCATCATTAGTTAGAGGTATGCCTTCTAAAGGAGGAACTGGATCTATGGCAAGATGGCGATCTACAATAAATGAAGAGCCAATATAAGAAGAATTATCACCAATATGTGTAACAACTTCAGTGTCAATGACTTGTCCAAGCCCTACACTAGATGATTCAGCTTTCTTACCTTTCTTAAGCAACCTAACTGTCTTGTTAATATCTTTATTTAGAGGCACAAGTTCAGTTTTTTGAGATCTAGTCATACACAGTAAAGAGACTCACATAGACACACAAATTACAGCAAAATAGTCGGTCAAATGGGCAATTGGAGAAGGGTTGTATACAGCAAAAATTAGCAACTTACAGGAAACCAAGTTAACTAATCTTTGACAACCAAAAGAGTTAACCATAACCAAAAAAATATCAAGTATCTAAAGAGTAAGACTAGTTTCAGCAATAACAAGATAAAGGTAACACAATGGTATAAGAGGCAAATAGGAGTTGCAAGGTAAGAAGTCACCTTTTAGTAAACAAGCTGGTATAGCAATGAAGTAATACCTCAAACTGCAAGTGTGTGAGTAGAGTCACTGTAATCAAAACTTACCGAATGTGATAGCCACCAGAAATCTCAAGTTTCAACCAATAACTTTCCAAGGATGAAGAATGTAAAGTTGCTCACTACAAAACAATAGTAAACCACACAATGGCTACTCAGAACATGATAGCAAAGCAACAAAATGCAAATTTCTTTTTGGTTTTTTAGATACAAAATGGAATGCAAAACAACTATAAACATGAAAATATACCCGAACCACTACCTAACACTCTAACAACTAACACTAACTAAGACAAACTCAAAAACACAGTAACAACCAAGCTAAGACACACTATGACAACTAAAAAGAACACTTAACTACTTAAAACCTTGGCAATCATCCTCCCCAGCAACGGTGCCAATTTGATGAACCCATGTCGTGTGAGTTCTCAAAATAAAATTAGGTTTGAAAATGTAGCGTTGTAGTTCAATCAACGTCATTCTTTTGAGGAAATTAATTTTCAAGTTTCTAAATAGTAAAGTGATAAATACCTTAAAGTTATGAGAAATCATTTTAAGAAATTGCATTTTTAAACTAATGAAGTAATCTAAGCTAAAGCAATATTTTTGTATTTTTCAGTTTTTAAAACAAAGAAGCAAACAGAATTGAAATTAACAATAACAACAAAGTAAATTTAATAAACTAGAATAATAATGAAATAGGATTCCCTTGAGTTGAGGTTTTAGTCTTCCTTGCTTGCTAATGATATGAATTCCATAATATGAGTCAAGAGGATGGAACTAAGCTACCACTAGCTCCATACCTACAATAATCATTTAATTCTTTCTACCGAAGCAATTAAATGAATACCACCAAATAATTCAGTCTCAAGGAGATGAATAATCAACTTCCAATTCTAACTTGTAATTACCATTACAAAAGTTCAAAGCATTCAGTTTAGTCATTTACAATCCACTCAACCAAGTTGAAATAAACAACTCAACCTAATCCTAATTTGAATCAACCAAAGCTTAATTAATCAACTCCAAGCTCAACCACCAAGTTTATTCACTTGGCATAGAACAATCTAGATCATAACTACACACTTAAGCAAGCCCTATAATTATGAACTAGAAAGAGAGCTTAAAGGAATTCCATTGAAGTTTAGAAGCTCAAACCATTACCCAACTCAAGGAAATCAGCAACACTTTAGCTATTCACGGAAGAGGAGAAAGATGAAGCTTTATGAAGGCATGAATAATCAGCCATGAAGAAAAGATGCAATAGCCTAGAGGCTTGCATCTCCTTTTTCAATTTTGTACACAACAGCTGCGCCTCTTCCTTACTTTCTCTATATCATATGCTTATTTTCCTTTTCACACTAGCTCTCAGTCTCTTTTAATACTCCAGCCGCCAAACCCTCCTCTCCTTTCTTGAACTCGATTAGCCCCCTTTTTTTGTTCAACCCTCTCTGTTTAGGTCTACTTGCTTTCTCTATTCATTTCGGCTCCTCTTGTTTTTTACCTCAATTCATAGCTGCCATCTCTTCTTTCTTTATTCAACTCGATCAAAACTTTGGGCTGGGCTTTTTTTCTCTATTTCTCCAATTTGGTCCAGCACTTCCCACATTCAGTCAGCTCCCTTTTCCATTCCATTCGATCAGCTCTTTCTAATAACTCAGCTATTTTCTTCTCTTCAATAGCACCAAACACTTTCTCCTTTGCTCCACCAAATGACCCCATACTCTAATAAAATGGTTCGGCTTTCTCCATCCTCATTCAGTCAACAAATTCGGCTGCCTTCAAACTTCTTTTCTTCAATTCACATTCAGTTTTCTCAAGCCCTCATTCCTTCATTCGATCTAGCTAGCTCCCTTTCACACTATTCAGTCCAATTAGCTATAATTCATCAATTCCATTATTCCCTTTTTTGGTTCAACGCCCCTCTCATTAACTCAGCCACCTCTTGCCTTCTTTCTCTTTGCAATTCAATTGTTTTTAAGTTAAAAGTGAGTTGTGCTTTGTTTGGATAAGAGATAAAAATCTGTTTTGGCATTAGGCATAAAATATAACAATTTAACCACTATACTTCCCAAATTATTCTTTCACTAAAATGTCACATTAACACTTGATTATGCCCAAAATATTCGATTAAGTCCCACAAAAGCCTAAGATTAATTACTAAAAATATATAAATATTGAGCTCTATCACCTTTCTAGTATAGCCCATTCATATCCTCTGAAACAAATTCTAAAGAATTTGTCATCCTACCAGGCTGTCAAAACATGATTCCCTACTATCCTTTATTCTATTAAAGATTTACTCTCAATCATTCTTTCTATGAGAATATTTTATGATTAAGTCTTTCTCTATGCTAGACTAGCAACTAACAACTAGCAACCTCAAGAAACCTCACACACATTTCAATGCATTCTAATACCATATTGTAGCACCTCAGACCATCCAGGTCAATTCAAATTCCTAAGAAATCAGTTCAACTATTGAGTCTAATTCTTGAATCATAATTCAACTCTTAGAACCTCAACATGAGCTAAGCCGAGAAATCACTTTCCTTAGTTCCACGAATTATCACTATCACAACACGATTTTGAATAAATTCCCCACTTAAGGACATACTTGTCCACTAGGCCTTAGGGCCTCTGGACACGCAGGTCGACTATAATATCTGGCATGAAAGATTTTACAGCCCAGGGTCTCTAACCGAACTTTTAGGTCCATCATGAAATCTAGAACCTTGCACAATATACATTGAAAATCGTTTTCCTCAATAATACCCAATAGATTCGCTAAGATTTACGATCAATAATGCCTACTCTAACCTTTTAACGGTATTTGGGTCATAACCTCAAAACATTATTGAAGGTTCAATATTAGCCATATGGTTCAATCTCCTATCATGGAACAAAACTATAGTACCGAAAATTCACATTCTGACCTAAGTACTAAGTTTTATTCTCATATTACACTTCTCTCAATCACAACTCAAACCTCAATTTCATCAAGGTTTAAAATCATTTCATCTCAAGTATCCCTATTGTCTACCAATATCTTTTGGAAGGACCTAGGGATTTACCAACTACTGACCTATCCTCTATTATATTTTTTTCGTATTGAGGACTAGCCTCCTAATTTAATCAAGATTCAAGCATTACTAGGGAGTATATATAATGAGGAGTGATTAAAGCTCAAACCATGTATTACTTGCATTAAGTTGTCATTAAAAGAAACCATACCTTGGACAAGTTCAGGGGATTTTCTAGCCTCTTCCTGAATTATCCCATATACTATACTCTGAGCTCCTGATCTAGGTTCCACTATCTGTTGCTTCTGTGTGCAATTTTTAGCAAGATGCCCTGGTTCTTAACACGGAAAATAGATCTGGCTAGCTGGATCCTGTCCAGTTGGACCGTAGCTTCCTGATGCATTACTACACGCTTTACTAGGATGATATAGCTTGTAACACCACCAGTATTTTTTATCCTTAGTGAGATTCTGAACTCCACGACCTTCAGTTTGCTTCAGTCTTTTATAGTTCCCTCTAGACAAATCACCCTAATCCTTACATTTTTGTGAGGAACTCTTACTATCATACACATCCCTGTAGTCATTGTTTCTATCACAGTATAAGCTTAACAAGTCATTCTCAATGAGTCAACTTTCTTCAACCACCTTGGTGAACACTGTAAAGTGTTTAAAAATCAATTTCTCTCTCAATTCTAGCATTACCCCTGTATCAATATGTTGGAGCTCCACTCCTCATCATCCTAATGTCTTAGGTATGAGGAATATCAAGACAATTGGAGATACTATGCCAGGTAGTCATCAAAGCTCTCTTTATTATCCTATCGTATGTTGAGGAATTCCTTTTCTTTTTCTAACCTGTCTAGTTGAGAGAAATATCTTTCATCAAATTTCCCCTAGAACATTTCCTATGTTACCGGAATATTTCTTGCTTGTAGAATCAACTCTGTATTCCCCTACCATATATCTATCTCTCCTTCTAGTTTGTGAACAACTAGCTGAACCTTAATATCATTAGAGCACATGAGTCTTATGAAAATTTTCTCCAATGCGAATAACCGTTCCTCTACTTCCAAAGGATCGAATCTCCCTTAGAAATCAGGAGGTTTTTGTTTCTCAAATTGTTTCACCCATGTTTGAAAAATGTTTGCATTATACACAAGCATGGGTGGTGGCTCCTAATGAGGTTGCCAAGATAGATTACGTTCACATTCATGTCTTTTAAGAAGCTCTAATTTTTCCTATCTCTGTCGTACCTCACATAGTTCATTTCTAAGATCATTTATCATAAGTTATTGTCATGACATCCTGCTCCAAATTTGTTACATAGAGTACAGGCTATCTTCCCAATTTAGGTCATGGTCTCCTTCCCTTGTACACATAATCTTGGTAAATGAAAGTAAGGAAAAATAAATTTTGATAGAGAGGAAAGGGTATTTTTGTCATTTCATAATAATTTGGGTATACAGATATGTCATTTATAACATACATCAACAATTTACAGTAGTTACAGAAATCTAGGAACATCACACAACCTATAAACTATTCTACATGACATATTAGTCCATTTTTATATTACATAACTCTTAAGTTATAGGCAACTTCCCAAGGGGACACCCATTCTAGGATTACTCTTGGTTGAGGACGCTTAACTTTCAATGTACCCACCCAAAACACCGACTTCAACTCTATCTTCTTCCGTCCGCCGATTCCACATAACTGCCGTTACCTTGAAATATGTGTTAATCACCTCTGGTCGCCCGACTAGGCCTACCTCACCCTTTGTACATATAATCTACTATATACCGATTCATATGATCCCTAAACTCAACAAAATGATCATTTAGGCCCCGGTCAGCTATATCATTCTTTTTCCTGGCCCAGAATGTTGTATATGGGAAAAGGTACATGATCATATGAATCCAAACCCAATTTGGATACTCAAACAGTAGTAGAACTTGATCCCAGTAGAATGTATCCATAATATCCATATATTTAAGGTACTAAACTATAGGATTTTGTGATTCCTTGAAGGGTCACAAGTATCCACACCGAGCAAACTTCCACAACCTTAGATTTGGCCGCAGATCATATTTTACGCACACTGGTCTAGCTCTGGATACAGTAGCAACACAAAACTCCAACTCTGACTCATAAGAAAATGGCTGCTCCGAATCTCCCATCCACTCTTGAGGTTCTGGTTTAGGTCTTGGCTGAGGCCCATATACTGCTCTAACTTGGACCTATTCCCTGGGTGTCCTCGTCTTGACAAACTACTGCTCCGTAGAGATACTTTGTAGAGTTTCATGATTCACTAATGAGAGTGATTGATAAGTAAAATATTTACATATTTATTTTCCCTTATATGATGATTTTGTGGACAATATTTGAACTTAATGTAAGGAATTTGGGTGTAATTGATAAATATTTCCTTACTTTCCTTTTTATAGTCATGTAAATTTAAAATAATATATAAATATAATAAATAAATAAATAAATAAAGAGTTTGGGTTGTCAAATCAATTAGGTATGGTGCATTAATGAAGATGTTGATATCAAAAGTCAAAAGAAAAGGCATAAAAAGATGAAGGTGGGACATGGAAAGAGCAAATTTGTCAAAGGACACTGTATGATTTGGAGCCTATAAATAGGCATACTCATGAAGCTAGAAGGGTAGCATCATTCTCTAACTAAAGAAGGAAAGCTAGAGTAGAGAGTAAGGTGTTGCTTGTAAAGATTGCAGAATTATTTTCATGCTTATTATTACTTTTTGCATGCCTCCATCTTGGAAAGCTTAGGTAGATCTCTTATATGGACGGTATAAGTAGTCTTCCTTTATGGATCGTATAAGTTACCGCCTACATAGAAGGTTTTACCTCCTATAAGGAAGGCTAGATTTCTCCACTTTTCATGCATCTTTTGGTTGTATATTTATGTTTTAAAATTTAATATTCAAGTTTTATACAGTATTTATGAATTTTTCATTCAAGTTTTATGTAGCATTTATGAAATTTTTAATTCATTTTAGTTTTATTTTTAATTTCATCATAAGCTAAATTTCTATTTTCCTAGGGTGAGGATGCAGCTTACTAATGACAAATTGAAACTTAATTCATTAAATCTAGTTTTAATTTTTCGTACATGATTGAGTTGTAATTATTGTTCTTAATGCTTTCGATTGATTAGCCATCTTTTGAATGATTTAAATATGTATGTTGAGATCGGAACGAGATGCATGTGTGTAGATCCTATAATTAAAATCATAACTTGTATATGAAATAGAAATATATTCATATGAATTGTGTAGTTTTACTGAGTTTTATAAATCTTAATGCATGATTAATTGCTTAAATCCATATAAGAATATATTAGATTAGCAATTAATTATAGAATTACTTGACCTCGGAAGAGGCTAGTAATTAAATTATGGAAACTAGACTATCAATCATGTGGAATAAATTAGTTTAGAATAGATAAGTGATTCAATCCGAAATTTTTTAAGTGAAATCTGACCCCTATGGCTTTTTCTCATTGTTGCTCTCATATTATTTGCACTCATATTTAATCATTTCATTTTGTACTCTCAATCATCAACTAATCAATCGACTAAATAGAATTAAAACTACCAATTTTGGTACTTAGTGATCAATCCTCATGGGAGCGATACTCTACTCACTTCTATATTACTTGATTATGACAGTGTACACTTGCACTATTTAATAGATCATCTAAATTTGTAATAGTGATCCCACGTAATCCTTGACTGAACTGCTTAAACTCCAACCATTCATGATTCCTTAAATCATGCAAACAAGACCATATCAGTACACCATTCTGATAATACCAGAACCGTTTATTAGCTCTATTAGAACCGCTGGGGCTCTGATACCAAAAATATCTCCATGGCGCCCATATGTCATGGCAACATAAAGTACCTCAGCCACAAGTTTTAGTCCCCGCCTCTTGACCAAGGACTAGAGCTTTACACAGGCGCCATATACCAGGTCAGCCCCTCCAGCCAGGGTAATAATAGGGTGGCTAGCCCTTATGCCATGTCAATGCAAGAGACAATACTTCGCCATAAATCATACTGTGAGAACCCTCGATCATGGTGGCAACATAAGGTACCTCAGCTGCTAGTTTTAGTCCCTGCCTCTCGACCAAAGACTGGAGCTTCACACAAGCGCTCAAACACCTAGTCAGCCCCTCCAGCCGGGCAACAATAGGGTGGCTAGCCCTTATGCCATGATAGGGTAAGAGCTAATACTTTGCCACAGATCATACTATGAGAACTCCCAATCACAATGGCAAATTTGCCATCTTAATAACCTGGCTCTGATACCCAAAATGTTAACACCCATTTCCATTTTGATATATACAGAGTAATAGAGACCAAGTTCCACAGACATACAAAAGAGTAAAAATATACTGATAAAAGTAATTGTTTACAGACAAGAATCAACAATGCAGATTTTGATAATATTTACAATATATATATATATGATAAGTAAAATATTTGCATATTTATTTTCCCTTATATGATGATTTTATGGACGATATTTGAACGTAATATAATATATTTGGGTGTAAAATAAATAGTATTTAAAAAATAAATAAAAATATAAAAAAAGGACAGTACTGTTGCGTCGGTCACTATTCATGACGGAATCACTGTAGCAGGATGTTACTGTAGCGGACGGAGGTGACTGTAGCGGATGGAATCACTATAGCACTGTAGCAACACGGAAAAAATGCGTAAATCCGCCGACAGGATACTATTCACTATTGTAGCATCATGCAAAAAAATTGGCAAAACACTGTAGCATCAAGGAAAAAGTGACACGACGCTGCCTATAAATACAGAGCATTAGGCGCAGATTCAGAGGAGGCGTGGAGATATTTTCTTTGATAAGGAGATACTTCTCTGATAGGGAGAGATACTTTCTCTGACATTTCTGAATAAATTGTGTTATTTTTTATTTTTTATTTTTTATTTTTTATTTTATGTATTGTATTACTTTTTTCATGCCTCCTACATGGAAGGCTTAGTATTGTATTACTTTTTGCATACTGTCTACATGGAAGGTTTTACCTCCTAAATGGACGGCTAGATTTCTCCAGTTTTTCATGTATCTTTTTGGTTGTATATTTATGTTTCGGAATTTAATATTCAAGTTTATGCAGTATTTATGAAGATTTCATTCTAGTTTTATATAATGTCAATTTATTTTGATTTTTTTTAATTTTATCATGAGCTAAATTTTCATTTTCCTAGGGTGATGACGTAGCATACTAATGACCGATTGAATCTTAACTTATTAAATGTAGTTTTAATTTCTCCTTCATGATTGAGTTTTAATTATTGTTCTTAATGCTTTCATTTGATTGGCCACCTTTTGAATGATTACAATATGCATGTTGAGACCGGAAGGAGATGCATGTGTGTAGATCCTATAATTAAAACCATGACTTGCATATAAAATAGGAATATATTCATATGAGTTGTGTAGTCTTATTGAGTTCCATAAATCTTAATGCATAACTAATTTCTTAAATTCATATAGGAATATATTGGATTAGCAATTAATTATAGAATTGCTTGACCTTGGAAGAGGCTAGTAATTAAATTAGGGAAACTCGACTATCAATTATGTGGAATAAATTGGGCTAGAATAGATAAGTGATTCAATCCGGAATTTGTTAAGTGAAATCTAATCCTTAGGACTTTTTCTCATATTTGTTTTCATATAATCTGCACTCATATTTAATTATTTTTCTTTTATCTGTACTCTCAATCACTAATTTATTGATCGACTAAATAGAATTAAAATTACCCATTTTGGTACTTAGTAATCAATCCTCGTGGAAACGATACTCTACTCACTTCTATATTACTTAATTACGACAGTGTACACTTGCACTATTAAATTGATCATTCACACTCGTAACAAGTTTTTGACGCCGTTGTCGGGGATTGTTTTCATTAATATCAATACCAAGTAATTTTAATACTAATTTATTCTGCATGTAAAATTTTAAAAAAAATAAAAAAAAATGAATTATTCACTGCATTCATTTGGTGATAACTTGTCATATCTTAGTTCTTTTTCTGGAATCATGTGAATGGAATGAGACAAGAAAATATAAATACTGGTTGGATTGAAAATTCTTCTCCTTATAATTGTTTTTATTGTGCTTATTGTGGAGACTGTCATTCTTTTGGGCATTGTCGATATAGCAATACCAGTCATTATATGAGAGATGATTTCAATATGCATCAAACTTGTTTTGATCATTCATTTTATCCTGGTGGAACTTTAGAGCAACAAGAGGCTTTGGATCCATGTCAGGTATTGTCCTAATCCTCCTTTCTACTCTTATCCATATATTGAAGAACAAACTCTTAAGTATAAGGAAAAGTCTAATTTAGAAAGATTATGTGAGGAGTTTGCAGAATCAACATAGAGATTTAGTAGAGAGCAAAATGAACTTACCACTAGTGTTGAGTCAAGTGTTCAAAATATTGGAATATATACGAGTCAAATTATTGCATCACTTGAAACTATAAGGCAAGATAAATCTTTGAGCATGATGTCCACTTCTTGTGTTGATGATGAATATTGTGAGGAAATTGAGGGTGTGGAATTAAATGAAACCTTAGCTCTTGTGGAATGTGATAAGTGTAATATCCCAATTTTTGATTAAGGGAAAAACATGATTATCGTGGATAATTATGAAATTAAATTGAATTATTATGTGTTTTATGGCTATTTTGATTAATATGTCATAATTATTGAGAAATTGGAAGAATGAAATTATTGGTCATGAGTTGGTAATTAAGGGAGAAATTAATTACTAACTAAGAGAAAATGAGATGTGTGATTAAAATGGCTAATGGAGAGATTAGGTAAGTTAATTTGTGACTTATTTGGTGAGAGCCAATGGTAGTGTGACAAGTGGCAAAGAGTGAGTATCGGAGAAAGTCAAATGGGATTTTTAAATTCTATTTGATCTCTCTTCTTCCCTCTTGATCGGCTGACAAGGGAGGGAGTAGTGTGTCATCATTTGCTTCTTCTTCCTCATTCCATCTCTCACATTTTCTCTCTCCCATTTCGTGCTGCCATTGTTGAAGGCAAGGGAAGGAAGAAAGCTTGATCTTTGAGTAGGTAAATGATCTCTGTTGCTCAAACTCCCTTCATTAAAGTTGATCCTTGAGTTAAGAGCAACATTTCTATGGTTGTAGTTTGTCTATTGGTTGCGGTTTGTGGCCACTCGAAATTTTGGAAAGTGGTGAATCAAGAACTCCTTTTGAGAAAGTTGATAAGGTGAGTGAGACCTATCTATCTAGCTATGTTTTATGCCAAATGGATTAACTTGGAATTTCTGGAATTTTGGACCCATTTTCGAAAATGAGGGCCATTGGGAGTTTGGTATGTGTTTGATATGGAATTTGTATGTTTGGAATGCATTTTGGATAGATAGAAAGTGATTGGGTTTGAAATTGTTAAGTTGGAGATTTTGAGAGTTTGGTGTTTAATGTTACCCACAACCAAAGCATGATAATGGAATAGGATTTTTGTGATTTTGACACTTCCATTGGATTCCTTGAGTGATATTTTGTGGGAATAAGCTTGGTTGTTGATTTTGGGATTCATTTGGATCACTTGGGAAAAGTTGGAAAATCTGTTTTGTTTAAGCTCTGTTTTTCGCTGTCAGTTTGAATGAGTGTTTTGAATGACCAAACCATATTGGAAAATTATGAAACTTTCCAGCCTTAAAGTTCACATCCAAAGATTCAAAATGGACATATATTTTGTGTCATTTTGTTTAGTATTCTGTGAGATATAGTTGTCCAAAGTTTGGGATTGAAACAGAACTCTGTCTTGGAGTAGTGTGTAGTTTTTGGTGACTCTGTATTTGTGTAGTGATTTCCAGTGATGGGCTATATTTTTCTTTAAAATCAGACTCATATACCTTTCATTTGGCTTTGGAATCACTCCGTTTCTATTTTTCTAGAATTAGTTATGAATTTTCGAAGTTCAGCCAAGAGTCAAGAAATTTCTTGGCCATGGCCCAAACCTTTCTGGCCTGATTCGGGCCGCGGCCCATGAGTGGCTGGCCGCAGCCCACAGCCTTCTGACCATATTTGGGTTGCCGCCCAAGGAAGGGCTGGCCGCAGCCCACCCCTGTGTTCCAGCACTTTGTGTTTTCGAAAAGTGACCTTCAACCTTTTGTTTCCCAACCTTTTAGGGCTTTCATTAGAGACATTTGTGGCCTCTTAAGAGTCCTAAATGATAACCAACTTAGTGAATTATGGGATTAAGTAATTGGAAAAGAGATTGATCAATTGTCCCTAATTTTGTTAGATCTCATGTTTTGATGATAACAAAAGAATGGTATGAAAAGGAAGTGATTAATAAATAAGTTTGAGCAAAGGAATAACAGGAATAAGCATTACTTGAGGTAAGCATTGGAGTAATGAAGAAAGGCCAAGAAAAAAAGCTGAGAAACTTGATCAGAAGCAAGTTTTCTAAGGCATTACTCGAGGCGGTACTCGAGTAATGAGCCAAAACTTGAAGTAACCAGAAGCACCTTCCAGTAACCTTCCAACGTTACTCGAGTAAGTACTCGAGTAATAGTGTAAGTATTTTTAAGTTGCTCTCGGCCTGCCAATGTTACTCGACTAGCTACTCGAGTAACCAGGTAAATACTTGGAGTTGCTCTCGGCCTGCCAATATTACTCGAGGCGCTACTCAAGTAACCATGTGAAAAACGTCCAGTTGCTTTCAAGTTGCCAATGATACTCGAGTAAGTACTCGAGTAACTCTGTTTCTGAAAATGTGTTGCTCTCGGCACTTTGTACCACTGCCAATGTTACTCGAGTAGGTACTCGAGTAACACACTAAGGTAAGTGAAAACTTGAAGGTGGTACCCAATTAACTTGATTTCTTTTTATCTCAATTTCCTCGAGTCATTCCTCTAGTATGCAAGTATTTAATGTTCTATTTTAAGTGAATTCCTCAAGTAGGTACCCGAGTATACAGAGATATTTTCAAGGAAAACCTCAAGTCATTACCCGAGTAAGTTGTGCCCAAAAAGTAAGTTTACCCAGTAAGTACTCGAGTAACAAGGTAAGTGCTCTCGGCATTGAAATTTTGCCAACATTACTGGAGTAAAGCATCAAGTAACCAAAAGTTTATTTGAATGTTTACTCGAGTTGGTACCCGAGTAACTCATAAAGTTGTGAGTGGATTACTCGAGTAGGTACCCGAGTAAACACACATTCACAAAGGTTTAAAAATTGATTATTCCATGCACTACCCAAGTAATCTTAAATTTTTCTGTTGACTTGTAGTTGATCAAAGTTTTCCCGATGATACTCGAGTAAGTACTCGAGTAAACTTCATGTGATACTCGAGGTAGCAAACCCAGAAAGTTTGAAATCATTCCAACGGTTATTGTTTTGTTTCCTATTTGATTAACTTTTCATTATATTAGTATTCTTAGCATTTCAACAGATAAACAATGAAGAAATCTTACCAAATAAGGAAAGTCAAAAGCAATGCTCAAATGTCATCGACCGTCACCTACCGCAAATGTATGTTTTTCAAAAACTGGAAAAGTCAATAATGGCTGCGCACGCTCCAACAGACATGAAGAAATATGTTCCAGCAATCATTACCAACGTATCTATATATATGGGAACATCTGAACAGAGAGAGACACAAGAACACACTCACGAACGTATCATCAAGCTCATTACTTTGTTTTGACATTATACTTGTTATACTATGCTTCAGTGATTCTTATTCACTCTGTTAGAGAGATATTTCATTCAAACTCAATATTTGTTATTGAGGTAACTTAAGGTTGTGGAACCTTGAGTTGGGATTGAATTACAACTTGTAAGGGGGAGCGAGTGTCCAGGTGTAGGAACTTGCTTGTACTGAGGTGCCAAGAACCCACTGAATCTTGGAAGTTATAGTGAAACTCTCAGAGAAGCTCTGAGGACTGGACGTAGGTCAAAGTGGTTGTGACCGAACCAGTATAACTCCCGGTGTACACTTCGATGATATTTCTCCTTACTCTTTCATGTTTTAATTTCAACGTCAAATTTTATATTTGCAACGAAATTTTTAAGATCACCCAATTCACCCCCCTCTTAGGTGAAATGCTTGCTCTAACATTTGGTATCAGAGCATAGGTCTTCTTGTGGAGGTATAACAACCTAAGAAGGATCCAATGGCAAGCATGGGTGAAGGAATTCTTCCCGCCGGTGCATCCATCACTAGACCTCCAGGCTTCAGTGGCGAACACTTTTCTTTCTGGAAAGCAAAGTTCAGAGTATTCGTAATGGCTACTGAATATGGGCTATGGGATGTGATTGAGAGTGGAAACTATCAACCTACAAAGATTGTAGATTCTCAGAAAAATCCCAAGACGCCAGCAGAATATGATGAGAATGATAAGAAACTTATCACTCTCAACAGCAAGGCAATCCTGATGCTACAAAGTGCCTTGAGTCAAAGTGAGTATTTCAGAATTTGCACACTTCCAACAGCAAAGGAAATGTGGGAAGCTCTAGAAATAGCTCATGAAGGAACTTCGGTAATAAAGGAGAATCGGATCAACACATTGGTCACTGAATTCGATTTACTTCGAATGAAATCAGGTGAATCAATATCTGAATTTGAACTTAGATATACTCATCTTGTTAATCAACTTGCAGCTCTTGGGAAAGTCTATGATCAGCATACCCAAGTACGAAAGATTCTAAATATTCTTTCTAAAGAATGGGAGGCCAAAGTCACTGCTATAGAAGAAGCAAAAGGAGAATCAATGAGATCAGTTGCTTCTCTATTTAGAAGTCTTTCTGAATATGAAAGCAAACTAAAGTTCAAACGAGAACTAGATGACATTGGTGACAAGAAAAAGAAAGGTCTTGCACTAAAGGTAAAAGAAGAGAATCAAGATGAGGATGAGGAGTTTGACGATGATGAAATGGGCCTAATTATAAAATGATTCAGAAAGTTCTACAAGAAAGGACAAGGATTCAAACACTTTCAAAAAGGTGGAACTAGCAGCAAAGATCATATCATTTGCTACGAATGTGGAAAACCAGAACATATCAAATCAGAATGTCCAGAACTAAATCAAAAGAACAAAGAAAAGAGAAAAGGCAAATTCTTCAACCAAAAGAAGGCCTTCGTATCTGCTATATGGGGTGATAGCTCCTCTGACGAAGAAAGTGATGAGGAAGAAGTAGCTAATATATGTCCGTCGCTCAAGAAGAAACAGAAGAGGAGGTAAATGATTCTGAACCTACCTATGATGAATTACTTTCCGAATATAATGCTTTACATTCTGAATTCATCAAAGTAGTTAAAGAATTAATTGTTTTCAAAAAGAAAAACAAAGCTCTTGAAACTCAACTTAAAGAAAAGGATTGTGAAAATTGTTCATCTTTGAAAAAGAAAAACATTGATCTCACAAAAACTCTTGAAAAATTTACACAAGGAAGTGAGATGCTAAATGTTATTTTAAAAGCTCAACGATTTGTAAATGACCGATCTGGAATTGGATATGATCCAAAGTCAGATAAAAGGAAAGGTAGAAAGAAAGCAGGAGG
Organism: Inga laurina; assembly: GCA_963855925.1. Taxonomy (NCBI): domain Eukaryota; kingdom Viridiplantae; phylum Streptophyta; class Magnoliopsida; order Fabales; family Fabaceae; genus Inga; species Inga laurina. Next base: position 67,434,313 of record OY979704.1, read on the forward strand.
TAAGTTATATTTGAATTATTTCCAGCATTCTGTACATACATCAAATCCTTTTGCATTTTGTAATTACTGTAATAGAAAAGGTCATTATACATCTTCATGCATTCATAAGAAGAAAGGAACAATAGGAACCTACAAATGGGTACCTAAAGGCTCATATGTTCAGAAAATTATTTGTACTAACCCAACAGGACCCAAAAAGATGTGGGTACCTAAGACCTAGTCATTTGATTGTAGGTATGTCTCAAAGCATCCAAAAATAGTAAGTGGTACATAGATAGTGGATGCTCTAGACATATGACCGGAGATTTTGAAAGTTTTACCACATTGCAACCTAAGGAAGGTGGAAAGGTAAAATTTGGAGGAAATCAATCCGGAAAGATAGCAGGAATTGGTGAAATCAAAAATGACAAAGGAATACAAGTCAAAGATGTATATTATGTTGAAGGCTTGTGTCATAATTTGCTGAGCGTAAGTCAAAGTGCAGATAAAGACAACTGGGTAATATTTGACTCAGAAGAATGCTTAATCATCAACAAGAATGACTTACAGCTTGATAAGAAGAATATCAAGGCTAAGTTCAGAGCAAAAAGGGAAGGTAACTGTTATACTCTAGATATTAGTAGAAATGAATCTGAAAATTGTTTTCTGAGTAATGCCGATGAAATTTGGCTATGGCATAAGAGATTGGCTCATGTCAATATGCATCAACTAGGCAAATTACTCAAAAAGGATTTAGTGCTTGGATTACCCAAAGTAAATTTCAAAAATGACTTGATTTGTGATGCATGTCAAAAGGGTAAACAAACTAAATCATCTTTCAAATTGAAAAATGAGATTTCAACAAATAGACCATTACAATTATTGCATATGGATTTAGTTGGTCCAGCAAGAGTAAAGAGTCTTGGTGGCAACCTATATTCATTGGTCATTGTTGATGATTTCTCGAGATTTACATGGGTTATTTTTCTATCCTCAAAGGATGAGACCTTTGAAGAATTTATTGTTTTTGCCAAGAAGGTGCAAAATGAGAAAGGTATGTCCATTGCAGGTATTAGGACCGATCATGGTGGAGAATTTGAAAATCAAGCCTTTGAAGAATATTGTGATACTAATGGTATTGATCACAATTTTTCTGCTCCAAGAACACCTCAACAAAATGGGGTCGTGGAACGCAAGAATAGAGTGCTCACTGAAATGGCTAGAGCAATGTTAAATGAAAAGAACGTGTCTCAAGTGTTCTGGGCTGATGCTATGAGTACAGCATGCTATATTTCAAATAGGGCCTATATCAAAAAAAACTTGGAAAGACACCTTATGAGTTATACAAAGGAAGGAAGCCAAACATTGCTCATTTACACATCTTTGGTTGTAAGTGTTTCATTCATAATAATGGTAAAGATAACTTAGGAAAATTTGATTCTAAAACAGATGAAGGAATTTTCCTAGGATATTCTAACCGAAGTAAAGCATATAGAGTTTACAATAAAAGAACATGTATTATTGAAGAATCAATTCATATTGTATTTGATGAATTTGAATCCTCTGACAAAACCATTGATGAAGAACAGGAAGTTGGTTTAAATCAAGAAAATGGTCAATCTATTTCTAAATCTCTTATTCCAGAGGTTGATGAAACTAAGGAAGAAGAACAATCCCTCGGTCAACCTAGAGCATGGAAATACAATAAAAGTCATCCCTTAGATCAAGTCATAGGAGATATGAATGAAGGGATTAAAACTAGAAATAGAATTTTCAATGAAGTAAGTTTTTCTGCATTCATTTCTGAGATTGAACCTTCTAACATTGATGAAGCCCTGCCAGACAATGATTGGGTTATAGCAATGCAAGAAGAACTAAATCAATTTGAAAGAAATCAAGTTTGGGATTTGGTACCCTGACCCAAAGATCATCCGATCATTGGTACTAAATGGGTATTCAAAAACAAACTCGATGAATCTGCAATTATTATCAGAAACAAGGCAAGATTGGTGGCTAAAGGCTATAATCAGGACGAAGGGATTGATTATGAGGAAACGTATGCTCTAGTGGCTAGATTGGAAGCTATACGTGTACTCTTAGCCTTTGCATGCATCAAAGGATTCAAACTCTATCAAATGGATGTAAAGAGTGCTTTTCTAAATGGTTACATCATGGAAGAAGTGTATGTAGAACAACCTCCAGGTTTTGAGGATGTTACTAAACCTGACCATGTTTTCAAACTCAAAAAGGCTTTATATGGTTTAAAACAAGCTCCTAGAGCCTGGTATGAAAGGCTCAGTAAGTTTCTTATCGATCAAGGTTTTGTACGAGGAAAAGTTGATACAACACTCCTTATAAAACGAAAACACAATGATATTTTAATTGTTCAAATATATGTTGATGACATTGTTTTCGGTTCTACTAATGAATCTCTGTGTAAGGAATTTTCTGAGATAATGCAGGGAGAATTTGAGATGTCAATGATAGGAGAACTGAATTTCTTTCTCGGTTTACAAATCAAACAAAGAAAGAATGGAATCTTCATATCTCAAACAAAGTATTTAAAAGAGCTATTGAAGAAGTATGGAATGGATGAAGCAAATGGCACGGACACGCCTATGAGCTCAACTACGTTGCTTGATCTGATGTCAAAGGGAAAGACTACAACATAACAAAGTATAGAGGAATGATTGGATCATTACTCTATCTCACGACAAGTAGACCGGACATCCAATTTAGTGTTGGCATATGTGCAAGATATCAATTGGCACCAAAAGAATCACATGCTGAAACGGTCAAACGAATCTTTAGATACCTTGCTGACACACCCGAATTGGGTCTGTGGTATCCCAAAGGAAGAAGTGAATATCTTGTTGCATATTCAGATTCAGATCATGGAGGAAACAAAACAGACAGAAAGAGCACCAGTGGACAAGGACAATTTCTTGGAGGATCTCTTGTATCATTGTTCAGCAAGAAATAAAATACAGTGTCTCTTTCGTCAACGGAAGCCGAATATGTTGCAGTCTCAAGTTGTTGTGCACAAGTAATATGGTTAAAACAACAACTACAAGATCTTGGTATTTATCTCAAAGAAATACCAATCTATTGTGACAATACTAGTACGATAAGCTTGGCAAAGAATCCAGTTCATCAGACATCACTTCATCAGAGATCATGTTCAAAAGAAAGATGTGAAAGTGATATTTATTCCTACTCATCTTCAACTAGCAGATATTTTCACAAAACCTCTTGCAAAAGATCAATTTCTATACATTAGAAGAGAATTGGGAATGGTAAATCCCAATGAGTTGTAAGTTATTTCAGTTTCTCATAATATTAGATGAAGTCATTTGTTAAAGTTTTGATGATTACTAACTTAAGCATCGGAGTATATAGAAATTTGTTTTGCAGGAAGGTTGAAACTCTGTTTTGAAAAACAAAAACAGAGGTAATCAGAGGACACCTTTACTGGAGTACCAACTTGAAGTAATGGGTGACAGAGAAGCAATACCCGAGGAACAACTTGAAGTAAAGAAGCACTTTACTCGAGTATGTACTCAAGTAATGGACTTCAAAACTGGAAGTAACGGATCAAGTTACTTGATTTTCAAATCTAACGGTTCAGTTACAAAGAAATGAAGAGTCACAAGTTGAAAACTCAAGTTACCCGAGGAAGGCCTCGAGTAAACTTGAAGCTTACTCAAGTAAGGCCTCAAGTAACTGCAAGTCCAGATTTTCAAAATTGATGAATAATGATTCAAATCTACTCAGAATGGGTTATAAATGATCGAGGGAACTTCCATGGATAATTACAATATTATTCATGCCAGGTACACTATTTAAATAAATTATTTTGGAATTTTTCTGTATGAACACCCGAGGAAGGCCTCGAGTAAATATGAACATTACTCGAGTAAGGCCTCGAGTAACGTCGGGTTCTAGGGCTTTATCTGTCGCAAACTCGGTCATTTCCACAAAATCTCCTCGAGTAAATCACTATTTTCTCTCACAAAATTTTTTCACAAGTGATTCCTTGCTTCATTTCTGTCAAAACCCAACCATTTTCATTCCTAGAAACCTCCTATTTTGCTCAGAATCTCTGTGCCCTAAGTCGCGTCTGAGTCTCTGTTTTTTTCTGGAAATCCTAGTTTTCAATCATTCAAAAAGATGAGAACTAAAAACCTTACTCCCATAGACTCCTCTGAATCCCAGTAACACTCTGATCCTCTTTCTTCTCCTCCCAAGAAGAGAAGAAAACTCACCCCGAGACCAAAAGCTAAAATTCCTCTTCAACCTCAATCTCAACCAAAACCCAAAGAAGTGGTGATTAAAGAGCCTATTGATACAAGGGCTCAATCCAAAAAGAGTATTTCAACTGGGAAAGGCAAGAGTACCAAAACTTCCACACCTACTCCCTCTGATTCCTCTACCCCCTCCTTCACACCAAAGCCTATCAAAAAGCCAAAGTATGACAAGAATGTGGCTAAGGCTATGGCTGGCATCTTGGATCAAATGGAGAAGGGGCAATCTTCCAAGAAGTCCAAAGTGCTGGAAGAAGAGATCACCAACCCTTCAAAAGGGTTCAACGTCAATAAATTGGTGGAGTCTCCTAAGTATCTATCCCAATTCTCCAGGAGGAAAGTGTGCAAGACACACTATGTGGATCTCATGCTACTTCAGGAGGTATTGAAGCATGACCTTAGTCCATATCTAGATCCTTTTATACCTTGGTTATCCATTAGATTACCTTTTTGCACAAAGGTGATCACCCACTTTTATTGTAATCTAGAAATTATAGATGAGCCAAACAGAACCTCAACTGAGGAAGAGATGACCACCACAGTTAGAGGCCAAAAGATACTTATATCGCCCTCTAGGATTAACTTGTGGTTAGGAATTGAGAACCCCCCGGATGATATTTACTCCCAGCTTGAACCAAACCAAATCTTTACTATCCTTAAACTCGAAGAGTTAGTTGGCCCTCTAAATTTCAAGCCCAGTGATATGTGTGATCATCATAGGGTCCTTTGGTACATTTACTCTAGGTCCCTAGTGAACAAAGCCAACAACTATACCCACTTCTCCAATAGGGACTTTAGGTGGTTTGCTTCACTTCTCCTGAAGGAGCAGAAGGATTTGGGGAAGTATATCTTCTCTGAGATGAAGAGGTATAGGGTGGATGGAAAAGCTACAACACCAATGCCATATCCTCAGATAGTATCACTGATCCTCAAAGAGAACAAGATATGGTATTTGGATAGCAAGGAGCCCATTGAGAGGATGACTCTGGTTGGGAGAAACCAGATTGGGAAATTGAACATTGACATCCCTCTCAAAGGACCTCTGGAATCTGGGTCAAAGAAGAAGAGAAAGACCACTGAGGCAGAGACCAGCAAGATAGATGACACTCAGTCATATGCTCCAGCTACTACCACATCATCGCCATCTTTCCTCAATGCCACTCTCCAGCATTTTATGGAAAATATGCTGAGAGGTTTTCATGTGGATATCGCCAACACGAATGCCGAACTAATAACCCACATGAATACCAAGATGGGAGAGTTGGTTGAGAGAATGGACAAGAGGCATGAGGAATTGCTAGCAGAGCAACGTGCCCAGGGTGAGACTTTGAGATTGATTCTGGCACGAATGGACTCTTTAGGTCCCGAACCTTTTGCCGGTCCATCTTCTTCTGCACCACCACCACCTCCAGTGAACCCTCCTTCTGACACTCCTATCCCTGAGGATGAACCATCTACCCCTCTGGTATCTAGTCCACCTGAGTCCCAAGCCAAAGACATTCTATATACAGTAGACAATCCAGATACCAATGAGACCATACACATCGTTATTGATGATTCTCCTCCAAAACCTCAGCCAGAAACCGCTCCTAAACCGAATCCATCACTTACCCAAACTGAGGAAATATCTCCCTCTTCCTCCTCTGAACATCATACTCCTGAGGCTGAGACTACTCCTAAGATTCAGACCACTCCAGAAGGAGAAACCTCTACTATGGTTGTCTTCCAACCCTCTCCTATTCCTACCAGCGATGACCTCCATATCCCTCCAGTCCATCTGCCTGACCCAGTTCCCTCGAGCTCATTTGATTCTTTGGATTCAGATGATTCTACGGTTCTTCCAGTGACATCTATTTCCATGGTCAAGCCTCCTAGCCCTCCACTTGATTGATGAAGCCAAAAAGGGGGAGAAGAGCTTGAGAGTGATTTTGTGGATGTGTCGTAGTTTATTTTGGGTATTTGGGTGTATATGGGTTCTAGGGAGCATTTTGGAACTTGTTAGTTCTTTTTAGTTCTTTTAAAACTTATTATCTTGTAATATGCAATTTAAGTTTAATACAAGTGTGCTTAAGTTATGATTTTATTTTAAGACCATTTAAGTTTTGAATTATGATACATTATTGGACTAATGAAGTTGATTGTGAATGCAAGGTGTGTGCTATGAATCTAAACTTAATAAGACATATTTTATTTGAAAATTCAATTTGAAAAACCATATCCAAAATCACCAAGTTTTGTCATCATCAAAAAGGGGGAGAATGTTAGATCTCATGTTTTGATGATAACAAAAGAATGGTATGAAAAAGAAGTGATTAATAAATAAGTTTGAGCAAAGGAATAACAGGAATAAGCATTACTTGAGGTAAGCATTGGAGTAATGAAGAAAGGCCAAGAAAAAAAGCTGAGAAACTTGATCAGAAGCAAGTTTTCTAAGGCATTACTCGAGGCGGTACTCGAGTAATGAGCCAAAACTTGAAGTAACCAGAAGCACCTTCCAGTAACCTGCCAACGTTACTCGAGTAAGTACTCGAGTAATAGTGTAAGTATTTTCAAGTTGCTCTCGGCCTGCCAATATTACTCGAGTAGCTACTCGAGTAACCAGGTAAATACTTGGAGTTGCTCTCAGCCTGCCAATGTTACTCGAGGCGCTACTCAAGTAACCATATGAAAAACTTCCAGTTGCTTTCAGGTTGCCAAGGATACTCGAGTAAGTACTCGAGTAACTCTGTTTCTGAAAATGTGTTGCTCTCGGCACTTTGTACCACTGCCAATGTTACTCGAGTAGGTACTCGAGTAACACACTAAGGTAAGTGAAAACTTGAAGGTGGTACCCGATTAACTTGATTTCTTTTTATCTCAATTTCCTCGAGTCATTCCTCTAGTATGCAAGTATTTAATGTTCCATTTTAAGTGAATTCCTCAAGTAGGTACCCGAGTATACAGAGATATTTTCAAGGAAAACCTCAAGTCATTACCCGAGTAAGTTGTGCCCAAAAAGTAAGTTTACCCAGTAAGTACTCGAGTAACAAGGTAAGTGCTCTCGGCATTGAAATTCTGCCAACATTACTGGAGTAAAGCATCAAGTAACCAAAATTTTATTTGAATGTTTACTCGAGTTGGTACCCGAGTAACTCATAAAGTTGTGAGTGGATTACTCGAGTAGGTACCCGAGTAAACACACATTCCCAAAGGTTTAAAAATTGATTATTCCATGCACTACCCGAGTAATCTTAAATTTGTCTGTTGACTTGCAGTTGATCAAAGTTTTCCCGATGATACTCGAGTAAGTACTCGAGTAAACTTCATGTGATACTCGAGTAGCTACTCGAGGTAGCAAACCCAGAAAGTTTGAAATCATTCCAACGGTTATTGTTTTGTTTCCTATTTGATTAACTTTTCATTATATTAGTATTCTTAGCATTTCAACAGATAAATAATGAAGAAATCTTACCAAATAAGGAAAGTCAAAAGCAATGCTCAAATGTCATCGACCGTCACCTACCGCAAACGTATGTTTTTCAAAAACTGGAAAAGTCAATAATGGCTGCGCACGCTCCAACGAACATGAAGAAATATGTTCCAGCAATCATTACCAACGTATCTATATATATGGGAACATCTGAACACAGAAAGACACAAGAACACACTCACGAACGTATCATCAAGCTCATTACTCTATTTTGACATTATACTTGTTATACTATGCTTTAGTTATTCTTATTCACTCTGTTAGAGATATATTTCATTCAAACTCAATATTTGTTATTGAGGTAACTTAAGGTTGTGGAACCTTGAGTTGGGATTGAATTACAACTTGTAAGGGGGAGCGAGTGTCCAGGTGTAGGAACTTGCTTGTACTGAGGTGCCAAGAACCCACTGAATCTTGGAAGTTATAGTGAAACTCTCAGAGAAGCTCTGAGGACTGGACGTAGGTCAAAGTGGTTGTGACCGAACCAGTATAACTCCCGGTGTATACTTCGGTGATATTTCTCCTTACTCTTTCATGTTTTAATTTCAACGTCAAATTTTATATTTGCAATGAAATTTTTAAGATCACCCAATTCACTCCCCCTCTTGGGTGAAACGCTTGCTCTAACAAATTTGGTATAGGATTTGATATCTGCCGAACTCGTGAGCCCACTGTGCCAAAGATTGTCAGGAAAGATACAGGTAGCGACTCCTCTCTTATACTTTATGTAAATGTATTGTATGTTTGCTTGTCATTCATTGTGTGGATGCTACTGCTACTGCTACTGCTTTGAGATACCTTTTGAAGTTTAGTGATACATTTTGCTTTGAGATGCTTTATGGTGCTTTGTGCTTCGTGTTACTGCTACATAGTGTTCATCGCGAAAGCGGGCGTTGTGCATAGTGAATACAACGAAAGCTGGCATAGTGTTCACCATGAAAGTGGGCGTAGTGCATTGTGATTACAGCCGTGAGTGTTGTCGTATGTGGCGCGAGCCAGAGATCATTGTGAAGCTGCTGAACATGATGAACATACATACTTTATGTTTATATTGTATGAGTGACTTGTTGCTACTGGGATTCTTTAGAATCTCACTCTTTCCATATGACTAACCTTTTCAAACAGGGCGAGTGGCTCGAAAGGGAAGCGACCAACCAGGAGTGGTTAGGGCTTAGAGACATTTTATATTTGGATGTTGGTTATCCTTGTTTTGGTTTTGGGATTACTAAGTGTATATGAGATGTAAATGAATATTTTGGATATGTAACCCCCATTTTGGGAACTCGCAACCCATGTTATGTATGTAAATGAACCCGGGGTTTGCCGGGATTTTAGTTTCCGCACTCTGATATTTCTTATGTAATTTGATTTCTCAAGTAGTTATATCCGCATGTGAATGTGAGACCCGGAATTAATACGTTTTGAATTGATTTTGAAATACCTCATCCCGAGTTGAGGGATTATAAATTGTTGATTTGATTTTATTGGTCTCTATTTCACTTAAACTTTGAAATCCGGATGTAATTACCGTGAGGCGGTTACATTTTTGGTATCAGAGTTGTAGTTCTTGGCAAGGGTAGAGTTTGCTAGGATAGCTCGCATAGTGTGTTATTAATGATAATAGATCATCTGTGAATGATTGTTGTATACACATGTGTGCTCTGTGTTAAGGATATATACGAGATTTGTGAACAATGTGTATACATTATCTGTGGAACTGATCTAGTGAATGATTTGTAGAATGAAAAAGACAAGGGGTCGTCCCAGTGGACAACGAGTAGACCCTGAGGTAGAAGTGGTTAATGACAATCCACCGGACCCAATGCAAGAGTTAATGGGCCTGATAAGGGACCAACGAGATATGATAACAGAGCTTAGAGAAGAGCTCTGAGCTGAAAAAGGCCAAGAACAATGAGGGCCGGGGTCAGTCTACTCATGAGGAAACTCGAGAGGAAACCCGGGAAGAGACCGCTGAAGGGTCGGCACGACTACTTGAATCCCCTCCTCATGTGATTTCGAACCAAGAATCCCATGGAGTGCCAGTCAGGGAGGAACGAGACCTTGAGTTTTGGGTCTCCAGATTCTGTAAGCAACTACCTCCAGTATTTAAGGGGAAGTTTGATCCTCAGGCGGCTGAAGATTGGCTACATCGTCTTGAGAAGATTTTTGAGGTCTTAGTGTGTCCCTCCGAAGTGAAAGCCAAACTAGCGATGTACAAGCTTGAAGGCGATGCTAATCGTTGGTGGCGTAACATTGCCTTGTCATTGCGGTTAAAGAATGAGCCATTGACCTGGGAGGTGTTCCAGCAACACTTCAACGAGAAATATTTTCCCAAGGCAGTGAGGCTTGAGAAGGAAACCGAGTTTCTAAATATCAAGCAAAGGGACACAAAGTCTTTTGACGAATATTTGTCCCGATTTACCCGCCTATCCCGATACTCCTCTTATCTTCAGAAAATGGATGATGAGGAGTTGAGCTCAGACATGTTAATTTGGGGTTTAAGGCGTGATTTGAGAAAGAGACTCGCCACCCATCAGTTTTCCAAGTTCAACAAGGCCGTTGAAGAATGTCGGATCACTGAGAGCAATCTTAGAGAGTTGTATCCGGCTAAGGCTGGTGGTGGTCATAGTGAGCCTAGTAAGGGCGGTGCTTCTCAGAAGCGGAAGGGCTCAGGATCATCCTCTTCATATAGAGGGGGTAGTAAGAAGCCTTATCAGTCTGGGAGTCGTGATCAGCAGAGAGCTCTTAGTGTATGGATATGTCCTTGTTGCAACAAGCCACATCATGGCAAGACTTGTGATGGTCGGGTGATTTGCTTCAATTGTAAGCAAGTGGGTCATACATCTGTTGAGTGTGGACAGCCACGACCAGAGCAGAGACAGAGGACTCAGGGCCGAGTATTTGCTATGACTCACGAAGAGGCCCGGAAATCCCCAGAGCTGATACAAGGTAAAGTCCTTATCCATGGCATTGTGTTACAAGCGTTATTTGATTCGGGTGCAAGTCACTCCTTTATTTCTTATGCTTGTGTGAAGCGTCTGGGAATGAATATGCATAAGTTGCCATTCGATTTGATTGTGTCAACACCAATGGGTGTTAGGGCGGTGACTACAGAAGCTTTTCTAAACTGTGTTGTAACTGTTGAGGGTCATGAATCTGTAGTAGATTTGATTTGTTTGCCGCTCTGCCAATTGGAAGTCATTTTGGGTTTTGATTGGTTGAGAGCTAATAATGTGTTGTTAGATTGTGGGAACAAAAGGATAGTGTATCCTGTTTCTCAGAGCATTGAGGGCGAAAATGCCGGTTTGAATTTCCTTTCGATAGCTAAGGCTGAGAAATATTTGCAAAAGGGTTGTCAGGGGTATATGGTTTTCTTTTCTGTACAAGGAGAAACCAGTGAGTCTTTGAGTAGTATACCCATAGTGAATGAATTCCCTGAGGTTTTTCCGGATGACTTAAGTGGATTACCTCCTGAGAGGGAAGTTCAATTTCTGATTGACATTGTGCCTGGAGCGGGTTCGATATCCAAAGCCCCATATCGTATGGCTCCAAATGAAATGGCAGAATTGAAGAAACAAATTGAAGATTTGCTTGAGAAAGGGTTTATTAGACCCAGTGTGTCGCCTTGGGGTGCTCCAGTTTTGTTTGTGAAAAAGAAAGACGAGAGTTTTCGTTTATGTATCGACTATAGAGAGTTGAATAAGATTACCGTTAAAAACAAGTACCCTCTCCCTAGAATTAATGACCTATTAGATCAACTATCTGGTGCATGTGTGTTTTCGAAGATTGATCTAAGGTCGGGGTATCATCAGCTGCGAGTGAAAGCGGACGATGTTCCGAAGACTGCTTTCTGGACCAGGTATGGTCATTATGAGTTCTTAGTGATGCCATTTGGGTTGACAAATGCGCCTGCGGTATTCATGGATTACATGAACCGTATTTTCCGACAATATCTGGATCAATTCATTGTGGTATTCATTGATGATATTTTGATATACTCTAAGAGTAGAGAAGAGCATGAGCATCATTTGAGAATTTTGTTGAATACATTGCGTGAAAAATAGCTCTATGCCAAGTTGAGTAAATGCGAGTTTTGGCTGTCAGAAGTAAGATTCTTAGGCCATGTTATCTCGCAAGAAGGGGTCTCTGTGGATCCTAGTAAAGTGGAAGCAGTACTGGACTGGAAGAGGCCAGAAACTGTTGCTGAGGTACGCAGTTTTCTGGGTCTTGCTGGTTATTACCGGAGATTCATTCAGAATTTCTCCCGCATTGCATTGCCGATGACCAAGCTTATGAGAAAAGATCAGCCATTTGTATGGGATGAACATTGTGATAATTGCTTTGTGGAGCTGAAACAGAGGTTGACTACGGCACCTGTGTTGATTTTACCTGATCCCAGTTTGACTTACGTTGTGTATTCTGATGCCAATGGGCAGAGATTAGGGTGTGTCCTTATGCAGCAAGGACGTGTGGTGGCCTACGCCTCTCGACAGCTCAAACCTCATAAATTGAATTATCCTACTCATGATCTGGAGCTTGCGGCCATTGTGTTTGCTTTAAAGATTTGGCGTCATTACCTGTATGGTGTGACAATAGAACTGTACTGCAACCACAAGAGTCTCAAATACCTGTATGATAAAAAAGAACTGAATATGAGACAATGTCGTTGGATGGAATTGCTTAAGGACTACAACCTGGAAATAAAATATCATCTGGGTAAGGCAAATGTAGTTGCTGATGCTCTTAGTCGAAAGACCGTGCTCGTTGCAGCTATGTTGATACACGAGGGGAAATTGATTCATGACTTTCGTGATATGAACCTGTCGAACCAGATCATCTGTGCCAACTATACTGTTTCCCAAGAGGAAAGTGATCTTAGAGCTGAGATTGAAGAAGCTTAGAGGCAAGATGACTGGATACAACGTAATTTGACTCGAATCGAACGGGGAGAAGTTAAGGGCTATGATGTGTTGCCTCGTGGATTAGTTCGCTATCAGAAAAGAGTGTGCGTTCCACTTAAGGCAGAGTTGAGACAGAAGATCTTAGATGAGGCGCATAAGAGCCGGTATACCCTTCATCCTGGAATGACCAAAATGTACCATTGTTTGAAATCTGTGTATTGGTGGTCGGGAATGAAGAGTGATGTAACAAAATATGTGACGAGGTGTCTCACATGTCAAAAGGTGAAGATTGAACACCAAAGACCGCCTGGTTTGTTGCAAAATCCTGAGATTCCGGAATGGAAATGGGAAAGTGTGACCATAGATCTTGTTGTGGGATTGCCCAAGATCAGGAATTATGATGCGATCTGGGTTATTGTGGACCGACTAACGAAGTCAGCACACTTCTTACCGATCAATGCTAATTACTCTCCGGACAAGCTAGCAGAGATTTATATTTGTGAGATTGTGAAACCCCATGGCATACCGAAGAATATCATTTCCGATCGTCATCCCCGATTTACTTCGAGATTTTGGAAAGCATTGCATGAGGCACTGGGTACTCAGTTGAGATTCAGTACTGCCTATCATCCTCAGACCGACGGACAGTCAGAGAGGACTATTTAAACCTTAGAGGATATGTTGCGGGCATGTGTTCTTGACTTTAAAGGGAGTTGGGATCGTTTTCTTCCACTTGCTGAATTTGCTTACAACAATAGCTATCATGCGAGCATTTAGATGGCGCCGTATGAAGCGTTGTATGGAAGAAAATGCCAATCGCCATTATGTTGGAATGAATTATCTGAGAGGAAGCTATATGGGCTGGAGCTTATTGATCAAACCTCAGCCCAGATTCATGTTATTCGTAAGAGGCTTCTTGCAGCTCAGAGTCGGCAGAAAAGCTATGCTGACAAGAGGAGAAGGCCTCTAGAGTTTGATGTTGGTGACCATGTATTTCTTAGAGTATCTTCTGTCACCAGTATTGGGCGAGCAATCAAACGAAAGAAGCTGAGCCCGAGCTATATAGGTCCTTTTGAGATCCTTGGAAGGATTGGGCCAGTTGCTTATCGAATAGCCCTACCCCCGAACTTGAGCAGACTCCATGATGTGTTTCATGTTTCCCAATTGAAGAAGTACCAACCGGATCCATCTCACATCGTTGAGTATGAGGATGTAGAGTTGCGAGACAATTTCACTTATGTGGTGGAGCCTGAGCAGATCATTGAACGAGAAGAACGACGGCTCAGACACCGAAGTATCCCTTATGTGAAAGTGATCTGGAAGGGAATGACCCAAAGAGAAGCAACCTGGGAAGCGGAAGAGGATATGCGAAGGCGATATCCGGAGTTTATGGCTCATGTGGTGTGACAAATTTCGAGGGCGAAATTTATTGAACGGGGGGAGAATTGTAATATCCCAATTTTTGATTAAGGGAAAAACATGATTATCGTGGATAATTATGAAATTAAATTGAATTATTATGTGTTTTATGGCTATTTTGATTAATATGTCATAATTATTGAGAAATTAGAAGAATGAAATTATTGGTCATGAGTTGGTAATTAAGGGAGAAATTAATTACTAACTAAGAGAAAACGAGATGTGTGATTAAAATGGCTAATGGAGAGATTAGGTAAGTTAATTTGTGACTTATTTGGTGAGAGCCAATGGTAGTGTGACAAGTGGCAAAGAGTGAGTACGGGAGAAAGTCAAATGGGATTTTTAAATTCTATTTTATCTCTCTTCTTCCCTCTTGATCGGCTGACAAGGGAGGGAGTAGTGTGTCATCATTTGCTTCTTCTTCCTCACTCCATCTCTCACATTTTCTCTCTCCCATTTCGTGCTGCCATTGTTGAAGGCAAGGGAAGGAAGAAAGCTTGATCTTTGAGTAGGTAAATGATCTCTGTTGCTCAAACTCCCTTCATTAAAGTTGATCCTTGAGTTAAGAGCAACATTTCTATGGTTGTAGTTTGTCTATTGGTTGCGGTTTGTGGCCACTCGAAATTTTGGAAAGTGGTGAATCAAGAACTCCTTTTGAGAAAGTTGATAAGGTGAGTGAGACCTATCTATCTAGCTATGTTTTATGCCAAATGGATTAACTTGGAATTTCTGGAATTTTGGACCCATTTTCGAAAATGAGGGCCATTGGGAGTTTGGTATGTGTTTGATATGGAATTTGTATGTTTGGAATGCATTTTGGATAGATAGAAAGTGATTGGGTTTGAAATTGTTAAGTTGGAGATTTTGAGAGTTTGGTGTTTAATGTTACCCACAACCAAAGCATGATAATGGAATAGTATTTTTGTGATTTTGACACTTCCATTGGATTCCTTGAGTGATTTTGTGTGGGAATAAGCTTGGTTGTTGATTTTGGGATTCATTTGGATCACTTGGGAAAAGTTGGAAAATCTGTTTTGTTTAAGTTCTGTTTTTTGCTGTCAGTTTGAATGAGCGTTTTGAATGACCAAACGATATTGGAAAATTATGAAACTTTCCAGTCTTAAATTTCACATCCCAAGCTTCAAAATGGACATATATTTTGTGTCATTTCGTTTAGTATTCTGTGAGATATGGTTGTCCAAAGTTTGGGATTGAAACAGAACTCTGTTTTGGAGTAGTGTGTAGTTTTTTGTGATTCTGTATTTTTGTAGTGATTTCCAGTGATGGGCTATATTTTTCCTTGAAAGAGGACTCATATAACTTTCATTTGGCTTTAGAATCACTCCGTTTCGATTTTTCTAGAATTAGTTATGAATTTTCAAAGTTCAGCCAAGAGTCAGGAAATTTCTTGGCCGCGGCCCAAACCTTTCTGGCCTGATTCGGGCCTCGGCCCATGAGTGGCTGGCCGCAGCCCACAGCCTTCTGACCATATTTGGGCCGCGGCCAACCCCTGTGTTCCAGCACTTTGTGTTTTCGAAAAGTGACCTTCAACCTTTTGTTTCCCAACCTTTTAGGGCTTTCATTAGAGACATTTGTGGCCTCTTAAGAGTCCTAAATGATAACCAACTTAGTGTATTATGGGATTAAGTAATTGGAAAAGAGATTGATCAATTGTCCCTAATTTGGTATAGGATTTGATATCTGCCGAACGCGTGAGCCCACTGTGCCAAAGATTGTCAGGAAAGAAACAGGTAGCAACTCCTCTCTTATACTTTGTGTAAATGTATTGTATGTTTGCTTGTCATTCATTGTGTGGATGCTACTGCTACTGCTTTGAGATACCTTGTGGAGTTTAGTGATACATTGTGCTTTGAGATGCTTTGTGGTGCTTTGTGCTTCGTGTTGCTGCTACATAGTGTTCACCGCGAAAGCGGGCGTTGTGCATAGTGAATACAACGAAAGCTGGCATAGTGTTCACCACGAAAGTGGGCGTAGTGCATTGTGATTACAGCCGTGAGTGCTGTCGTATGTGGCGCGAGCCAGAGATCATTGTGAAGCTGCTGAACATGATGAACATACATGCTTTATGTATATATATTGTATGAGTGACTTGTTGCTACTGGGATTCTTTAGAATCTCACTCTTTCCATATGACTAACCTTTTTAGACAGGGCGAGTGGCTCGAAAGGGAAGTGACCAACCAGGAGTGGTTAGGGCTTAGGGACATTTTATATTTGGATGTTGGTTATCCTTGTTTTGGTTTTGGGATTACTAAGTGTATATGAGATGTAAATGAATATTTTGGATATGTAATCCCCATTTTGGGAACTCGCAACCCATGTTATATATGTAGATGAACCCGGGGTTTGCCGGGATTTTAGTTTCCGCACTCTGATATTTCTTATGTAATTTGATTTCTCAAGTAGTTATATCCGCATGTGAATGTGAGACCCGGAATTAATACGTTTTGAATTGATTTTGAAATACCTCATCCCGAGTTGAGGGATTATAAATTGTTGATTTGATTTTATTGGTCTCTATTTCACTTAAACTTCAAAATCCGGATGTAACTACCGTGAGGGGGTTACAATAAGGAACTTGAAATCACTTTTGGAGAGATTAGTGGGTCTAGTGTAGATGAGGTTCCGGTTGTGGAACCTGATTCCTGTCATTTTGATGTTGAAACTAATGTGGTTGTTCCAAAAGATGTTGTTCATGTCTCTCCTGTTGAAGTGCTGACTCTTACTTATGAGAGTCAAGTGGATTTTGTGGGATGATCTAAATTTTTGGAAACTCCTAAATCTGTTTGCAAATACATGCATGTTGTGCTTTATTTGAATTCAGTAAATAATTGTACTCTAAAATTGTCTATGATTGAAGAAGTACAATTAATTACTTTGAATGATCATTTCTTGTGCATGAACCATTGTTGCTTGAAAAGAAATAAAGACAAGGTGATCCTGGTGTTTGATACTTTTGATTAGTAGTTTATATTTGGGAAGTCTAGCTGAAGACTATAAATTTAGCGCTGCTTGGGAGGCAACCCAAGGTTTGGTTTGATATTTTGTTGTGATTTTGCAGGACTTCTGGTAGCTCTTGATGATGTATGCTACTTTGATAGTTTAAAAAAATTAAAAAAAAATTGGTTTGGTCTTTGTCTAGCTAAAGATGTTAAAGAAGGGCGGCTATTTGGAAGGCAACCCAAAACTTCTTTCCTACTCTCTTAGTTTTCTTTATTACTCTCTCAATTTTCTTTCCCACTATCTCAATTTTCTTTTCTACTCACTCATTTCTTTCTTACTGTCTCATTTTTCTTTCCTACTCACCGACAGACACTACACTGCATTGAGCATTTTAGTTTTCATCATTTTCATTTTAATTTACCATGGAGGAATCTCTTGCAAAGCTTAAGAACAGATTTCCCACTCTTCCCAAAGATGTTCTCAGGAAGCTCTATAGCTGTCGACTTGAAAGGATAAAAGTATTCAAGCGTTTGGGACTTCCTGAGGACATATGCTGGATCATTAAAGCTAAGATACGTTTAACAGGTGAGTTTAATAAATCAATTGTTAAACCTTTGCCAGGAATGGGAAGAAGTTCTTACTCCAAAAAGAGAAGAGCTAAAAGAATGAATGTCTGCTATAAATGTGCAAGGTGGACATGTGATCAGCGCTGTAGAAGCAAAGGTATGGTTTCTATAAATCGAGAAGATAAAATTAAATTTATAAAGGATGGACTGAGTAAGGAGTCATTGGATGATATCATTCAAACTCTTGAGACGCATCTGAGTGGTGATGTTCATCGTATTCTTCTTGATTTAGTGAACGTATTCAACCAAGAAAAATGGCGCTACTATCTTGGGAATCTGACGTTAAAAGACCCTGTTTGCCAGTTTATGAGAAAACTGGATGGGAAGCCAATCCTCGATTCATAGAAAGCGTTTAAGCTATTACTGGATGTAAAACCAGAGGAAGATGTGAGCCAAAATCACAACTACTGTACATAATCATGCTTTTGTCTAGTCGTCTTATCTTTTTTGCAGCTTTTGTCAAATCTTTCTTATCTTTTCGACAGCTTTTGCCTACTCTACTTTATCTTTTGACTTTCTTTCCTTTTTTTTATTTAACTTCTTCATACAATGGCCCACCGGTCATCTGTGTCGAAAATGTTTTCAAACTTCTTTGAAAAATGTGTGATTTGTGTGATTTTGTTGTCGTTGTTTTAGTATTATATATATATATGTACTCTTCTACTTGTAAGCATGTACTCTTCACTTGTAAATATGCACTCTTCCACTTATACGCATACATGGTCCGAGAGAAAGAAATAGAAAAATGATATTTCACAAAAATATAGATTTACATCTATTTGCATTTTTGGTGAAACTAATTTGGTCAAGAAAGGAGAATTTATAACAGCAGCAAATGAACTTGGAATTGTATTAGCTACAAGAAAAATCAACTTTATGTACGGGGGAGGCATCCAGGGCCTAAAGGGAAGTGTAGCCATTTCTGCATCCATGAATGGAAGCAAGGGTTTAAGGTAAGGGTGAAGGAGTTGCAAGATCACACTTTTTCCTTAGGACAAGAGTTACAAGTTTCGAGCTTGCTTGAACAAATGGGACTAATGTTCTACCATGCTCAAGCTTTTATTGCTCTACCCGGTGGTTTGGAGACATTGGATAGCATTTCTAGTATTGTATATTGGGCTAAGTTAAACTATCACAAAAAACCATTAGAATTGTTAAATGTTAATGGTTTTTATGACAATCTGTTGTCTTTTCTTGATCATGTTGTGGAAACAGGATTCATACCCCAAGCGACTCGCCATTCCATAATTTCTACAACAACTGTTGATCAGCTGCTCCATCAACTACAAACCTATAAACCTAAACCAGATCTACTCATCAAGCAAATAGGTGGGCAATCTTCAGATAGCAGTCAGAAGCAAAAGCTAGATACCACTCTTCGGTTGTAACTTTCCTTAATCTCTTGGTTTTACTTTATTGTGTGTTTATGTTTAAAAAAAAACACTTCCTCTGAGCTCTAGAAGACATTGGGGACAATGTCTGATTTAGGTTAGGGGAGGAGAAAAAAAAATTTTGTTTTTCTTTTATTAGTTAGTAAAACCATTAGATGCATGGGGTGTGGAAAAGATAGCCGAGTAAGGAGTTATTCTTAGCTCCTGAGACGCATTTCATTAGTTGCATTTTATTAGTTGCATGATTTTTTTTATCTTTTTAAAAAAAGTAAAAAAAAAACATCTTGTTCAAGTGCTTTGTAATGATCTTAAGAAGTATATAAGTTTTAAGTATGGATCAATTGAATTTAAAGATTTTATAGCATGAATGAACAACTGTTTATTGTAATTGGTGATGAATTTTGAGATTGAATGAACTGAGTTTAAAAATTCCTAGCCGTGAGCTTCTGAGCCTATAATGATTATTTCTCTTGTGTGTGATATTCACCTATTAAGTTGTCACTCTAGAACTTGCTTTGAATCTGGTTGAAATTACATCTCACATGCACATTCAAAAATGATAAAGTCATTCATTTTCTTTAGCTAGAGCCAAATAGCCAACCTTGCAATTATATCGTTGATAAGCCCCTTTGAGCCAATTGACTATTTCTTTGTTCTCAACCCATTAACATGTGTTTTAATGATATATCAAGTGCTTTTACCTTATTCGGAAGATTAGTAGAGCATTTGAAATTCTTGTCAAATGGGCTATTGACAAAGTGTGTATATATCATCAACTTTACAGTTGCAATTCAAAAAATAAAATAAAATAAAAAGAAAAAAAGAAAAAAAATGTGTCAGGTATTTGAATTGTGGGTTGCTATGATGAGATAAATTTATAAGAAGCCCATTTTTCAATTGTTTCATTAAATTTCTTAAATATAGCCTTTCATATCATGTTTTACATTCCTTTTACCTTAACCCCATTACAACCCTTAATAAGTCCTTTTGATTTGAATTATGCATGTCAATTAGGTAGTGGAGATTGAGATTTTTAGCAAGCCTATGGTAGTGCAATTTTTTTTGGTTGAATTTGAGCGAAACACTTACCCTTAAACACTTAAGAGATTGAGAGAATGAGTAACACTTACAAACTCGGTTTATTCATTTTCAAACAAAGTTACCAATTTATATTTTCGTTGATTTATTAATACTATGATCTCTTTCCTTTACAATTGTGTTCTTGCTTATGACTTGACACTTCTGATTTTGTTGGAAGCACTTATTAGTCATTCCTTGTCCGAGGACGTCCAAGAGCTAAGTGTGGGGGAATTTGATAAGTAAAATATTTGCATATTTATTTTCCCTTATATGATGATTTTATGAACGATATTTGAACTTAATATAATATATTTGGGTGTAAAATAAATAGTATTTAAAAAATAAAGAAAAATATAAAAAAAGGTCAGTACTGTAGCGTCGGTCACTATTCATGATGGAATCACTGTAGCAAGATGTTACTGTAGCGGACGGAGGTGATTATAGCACTGTAGCAACACGGAAAAAACGCGTAAATCCGCCGACAGGATACTGTTCCTTACTGTAGCATCATGCAAAAAATTGGCAAAACACTATAGCATCAAGGGAAAAGTAACACGACGCTGCCTATAAATAGAGAGCAGCGTCGTGTAGCATCATGCAAAAAATCACTGTAGCAAGATGTTACTGTAGCGGACGGAGGTGATTGTAGCACTGTAGCAACACGGAAAAAACGCGTAAATCCGCCGACAGGATACTGTTCCTTACTGTAGCATCATGCAAAAAATTGGCAAAACACTATAGCATCAAGGGAAAAGTAACACGACGCTGCCTATAAATAGAGAGCATCAGGCGCAGATTCAGAGGAGGCATGGAGATATTTTCTTTGATAAGGAGATACTTCTCTGATAGGGAGAGATACTTTCTCTGAAAGTTCTGAATAAATTGTGTTATTTTTTATTTTTTATTTTTTATTTTTTGTATTGTATTACTTTTTGCATGCCTCCTACATGGAAGGCTTAGTATTGTATTACTTTTTGCATGCTGTCTACATGGAAGGTTTTACCTCCTAAATGGACGGCTAGATTTCTCCAGTTTTTCATGTATCTTTTTGGTTGTATATTTATGTTTCAGAATTTAATATTCAAGTTTATGCGGTATTTATGAAGATTTCATTCTAGCTTTATATAATGTCAATTTATTTTGATTTTTTTTTTAATTTTATCATGAGCTAAATTTTCATTTTCCTAGGGTGATAACGTAGCTTACTAATAACTGATTGAATCTTAACTTATTAAATCTAGTTTTAATTTCTCCTTCATGATTGAGTTTTAATTATTGTTCTTAATGCTTTCATTTGATTGGCCACCTTTTGAATGATTACAATATGCATGTTGAGACCAGAAGGAGATGCATGTGTGTAGATCGTATAATTAAAACCATGACTTGCATATGAAATAGGAATATATTCATATGAGTTGTGTAGTCTTATTGAGTTCTATAAATCTTAATGCATAATTAATTTCTTAAATTCATATAGGAATATATTGGATTAGCAATTAATTATAGAATTGCTTGACCTTGGAAGAGGCTAGTAATTAAATTAGGGAAACTCGAATATCAATTATGTGGAATAAATTGGGCTAGAATAGATAAGTGATTCAATCCGGAACTTGTTAAGTGAAATATAATCCCTAAGACTTATTCTCATGTTTGTTTTTATATCATCTGCACTTATATTTAATTATTTTTCTTTTATTTGTACTCTCAATCACCAATTTATCGATCGACTAAATAGAATTAAAATTACCCATTTTGGTACTTAGTGATCAATCCTCGTAGGAATGATACTCTACTCACTTCTATATTACTTGATTTCGACAGTGTACACTTGCACTATTTAATTGATCATTCACACTCATAACAATATACCCAAATGTATTCCAAATACAGACATCTATAACCACAGTCTTTATCACAGGAAACATGCCCGCCAGTTCCCCGTATCTGCATCCTTGCCTTTCGAGCCACTGGCACCCGCTTAACCCTTTCTGGCATCGAATTTTCCACCCCGTAAAATGAGCCAAGCTTAGGCTCCTAACTCAGTCCTCAAGCTCCCTCTGACTTTTCTCAATGTGGCTGAAACCCTAGCTCTTCCAACAAGCAAATTTGAGCTCCATAACCCTTGTGAGTTTTCTTCCTTCTTCTGTCCCTAGAAAGCTCTCAAGCTCTCTCTCTCTCCTTGTGCAAAATGGTTTCTGATGTGGTAAGAAGAGGATTAAGAAATTGCTTTTAAACATTAGGCTTATGTCATTTTATCTCTTGCTTATGTCATTTAGCTACTTTCCAAATATACCAAAAATGTTAATACTTATGTACATAAGCTTCTTGTACATAGAATTTAATGTCTTAAAACCCCTTTAACATGCAATTCATATTTCCTCTCTCGGTCCATGCCAAAAGGAAGTCCTAGCCTATAGGAGAAGGAGAAATAATCTGATATGAATTTATCCCATAATTTTCCTTCATTTTCGGATTAATACAAATTCTGGCAGATTTTCTGCCCAAACTTTGAAAAATCATAACTAATTTTGTAGAAATCATATTGGAGTGATTCCAAAGGCTATAGAACCCTTATTGAGTTTAGTTTCAAGAAAAAATATACCCTCTCACCAGTTAGAAGCACAACATTCCCAAAATTAATTTCTTTGAATGTTGTTCCAGAAAATCCACAGTTTTTCTGTGCTAATTTCAAAAAATCATAACTTTTTGTATATAGCTCTAATTGAGTCATATGACTATTAAATTAAAACTTAGGATATCTACTTTCACCCTGCAAAATTTCATAATTTGTGAACATCATTTGTTCAACGAAATGCATTGCACAACAACACTGCCTCACTGGAAGCAACGAAACGGCATGCACTTGCAACTTCAACAAATTCCATTTTTGTATACAAATTTCCCATACTCCTTAATTCACCACTTTATTTCCTTTAATACCTCAAAGATATAAGAAACATTAAGGAATAGGTTTGAGATGCCTGCTAAACCGAGGCTTAGCTGTCTACTTAATTTAGGCTTATTTTCAAGCCTCCAATCCCAAAATTCGGGATATTGCTCAAGGTCAATATTGGTGGCTTAAAGTCAAGATTCATACCTAACAAGTGAAAATCTTTGCACCCATTCATCTATAAATAAAGGAGTGGAAGACACAAGGAGACTCACAATCTTAGAGTTTAATTTCATGCATTGTATTGTTTCTTACATGACTCTTTCTTGGAAGGCTTATAGCTTGACTTCTTTCATGGATGGTATACGTTGCCACCTACATGGAAGGTTTTACCTCCTATAAAGCTAGATTCTTCCATTTTCATGCATCTTGTAGTTGTATCTTTATATTTTAAAATTTAATAATTGATTTTTATGCAATATTTATGAATTTTTCAATTTATTTTGGTTTTATTTTTAATTTCATCATGAGCTAAATTTTCATTTTCCTAGGGTAATGATGTAACTTACTAATGACGGATTGAATCTTAACTTATTAAATTTAGTTTTAATTTTTCCTTCATGATTGAGTTTTGATTATTGTTCTTAATGCTTTCAATTGATTGACCATCTTTTGAATAATTTCAATATGTATGTTGAGACTGAAAGGAGATGCATGTGTATAGATCATATAATTAAAACCATAACCTGATATGAAATAAGAATATATTCATATGGGTTGTGTGGTCTTAATTAGTTCTATAAATCTTAATGTATGATTAATTGTTTCATTTCATACATGGATATATTGGATTAGCAATTAATTATAGAATTGATTGACCTTGGAAGAGGCTAGTAATTAAATTAGGAAAACTCGGCTATCAATCATGTGGAATAAATTGAACTAGAATAGATAGGTGATTCAATTCAAAATGTGCTAAATGAAATCTGATCCCTAGGGCTGTTTCTCATAGTTGTTTCATAACAATTGTATTCATATTTAATCATTTTTATTTTGTAATCTTAAATCACCAATTTATCGATCAACTAAATAAAATTAATAAGATTACCAATTTTGGTACTTAGTGATCAATCCTCATGAGAACAATACTTTACTCACCTCTATATTAGTTGTTTATGACAATGTACACTTGCACCTTTTAATAAACCATTTACACGCATAACAATATCTTTGCTATAATGAGCTATGATGATAATGATTACATTGAGGGCTTCAAATGCCCTGGTCCATTTGTGAATTGTATTAATTGTGCTTATATTGTGTCATTCATATGGTTAAAGTTTTTCCTACCATGGTAGATTCTTTTCATCCATGGTAAGGTTTTGATTGCTTCATTACAAAGTTGAAGTCATATTAACCATGGTAGATTTTTATTGTCTGGTTTTATGTCTTTCTGCCATGGTTGACCTTTTCAAAGTATTTAGTAAAAATGTTTTGACTATGGTAGTCCTTTGTATTAGTTTCTTTGTTTGCTATCATAGTAGTGCTTAATGTTTTAATAAGTTGTTTGAAATGTTTGTTGGAAAAAAATTTGTTTGAAATGTTTAATTATACGGTAATTATAGGAGGCTGTTTCAAAAACACTTCTCAATCACACAATTGTAGTGATTTTAATAAAATTCACTCCCCAAGCATAGAGGGACAAATTTTGTATCACTAATTGTAGCAGTTGATAAAAAAAACGCGGCAAAGAATGGTGCCAAAATTTTTAAAAGTATTAGTAGCATTTTACGACCACAACAAATAAACCACTACTAAAGAACCCCTAAATTTTCAAACACCGCCTTTTTTCATATTTCACGCCAAAATTCTAAATTAAAAAATTTAATAACATTAGTAGCAATTGGAAAAACCAATACTAAATTTCTAATGTCTTATTTGTTGTGGTTTGAAACTGCAACAAATTGATGCCAGAAGTTCTAATTTGTCATTAAGTCTGTAGCATTTTGGCACTACATGCATAATGGTTGTTTATAACCACTGATATTATTAGTAGTGATTTTCCCTATATTGGTAGTGGTTTTGCGCAACTACTGCAAAAACATTCACGCAACTGTTACAAAAACGTTCATGACACCCGTTTTTGTAGTGGTTGCGCAAAGCACTACGCATGACAGTAGTAGTGTGATAAACCATAAATTTATTGAAAAAAATAATAATATAAATAATTAATCAACATTATAACGACCGAAGAATTAGAGATTTTTTTTAAATCAACAAAAAAATTATTAATTGGTCACAAAGAAAAAAAGAAAGGAAGAAGAAACTGTAATGGTTCTAAAACTAGAATGAAATAATTATTCCATTCTCAATTAATATTATAATTATTTGTTTTATTTTTTTTTAAATATGTTTTGTGTGAATGGTGGTCTGCTAGAATTTTTGTTGTAGCTCATATTTGGTTTTTGGATTCAAATCCTCCTTGTATTATAAAAGGTAATTTTATTTTGTTTTTCCATTGTGAGATTACCATAAAGCCTTTTTTTTAAAAAAAGAGAAAGATAATAATAATATTAACAAAAAAACCCTCAGAAATTTCTATAATCCATGGATGTTTTCTTTTGTTCCTGTCAATGACTAGAGCCGAGAGGAAACTTCAAGAAACTTGGAGAATTTGAAAACCCCATGGCCATATCTCCGTCATTCTCATCCATTCTCCATGGTTGTTGCTTGTACATCCATCATCGTTATTAGCCATTCTTCTCCTTCTTCCTCTGCTCAACATCATCAAACCTTGCTTTCTCCTTTTTTCTTCTTTCCAGTCGACGTTTTGGTAGTAGAAATAGGGAGAGAGACTTTTTAGGACTACTGGGTTGTCTCCTCCCTCTCTTCTTGGTGTTGTTAATTATTACTTTCATTGCTGTAATGTGTGATGTGGTTTCACTGCCTTCTGTGCTCAACGATATTGCTATCCGAGGGTGGGACAGATTGTGTCTTCACTTCTCTCCTTGGTTGCTTGTGTGTGTATGGTACATGGTATGTGTGAATAGCTTCTTCCTCCTTTGATTTCCATAATGCTTTAATTTCTAAATGAGTAGAGAATATTGCTTTCCCTTATTTCATTTATTGTGTCGTTTGGAAAGGATGGTTAATTATTCCTCCAATTGGTAAAGGTTTGAGTTGCATGAGGGTTTGATAATTATTTAAGATTGCAATTGCATTTTTAATATATGAAATGTGGGATTTTGATTTTAAAAAGATTATTCCTGAAGCTTGTAAAATGGAGTGAATATAGGGTGTTTGATAAAATGCTTGAGGGGAGAATTTAAACCGGTAATGGTGAAAATGTTATTAACTAAATCAAGGAATCGAGGAGTTAAGAAAAACCATTTTTGCTATTGGAATAGGTATGGTTAGATGGTATTAGTTGTGATTTAAACTTTGATTTTCATTTGGCGCTAGATGAATTGTTTGGTTTGTGAGATTTTGAGATATTGTGACAAGCAAGTATGACAAAAATGTTTGCTTTATTAGTTAATCTTAAGTGCCTACTAGGTTTTCGTTGAAATGATTGAAAGGAATGTAACTTAATTTTGATATGTTTCTATAGTATTTTTATGGTGATATAGAAATTATTCACACCAACAAATTAAAACTCAGAGTGAGTGAACAGGACAAAGCAATGGTTCAAGGGTCAGTAGGTCAGATCAGAGTCAGACCTATGATAATTAAAGTATTATAACTTACTTAAAATAGGTAAAAATATTCACATTTCAAATATAAAAACGTTTAAATAAAAATAAAATCTAAAAGTATTCAGCAAGCAAAAAAAATCTAAAAGTATTCCATTATTTAGTAAAATTAATACACATATATTATATATTATAATAACAAAAAAGAAATTACAATATTATATTGTGCTTTCTTCAAGGGACATCACGTGATCTGGCAACTGAGCACAACTTTGAAAAATGGG
Organism: Inga laurina; assembly: GCA_963855925.1. Classification (NCBI taxonomy): domain Eukaryota; kingdom Viridiplantae; phylum Streptophyta; class Magnoliopsida; order Fabales; family Fabaceae; genus Inga; species Inga laurina. The sequence continues at coordinate 67,461,311 of OY979704.1, forward strand.
AAGAAAGCAATATCACTATACTTGCACCTTCCACCACATCTAGTCATAGGGAGGAGTTACACCTTTTTCTTCCTTCTCACCATTTTGAATCTCAGCAATAGGTGTTCACTCACTATTTTCCAGTCACCTCTTGCATAGCTCCTTCTGTGCTTTTGCAATTTTTGTTCTAAAAGGTTTCTTCTGTAACCCCCTACCTTATGAACAATAATAATGATTCGAAAATACGTAATTAAGATGAATTAGAGACCAATTGTTAATAAAATTCCATTTCTAATCGTATCCTTGTGATAGGGTTTTTACAAACTCCTTTTAAAATCCCTTTTAAACATGGTTTCAAATTTCACAATTCGAATACAATTAGCCTGCACAGCAAAATCACATTTATACATCAGAGTGTTCAATAAAATCCCAGCAACTCCCGAGTTTCATATATATACTAAGGGTTTATAAATTCCCATTTAGGGGATTTCACAACCGTATCCAAAATTTAAATCTCAAAATATATATACAGTAATCCCAACAAAAATGGATAACCAACAACCAAATATAAACCTCTCTAAGGAGTTCTATCCACCCTTGGTCGTCTCCTTCCCTTTAAAGCCACTTGCCCTGTCTGAAAGTTAGTCAAAGGAAAGAATAAAATTTAAAAGAATCCCGGTAGTAAGAGATCACTCATACTATACATAATTACAAAGCATACAATGACATCAACAAGCAGTATAGCAGCACGAAACACAGCATACAAGATGCACATATACACATAATCACATAATCTCATCCCCCGTATCTATACCGTCCTGAAGGCACAAACCTCCCACCAGAACCACCAATGGGCCGCAGGTGAAGGTTTCACAAATAGCCTTTCGGCTTTCACATATAGTCTTATGGCTTTTATATAGTCTCATCCCCCATATTCCACTGCCCCAAAGGCACAGTCCTCCCACTATCAACACCGATGGACGGCAGGTAAAGAATTCACAAATAATGATAAATCAAACATATAATGTATCACAGACAGTATAAGGAAAAGTATCACTACCTTGTTCTTTCCTGGGATTCTCTGGCACTATTTGTTTATGAGCAGGGAAAATATCAAACCCTATAACCAAATCAAGGGCGATAGGTTATTCTCTATTCCAAATTCTTATCTTCATAACACTTAAGGTTGGTTATCCTTTGAACTCTTTAGGTGGCTACTAAAAGCCTAGACACATGCCTAAAGGGTTAGGAACACTTAACCAAAACCCCCTCTCGGTAGTGAAAACACTAGTTTTTAACTTATGCACTCAAGTGATAGATGGCGCACTCGAGTGATAAGACAACTTGCACTCGAGTAAGGACGACTCACTCTTGCGAGTGCTTGGCCAAGAGCAACATCTAAGACAGAAAATGATCACAATGCTCAAGTCCTAAACTCAACACTCGAGTGGTAGTCTCATGCTCACCCGAGTCCTACCAAGTGAGGCACAGAAAGTAAATACCTCAGAGTAAAGAAAACCCTAGAATAAGAAGTGCACTCAAGCACTAGCTCTGGCACTCGAGTGATGGCTCATCACTTGTGGGTGCTAAGACACACCCTGAAAAATGGGCTATGAGTGACAACCTGAGACGCTACCTCATAGTGCAAAATACCTGCACACTCGAGTAAGACAAGATGTACTCGATTAATGACCCATATCAATCACAAGTGAGATGATGTAGCCTTACATTTTGGCATGTAAGTACCATTGAAAAAGTGAAGGAAAAGTGAAAACATGATGCTGCATTCGAGTGAGTCTCCAAATCACTCAAGTGAGGCTTATTAGAAGCCAAAATGCAGCAACTGACAAAATTTTCCAAATCTCCTACCAATGTATCCAATGGCTCCCAAAATTCACAAACAACCCATTCTCATACAAATTTTCACAATGAATTCATTGGACATACTAAAACAACCGAATTCTCATTCTAACAACAAGTTTTGCTTTGGACACTACATTCTCACACATTTCCCTATTACACCAACTTTTCCTTCCAAAGTTCCCAATAAATTCTATTGACATAAAGACACAATAGGCCACCAATTCCACCACCATACACTAGGCAACTCATCCATTTCAAAATCACATGAAAATCAGGGAAAAATTCATAAATCTCAAAACTTAACCAACAATTACAATGAACATGTCAAAATGCTTCAAATACTCACATCTTCCTCTTCCCAAGGTTGGTTTCTTGATTCCTCAACTTTCAAATTTCTTCAAGTACTCAAACACCACCTTTCAAAAATCTAAAACCATAGCAATGAAGCTCTTATCACAATAAACAAGATTAATGAAGAACATTTAAGCTAAAGAGGACACCAACTAGCCAAAAGCTTACCTTTCACTTTCTCTTTCCTCCTTAGCTTGAAACGAAAATGGAGAATGGAGAGAGAGATGAAATGATGAAGTTGAAACAAATTTTTAGCTTCCCCATAGTCCACTTGGCCGACTTGGAGGGAGAGATGAGAGAGGAAAAGAGTTTGAAAAGTTGACTTGATCTATGGCTCACATATGAACACTTGTCAAGATCTTGCTTTCCCTTCAATGGCACACATGAGCTTATATACACATGATTCCTCCTTCTTGACAATGAAGCTCAACCATTGATCTTCAAATTACCAATGAGTTTCCTCTTCGGTAACTGACCAATTAGTCAAAAACTTTATATTTTCCCATTTTTCCCCTGATTATGGCAATTCCACTTCAATTACCATTAAGGACATTTATATCATTCCATTTCACCTAACCATGTGCCCTCCCTCTTATTTAATTCAATTTAGATGTTAATCCATAATTGAACTTAATTACAGGGTTTAGGCACTTATCAAAGCACATTTGGATCATAATTCACATTATATTCTTCAAAAGTGTTTATTCAATAATAATTATATTCACTTTTGAAGTCATTAGCCCTAAAGCCCATTTTTGGGGCATTACATCTTCTCTTCATGTTGTTACCATGATTTTATAGGATTTTAAGTAAGTATTTTATAATATCTCATCATCTATTATTTCCTTGTTCTTCCTCTCCTTTCTTCTTCTTCTCTCAACAAATTTCTTCTTCTTCTTCCCAGAGCGTAGTAATTACTATGTAAGTATAGAAGTTACCCAAGCAACCTGTTCAGGTAGCGAGTTATCCGAGTTGGTCCCGAGTTATGTCAGTTTATACCGGGCTACCCTGAGTCATTTTCCCTCTGAGTTTGACCATCAACCTGACTAGACAAGTGTCCGAGTCACCGATTTTTGAGATAACCCGGTTGGTCCGACTCGGGTTTAATACCATGATTCACACACACACCAACTTGAATTTAAGTCTTTCTTAGATGTGGAATTTTAAAATTTTATATTTTCATGGTGATGTTGGAAAGAGGACTATTGGAAAATTTCAAAGATTAAGTTGTTTATTCTTTTATTTGTATTTGGGTGGTATGTAATGTGTGGGATGTTGGATAAATGAACTTTATTAAATTGAATTCATCATTATGTTAAAGTGGCATTGATATAATTATTTCAATAGTACAGCAGTACTGTTAGTTGTCAAAACCCTTAACATTTTGATATTTGCAGAGTAATAAACACATAGTTCAGTGGGCATACAGAACTAGCATAAACATACTGATATTAGTACTTGTATTACATTATAGGAAATCCCCATAAGGTTTGATTCAAATATTTATAGAGGCCAAAATAGTCAAAATAAAATAGAAAATAACCAATAATAGCCTATGTTGTATCGGAACCCTCAGTTGCCGGTAACCACATCCTTGCCCTTAGAGCCGCTACCTCCAGCTGAGTAAATTTAAATTTTGGGAAAATGGGTGAGATTCAAACAAATCTCAATAGTAACACACATTCATTCATAGAAAAATGCGATAAATAAATATACAATGCACCATATAAGCAACAGAATTATATCACCACACTTATATGTGTACACTACTCAAGGCCAAATAATTGTTTGAACCCTAACTGTTTTCCTGTCCCAGCGCAGACAACTGCCAACCTGAAAATGTTTTACTATCTTGGCACAGGTGATTGCCTATCCGGAAATGTTGTTTCCCTATCTTAGTTGGGTCCCACTAAGCCAGATAGTACTTGTGATTTTCCCATCGGGTGGTGTTTATGTTTTTTCCATACTATAACCAGGTTGTGTGCCTATAACTCGTGTCACAGAACATGGCAATAACATATATAAATAATCACATAGTGTATGAAGGAAAGAATCACTGCCTAGAATCTACTTTTTCCTGCCTAGTTTGTCTACTAATTTTTCCTGATCAGACTAAGGCAAATTGTCTGGTCCAAAAATTCCAAGTTTACAAGAATTAAGTTATTAACCATTCATGTACTATTCCAAGCTTATTTTGTTGGTTATCTTTACCCTTAGAGTTCAAGGTAATTATATTTTTGCCATTACCTTTTATTTTCGAACATGAACTAAAACTGCCATAATTTTCATCAAACTTTAAAAATTCATAACTTTATTTACAAATGTTCAATTGTTGTGGTTCCCAAAGTTATGTGACTCTTATTAAGTCTATTTTTATGGAAAAATATTTCCTTTAACAATTATGTGCACAGAATCCCAGTATCAAGTCCATAACATCATTCTAGTTTTCCTTTATTATTAAGTCCATAACATCATTCTAGTTTTCAGGTCCAACTTCAATAAATCATAACTCTTGAAATACTAATCCAGATCGGACAAATTACATATCAAATTGAAGCTTGATATGTCTAGTTTTATACTAAAGAGTTTCACATTTATTGGACACTATTTGATTAATCAAAACATATGACAACAAGACTGCCATGCAGAAACCCTAACTGGCAACAAGTTTCACATTTTAAGAATTTTGTTATAATGATCCAGAATTCATAACCAGGGGCTATTCCCACATAGCTTTTCATGTAGAACACAATGGAACCATCAAATTGATGAAATTTCAACTCTAACCCTTAGTTCCAGGTCTGGCTGAAACATACACAAGTTTTGGGAAAATTGGATTTTCATGATTTCATTCCACCAACCACCTTCTTTTCACTTGTAATCCCATAATTAACCCTTTAAACACTTCCTCATCATGATTAGTGGAAATTTGGGCAACATAACTCCTTAGGGTTTAAGTTTCCAAAATTACAAAAAACAACCAAAACAATCCAACAAACCAACCACAATACCAATAACAAGTATAAATCATCAAGAGAAGACAAGTTTTCAAGGTTACCTTGATTTCTTCATCTTGCTCTCTCTAAACCGTCCTCCTGCTCTCTCCTTTTCCCTTGATTTTCTTCTTACATTGCATAATTTCAAGAAGGATGTGAAGATTAGTGAGAGTTTACAAGAGTTTAAAGGCAAGAACACACAAATTTTGCTACTAATCTTACCTTGTTTGCCTCTTGAATCACTTGAGCTTTCACTTGCTCTTGTTTTCTCAAACACTCTCTCTTTTGGTTCTTGTTGCTGGCCAAAAATGAGGTATAAGGAAAGAGATGATGTGCACTCAAAATATCACAATTCCACCTCCTTTGTTTATATTATTTGATTGTCATTTATCACATGTTAATTGCTTCATGCTTTCTCCCTTTCTAACTAAACCATAAATACCTTCTCTTCCCTCTTGCTAAAGTGATGTAAATAGGGCCCTTAAAATAATCACTTGAGCTTCTTCAATTACCTTTATCCACCTCCTGAAATTACCATGTAATGACCCTTTAATTACAACCTTTACTTTTAACTTTTCAACTTAATTTACTTGGGTTAAAATGCTTCAACTTTTTATTTTTGACCAAACATATTTTCTCTCTCCCTCTCCATTTAACTTGGATGAAAATTAGGGCCTTGGAAGAGGGTAAATAAGCCTTTTGAAATATCATAATATTGCCTCCTCAAATATTACAACATTTGCCTACAATTGTTGACTTTTCAACATCTTTTTACTTGGCCAAAACTCCTCCAACTCTTGGCATAATTATCCAAATATTTAATCCTCCTCTTGTTCCCTCTTTTGGATGTCCTAGATCACAAGAAAAGGAAAAAAATATTGGCTTTTAATTTTAAATAGCCAATTGACTATTTTGCCCTTACATTTTTTAATTTAATTTAGGCCTTCTTCTTTTCCTCTCTATTTGGCCAAAAATCACAATTAATTGGGCCCAAGACTTGTTTTCTTTCATGCTCCAATTTGGACTTCCTTGTTAGACCTTTAAGGGACTAAAAGTTGCTCCTTTGTGGCCAAACTTAATTATATTGCATGTAGTCACTAAGTGCATTGTTTTGTCACTTTATGTGCCCCATAATTCACCTTTTTATTTCATTAAATGTCTTAATACATACAAGGAATATTGGTGATTAAAATTGGGATGTTACATTAGTCCTTGGCGCACCATGATTAAACTTAAGCTCGCTCGAAATTTGTGGGATTCGTTCTCACACTTGTTATTCGTGGGTTTTTACCTACACTTGTTTTCATGGCTTTAAGCCTCACTTGGTTATTTACCCTCGTGGACTGTGTGTCCACACTTCTGTTCATAGCCTTAAGGTACGCTTGGTTAGTTATCCTATGTGTTAGATTCCAAGTTTTGATGATAACAACAGATCATTATGTGTTTTAGTAAGAAATTCATACTCTGCATTGGTGAAAATTATTACCAAATGTATTTCACAAAGTTTAGAAGTGCTTCCTGTCAGTTTAACTGATGCACTCAAGTGATGGAGCTAGTACTCGAGCATTAAGCTATTTTATACTCAAGCACATGCAAGTGTTGGATAGAAAGTGTTTGATAGAGAGCAAAGTCAGAGATATGATCACTTCACTCGAGCACAAACTCCGTACTAGAGTGATAGCCTTGAGTCCACCCGAGTCCTTACAAGTGTGGCATAAGAAGTGTTTATCCGAGAGCAAGATAACCAGAGAATGTAATTTGCACTTGAGTGCTAGCGAGTGAGAGACAAGAAGTATTTGCCTGAGAGTCATGCAGAGCAAAGAAGAATAAGCATGCCTGAGTGAGAGTACATGCACTCGAGTGATACATCAACACCCATGAGTGAGAAATCCAACTCTCTCTGTAATACTCCGAATTTTGAGATTTGAGGCTAGAGAATAAGCCTAAGATTAGTGAACCGTTAAGCCCCAGTTTAGCGGGATTCCAAATTATAATTAAGTGATAAAGACTCCAAAAGCGGAAGTGATTAGTGATACATAACCCTTTTAGAGATCATGATGTGATTTGAGATTCGTATGTGTTGTGAGTAGCACTGAAACCCTGTATTTAAGTTTAATTATGGATTAACATCTAAATTGACTTAAAATAGAGGGGAGGGAACATTGTGGAAGAAAAGGAATGAGATGGAATGATAAGATGAGTCTAGTGGTGATTCAGTGAGAATTGACATAATCAGGGGAAAAACGGTAAAGTTACCGACCAATTGATCGGTTATCGAAGAGGAAGCTCCTTGGTAACACAAAGATCAATGGTTGAGATTGATTGTTATGAGATTAAAAGGGTGGAATCCTATGTGTTGAGCTCATGTGAACTCATGAGGATGAAACAAGGTTGTGACAAGTGGCACAATATGAGCCATTAGATGGGTCAGAGGTTCAAACACTCATTCTCCTCTCTCCTCTCCCTTTTAGGTCGGCCAAGAGCCTTATTTGGCTCAAAAATATGATCCTAATCTCTCTCCTCAAGCTCCCAAGGATGTCAAAGCATAAAGGAAGAAAGAGAAATGAAAGGTGAGGTTTTAGCATTGTTGTTGACCTCTAATGCTCAAATACCCTTCTTTAAAGTTGTTCATAGTGATGAGAGCTTCATTGCTATGGTTTTAGATTTGTGAGAGAAGGTGTTTGAGAGCTTGAAGAATTTGGAAAGTGGAGGAATCAAAGAATTGGCATTAGGAAAGGGAAGAGGTGAGTATTTGATGACTATTGATCTAACTATTGTGGTTATTGGTTGAGTATTATGAATTGTGAATTTTGCCCTGATTTTCTGGTATTTTCGTGTGGAATGTAAATGGTGGGATTGGATGTTGTTTTATGTTGAAAATGATGTCATGTTGTGCTGTTTAATAATTGGAATTGGTTTGAATTGGATTGGACACATTGGTTGCAAAACTGGAAAATCTGTCCTTTGGAAGTCTGTTCTGGGCAATTTATTTGTGTTGGCATTTAGAATAGGAAAATGATCTTATAAAATTATTAAACTTTCCAGTTTTAAATTTCACATCCCAAGCTTTAAAATAGACATATAATTTGTGCCATTTCGTTTTGGGAACTAGGATATATGACTGTTCAAAGTTTGGGATTGAAACTGAACACTTTTTTAGGACAGTAGTGGATTTTGGGGAATTTTGTACTTTTTTGGTGATTTCCAGTAATGGCCCATATTTTTCCTATAAATAGTATTTAAAGAGCTTTCAATGAGCTTTGGGATCACCTCATTTCGAGTTTTCTGGAATTAGTTATGAATTTTCAAAGTTTCCTAGGCTGCAGCCAGAAATCTTGGCTGCAGCGTAAACGTTTCTATGCATGTTTTGGCCGCAGCCAGAAATTCTTAGCTGCAGCCAAAAACCTTCTGTGCACATTTTGGCTGTAGCAAGAGGATTCTTTTTTATAGCCAAAAACCTTCTGTGCACGTTTTCGCTGCAGCCAAAGGATTCTTTGTTGCAACCAACCCCCATTTTTTAGTATTTTGTGATTTTGAAAGGTGATTCCCAACCTAGTACGTCCCAATCCTTTAGGCTTTCGTTGAGCTTATTATAGCCATCTAAAGGGTGTGAATGATAACCAACCTTAAGTAATATGGAAGTAAGGTTTTGGAATTGAGATTGACCCTATGTCCTTGATTTGGTTATAGGGTTGGATATTCGCTTGGATCACGAGTAGTCAATGCTAGAGCATATGTGGAAAGAATAAGGGCAGGGAACTTACCTCTCCTGCATGTATATGATATTTGTGTTGGTATTAATGCATGTTATGGCTTTGCTTGATTATGTGAAACATGTATGAATGATTTGAAGCTATGTTTCAATTTATGCTATGGCCATATGTATGTTGTTCGAAGCATTGATCTTACAGATTTGTCATTGTGTGTAAGCATGAGTTATGCAAGCATGTCATGCATTAAACATCTATCTTGCATGCATATTGGTAATGTTTACCTATTGAGATTCTCTCGAATCTCACCCTCCCCTACCAACATTTTAGATAGGGTAGGTGGATCGAGGATGAAGCATGCAACCAAGGGCGGCAAGGACTCCTTCAGGTTGTCAAGTTGGTAGTTGGCTATCATTGTTGGAATGTATATTTGAATATTCGTATTTGGATTTGGATGTGTATATATGGATGTATATTTGATTATGTATGGAGATGAGATTTGTGTAATCCCCGTTCGAGGAATTATAAAGGGCAAATGTGCCCTATGAATTCTATGTAAAGGTATGAACCCGAGAGTTACCGGGATGATATTGTTGTACACTCTGATATTTGTATAAATGTGATATTCCGCATGATGTAATCGTATTAGAAATTGAATATGAGACCAGGTTAATTAGATTTTGAAAGTTATTTGTGAAAACTCTATCATGAAGATGGGATTTTAAATAGGTTTTGTTTCTTAATGGTCTCTATTTCATTTTAATCGCATATTTCCGATATAATTGTGAAGGGGGTTACACTCTCTATTATGATGTAAGTGATGAAGACAAAGAGTATCTTATAGAAGAATATTCTGTTTACCCGAGTGAGAGTAAGTATTCTCGAGTGAGGGCCCACACCACCTGCAAGTGAAAAATCACACTCTTGATAAAATGGGATGTGAGTGTTGTCTAGAGACGTGGCTCATAGTGTAAAATAAAGGTGTACTCAAGTGAGGGGATGTGTACTCAAGTGAGGTCCCACATCACTCGCAAGTGTGAAAATGCACTCTCTCAAAATCACATGGAAGTGCAAGTATAAAACTGAAGCAAGAAGAGAAAATATGGTATTGCACTCGAGTGAGCCTTCTTAGCACTCGAGTGAGGCTCTGCCAGAAGCAAAACGCACCAGTCTTACAATGATCAATTTGAATATGGTTTAATATTATTTAATCATCTTATTTCCATTTGTTATTATTATTTAACATCATTTAACATATATTGCAAGTGTGATACAGATGGTTGATCATTTGAATTAGAAAAGCACAGAGGAAGTCAACCAACAGCAGACAAAATCATTACGACCATACTTACCGTGTTCAAAGATTTCAAACATACGCATGTCGTTCCACAATAAAATGCTCTGCTCCACAATGATTATTATTCAATGGACAAAATCATCTGGCTATAAATACAGAGCTTCAGAGACCATCAAAAAAAAAACAAAGTGCAAGAATTCACACAAACTAATTCACGAGTCTCTGTTGTTCATATTTTCTCTGTATTCATATCATTCTTCAGTGTTTATCATATTTGCTTTGTAAGAGAGTCTGTATACACTTCATATTCTATTTTCTATTTGATCTCAAGGTACTGGGACCTTGAGAGGGTAGATTTCCTTACGAAAGAAGCAATTGAGAGAATTCCTAGCAGAACTTTCTGCTCATAAAACTTACAAGATACAAGCAGTAAAGAACGTTGCTGCTCGTAAGACTTACAGTGGTGTAAGCAGGAAAGAACGTTGCTGCTCATAAGACTTGTATACATAAGCAAGAGATAAAGGTCATAGGTTTGTTTTTCTGCACGTAAGACTTGTCGTAAGGGGGCGAGAAATTTCTAGTGTTAGAATATTTCTGCTCGTAGTTCATTCAAGGATGATCCTTGTTTTGTGGCGTTCCGAGAGCCCACTGAATCTTAGAAGAATAGTGAAAATCTCAGTAGGTCTTGATCTCTGAGGATTGGACATAGGCCTGGGTTTTGGGCCGAACCAGTATAACTCTCTGTGTGCTTATCCTCTCAACTTTACTCTATCTACAGCTATTGCTACATCACCACATCAACCGAAACATTTATCACATCACCCAATTCACTCCCCCCTCTTGGGTGAAACTTGCCTCTTTCACCGAGGACTATGTGTCAATGCTTGTTATCCATTCTATAGAAGTCATACGACTAGATGTGATTTGAGATTTGATGTTTTAAACTGATTTTGTTAAACAAAACAATTTATTTTGCACTGGATTTATTTGATTAATGATCCTGTATAGAGTTTTATTTATATCTATGATCGTATGATATAGAAATTGCAATTTATTGTCACATTATTATTATTCAAGGTTAAGTCAGTTTAAATTGTTTTCTTCTATATTTTATTAAATTATATAAATGGGATGTTATTCACTGAAAATATTTTTAGTCTCAAATAGTGCAATTGATCATGTTCCTCTTGGTGATCACCAAGGTCAATATGGCTAGACTGAAGTTGAAGTGCCATTTGAATGATTCCTAATTCAATGTAAACTTTAGGGGTTTTTTTGTATATTTTGAAAAATCTTGTTTAGGTGCTCCACGTAGCCTATAGGAAGGATCCCCATCTTCCCTTGTATTTTGGGAATATATGTATGTCTATAAGTTGTGGTGGAGTGGAGTGGAACTCCTAATACTGTTATAAAAATTAGGGTCATTGTAGAATTTTCAGGAAGTTTAATTTATAAGGGAGACTTTGCCCAAACTTCCTACAAGAGAGTTAATATTTTGAGTATATGAGGTATGCTACTATATATGAATTTAAAATGGTTTAAACATACTTAGGATTATTGTACAAGTTATGATGTTGTTAATGATATTAGGAGTATTATTTAATATTCATTTATAAGTTTACGGCTTAAAGAATGTGAGTTCACTCATATTTCATGCCGATCACTCCTAAAATTTCTAGGCGTAACAAGTAGTGATTCAAACTGCTACAAATGTAAGGAAAAAACTGCTATAAAGAACTTTTTTTTTTGTAGTGTTAGTATTTCATAGTTTGGAATCAAAAGAAATATGCCTAGCTATGTACTTTATTTTCATTATTACTATTGTTAATATACCATTATAAATCTTAGATAACTCACATTATAATTTTGTCAATGTTGTGCTAATCATTTTTACTTGTTGATTTACCCAACAAACAGTTCTCCTACATTTTTAACAAATTTCATATTATATTCATCCTCAATAATTTTTTAGAACAAGTTTCAAAACTTTTTAAATCATTATCCAAACCACATCATACCTCAACAAAGCTTCACAAATCAAACTGAAAAAAAAAATCAAATTATATTTTTCAAACATTTGTCAAGACACAATCAAAAAAACAAAAATTGCTGTAAAAAAACCTCTCCATAGAAGTTCTTTTCCTATATGTGATTCAACAAATCAATACCCCAAATCCAGTTTACATTTCAAACTCCATTTTAGAATATGCAACTAATCTTCATTTACAATCCTAAGTATATATAATTTGTCTTGAGCCTTAAAGAAAGAACTCCACTTCCTAAAATATAACATGAAAATCAAATAAGTATATACATTATACTTTACCCCATTAACTACTCATTTGAGTTATAATTTCTCTCCCAAATTTTAAGAAACACCTAATATGCATATACAAATAATTCTTAGAACATAGTTGTTTTCCTGTCCACAAATCTCACCCAACAAACATCCACATAATCAGCCAAGCTTTACTGATTAACCACTAAAAGCAGAAGGTTTCAGCAACAATGTAAAATTTTAAGACTTTTCCACCTATTACATCTTTTAGGTAAAAGGAAAAAAATGGAATATTTATTGCCAGTCATAAATCAAACCACGAAACAAAAATGGTAGATGATAAATGTATCATAAAAGAGTAGTCTTAAACATCTAGATCCTTAGCAAGTAAGAGAGGGAAAAATATGTGAATCATATACAAAATAAAGCAATGGTGAAAAGGAAAAATAGAAGAAAGAAAGCTTGTTTAGTTCCCACACATACCCAATGTTCAGCTGCAGGAAGGAAGAAGAATTTCAGCCCCTCACTGCCAAATGTCACTACAGATGCAAAAGAGAGAAGGATTGAAGCTCCTTAACCCAACCACACACACAGACGATAACGAGACAAAATTCGGGGAGAGGAAGAATCTTGGTGGACATTCATGGGGCCTATAACAGCAATGGGTGGAAGCTTACAAGAACGCACAACTTAGTGACGGAAGAGAAGAAGAATGGTGATGCTGAATTTGGAAAAGACTGAAGACGCATCTATAAACCTTCTGCCTTTCTATCATATTTACCAATGGAAAACGAAAATGAGGGAGTGAGGTTTTAGTTTGGGGGAAAGACAAAAAGCCCCACCCAAGATAAATAGAGTGATAAGAATGTTAATGTCATTCTAGTAATTTCAAGAATTTAAAACAAAATAATTGTCCCTTTGATTTCAAAGAGGAGATGATTTAAACCTAGAGCTTGAAGGTAGACAACATGCATAATTTATTTATTTTTATTTTTTTTCACTAAACCACTCTTTCGCTTTGTTACATTTGCCCAAAATTTATTACAACAAAATTAGAAATAAATTATTTTTAAAAAAATCTTAATCTTACATTCTATATTTTCTATCTTATTATTTTTGTATCTCATTATTATTACCTTTTTTAACCTTATAAATTCATTTTTTTCTATAAATTCCTAGGTCATTAAAGTGTATAAGTATGATTTAAATCACGAAGGAGGAAACAAAGCTACATGTGAGCATAATTTAAACCACGAAGGAGGAAATAAAGCTAAAAGAACATGTGAGCAAAGTTTTCCTTGTCGATTGAACTTCTTTTCCTGCTCTAATACCCTTTTTGCTTGTTGTATTGATAATGCCAAGCACCTAGCTTTTCCCTTACAAAAGATGGTATATAGTTGACTTTTAGTTTACATTTTGACTAAGGTTTTTAGTTTTTTAAATGACGGGCTACAATTTTTTTTATTTTGATGATGAGAAAGTTGAGATATAAATATTTAATTTAATTTTTCCCGTTGGTATGATTATGCCTTAGATATATATTTATTTCGTCCTAGGTATTCTTTTTGGGCTAGCACCAATTGCCAATTGGTTTTCATGACTACATTAACTTCAACTAATCCAAATATATAGCTAGGCTTAGACATGATGTGAGAGTTTCTTCCAGCATCTGAATATTTGATCGTTGCCAACTGCAACATTCCTGTTTGACAGTGGCGTTTCATCCATCGTCGCCCTTCATCTTTGCTTAGAGTCACCCAGTGAAGGCCAGATCCACTTCGGAGTTTTGCACTTCAACCAGATCTCATCCGCGCGTTGCTTTATAAGGAAGCCTTCGATCTGCAGTTCATGGCTCTAGCAGATCTGGTTTTCTAATCTAAATTGACGCCTTTACTGTTTTGCGCCGATGATTGAATTCTTTGGAGTGTTTTTCCGTTTGTGTCATCCTCTGGTTTTTGCCTTTCGAAGTCAACACTCTGTTTGATACAGTGTAGCTCACAGTAGTTTTGTTGCTGATTGCTTATTTACCCACAGAAAATGAGCGTTCTGATCTTGGATAGGTGGCAAGGGGCTGTCATTGCCAAACTCACATCGATGGGCTCTATTTTGCTGCTGAGAAGAGAACCAAGGTGAAAAAGATGAGTGAGAGAGTGCCCCCAGCACCGACCTCAGAAGAGCAAGGGTACAGAGTCGTAAGAAAGTTAGAGAAGAGGGGGATGAGTTCTTTGGACACCAATCTCTTGTACCGAGGGTGGAGGATTGGATGATCGATGAAGAGGATGGAGAAGTTGCTCCCACAAAATAGAAGAAATCATATAAGGAGGCATGCGTAGATATGCAAATGGCAGAAGACTTATCTGATGAGGAAGATGAATGGTAGTGTGGGGATGGATGGAAATCCAGAATTGAAGTTGAGACTACTCTGAGGGGTCTAAATATCATTGTCTCGTCGGAGTTCTATCAGAAACTAGCAAAGAAATAGAGTACTTCCCTGATTGTAAGGCTTCTAGGACACATGGTTCGTGAGGAACAACTTGGTAGAAAGTTGCAGCAACTATGGGGTCAGAGGAGCAAGGTAACTACGATAGAAATCGGTTCTGGATATTTCTTGGTTCGGCTAACTAATGAAGAGGATTGTGCATTTGCTTTGACTGGTGGCCCATGATTATTCATAGAACATTACTTAGCTGTACAGCCATGGAAACTAGAGTTTAATCCTGATATAGGAGAACTGCTGAAGATCGATGCATTGGTACGTATTCCTAAGTTTCTAATTGACTTTTATGATAAGAGTATCTTATATATGGTGGGTAGTCATATCAGAAGGGTCCTTAAGGTGGATAATAATACATTGAAGCAAACCAAAGGTCGTTTCACTCAAATATGTGTTGAGGTATATATGAATTCCCTGTTGCTTCCTTCATTGATGATTAATGGTAAGGAAAAACAAATAGTTTACGAGGGCCTACACCTGATATGTTTCTCATGTGGGAGGTATGGGCATGGGGCAGAACACTGTCCACATAGGAAAGAATCTAGGCCTTCAGGTGTTCGAATGTCAGATAGTGAGGGTGAAGGGCAAATGTTGGATCCGACACAGACTACTCACAATCCAGTAGCAACAACATATGGTGAATGGATGGTAGTACCCAGGAGGCACCGGATGCAGCGTGGTACCAGAGGAGAGTAGAATGTTAGCCGTGAAGCTGAATGAAATCCCTTTAATGGTGCCTAATATTTTGGTCCATGATACTACAAAGCAGGAATCTTCAAAGACCAAAATTCTTAAATCACGTGGGCACTTGTGTAGTAAGAAGAAGTACATGGAGTTTAAATTTAGGAATGCAGAAATTGTCGTTAGCCATAAGACTGATTTGGTGAGCCCAATTGAACATTATCACAAGTGAAAAATAAAATGGTAGCCCAGGGAAATTCTAGTTTGAACAAAAAATGTGGTCAAGTGCAGAAGGCTGGGGGCTTAATGCAGGGGATTAATGAAAGAGGAAATGGTGTGGTGGGATCCTTGAAATTGCAGCCAAAAAAGGGAAGTTTGTGTACATCTTTAAAATCCCCAGGTGGAAAATTTCAACTCCCAAAATCTACTCAAAATAGTGCTTCTGACCTTATTGATCTAGGTGCTGGCCAGGAGATTAAATATTCAACACGTATAAGTCCTCTAGGTGAGGAGGGTGATGTCGCCATGAAGAAGTCAGGTGAAGATGTATATGGGACTAAGTCCCAGTAGTGTTTCCATATTTGGGAACCTTTATTTTGATTATCTGTCCTAATGATAGTTATGACATGGAATACTCGGGGTGTCGGTGGTGCCTCATCTCGGCGTTTAATCTGGGACATTGTTAGAAACAAGGAGTAAATTTCTTTTCACTCTTGGAGCCTAAGCAGGTTGGCACAAAGGCTAGGTTATTGGCTTGGAAGCATGGATGGTCTAATATGCACGTCGTTGAGGCACAAGGATTTAGCGGGTGTATTTGGCTTTTTTGGGATTCTAGCTGCAAATTTTCAATTATCTCTGCTGGTGAACAATTTGTAAACAAAATTGCTAATATGGGAAATGATAATGAATGGTCCCTCACTGTTGTTTATAGACATCCTAATATAAATTATAGACACCTAATATGGTCTTCATTAAGAGACATTCATCAAACTATTCGTGGGGGTTGGTTGGTAGTTGGTGACTTCAATGCTATATCTTGTCCTGAGGATAGATGGAGTATGAAGCTTCATGAAAGCAATGGAGTAGACAGATTTTTTCGGGAGTGGATTACTAATACTGGTTTGATTGATATTGGTTTTAGCGGTCCTCAATTTACGTGGGGGTCTTCGTCTAATCAGAGTAGATCGATAGAGCATTGGTAGATTCCAGTAGGCACGAACTGTTCCCCTGTTAACATCCATTTCCATTTCAATATATACAGAGTAATAGAGACCAAATTCCACAGGCATACAGAAAAGTACAAATATACTGATAAAGGTAATTGTTTACAGTCTAGAGTTAAAATATAGAATGCGACAATACTTACAACATTTATAGAATATCCAAAAGTGTCTTAAACATAGACTATCTATAACCACGAACTTTATTTTTTCCTCGAGACTATATCTCGTGGCTACTCATTATTCTATCAAGAACTATTCTTATTCAATAAGGGAATACTTTGTTATCAAGATCTTTCCCTATGCTAGATTAGTAACTAGCAACCTTGAGAAACCTCATACACATTTCAATACATTCCAGTACCATTTTCTAGTACCTCAGACCATCCAAGTAAAATCAAATTCCTAAAGAATCAGTTTAACTATTAAGTCTGATTCTTTTATCACAATTCAACTCTTAAATCCTGAACATTAACTGAGCAAAGAAATCACTTTCCTTAACTCCATCAATCATCATTAGCCTAACACTATTCTAAATATATCTACCAGCCTAAGGACATACTGGTCCCTTAAGTCTTAGGGCCTCTAGGCACACAAGTCCACTATAACATATCCGACATGTAAAATCATACAGCCTAGGGTCTCTAACCCAAATAATAGATTCAACACTATCCACAAGGTTTGCAAGGTTCAAACTTATGTCATGTTTCAGAACCATAGTGCAACCAATTCACAGTTTGACCTAAGCATTATTTCAACTTAGATCATATTCAAGCCTATCCCAACCTTCAGTATCATCGGATTAGGTCCTCTAAGATCGACATACGGCATAATCATCATGCCTCATATATCACCGTACATCATTCCTACATTCATTTATCACAATGCTATTTCTAAGGATCATCACTTAACATGGAGAAATCTCAAAACATTTATTATGCCTTGAGTTCCCATCACTTCATCAAATGAACCTTTCTGGTAGTACTCACTACAACAGAAATGTTCTATATTAAAATCCATACTTACATTATCACGCTGTACATTTAAACATTCTTTATATTGTCTAATTAAGATAATCATTAGTCATGGAGAAACTTTAAGACAATTCATTATTCCTCAAGTCTCCATGACCTTACCAAGTTAACTTCCTAAGGGGTCCCCCATCCTAGATTTCCCTGGGATGAACACGCTTAACTTGGGTGTGCTTGTGCTAAAATGTAGATAACGACTCTATCTGCTCCTGACTACTGGTACCCTGAGACTACCCCTCACAACTCATATTATGATTATTGATCATGGTCATCGCTTATCATACATAATAACAATTCTTATGAGCAGCAATGTTCTCTACTGCTTGTACCTTATAAGTCTTATGAGTAGAAAGTCCCACAGGAATTTTTTCAACTACTTCTCTCGTAAGGTATCTACCTTCTCAAGGTCCCTATACCTTCAGATAAAATAAGAATAGAATTTGAAGTGTATACAGACTCTCTCTAGAGCAAATATAATAAACATTAAAGTATAATATGAATACAAAGAAAATATGAATAATAGAGACTCATGAATTTGGTTGTGTGAATTCTTGTTCTTAGTTGTTCTTGATGGTCTTTGAAACTCTGCATTTATAATCAGTTGATTTTTCCCGTCGAATAATAATCATTGTGAGAGGAGCATTTTACAGTGGAATAGCATGCGTACGTTTGAAATTTTTGAACGAGATATCATGGTAGGTACGTGCTTGGTTGGTCGTAATGATTCTATCTGTCGTTGTTTGACTTCTTGTGTGCCTTTCTAATTTAAACGATCAAACTCCTGTTTCACACTTGTAATATATGTTAAATAATGTTAAATAATAATTACAGATGAAAATAGAATGACTAAATAATATTAAACCATATTCGGATTGATTGGTATAAGTCTGTTGCGTTTTGGCTTCTGACAGAGCATCACTCGAGTGCACTGAGGTCTCACTCGAGTGAATCTTCATATTTCCTCTTCTGCTTTTGCTTTTGTGTTGCACTTCGATGTGATTTTAAGAGAGTGCATTTTCACACTTGTGAGTGATATGGATCCTCACTAGAGTACATATCCTATCACTCGAGTGTACCTGAATTTTGTACTATGAACCCACGTCTTTAGATAACACTCACATCCCAGTTATCAAGAGTGTAATTTTGTAATTGCAGGTGATGTGGACCCTCACTCGAGCACACTTACTCTCACTCGAGTGCACAGTATATTCTTGTGTAAGATACTCTTTTACTTCAGCACTTGCATCATAAATAGAGAGAGCTAGATTTCTTACTCGCAGGTACTGAGGTACTACTCGGGTGCAAGTACTCTCCACTTGAGTACACTTGCTCTTTCAGGCATTGGCTGACTCTCGGGCAAACACTTTCTATGCCTCACTCGCTTGGACTCGAGTGCAATTTTTACCTTGAGTTTATCTTGCTCTCGGGTAAACACTTCCTATGCCACACTTGGTAGTACTCGGGTAAACTTGAGGTGATCACTCGATTAGTAAGTTTGTGCTTGAATGTAATGATGATATCCAGTCTTTGACAATGCTCTCTATCAAATACTTTCACGAGTGTGCCTTCATGCTCAAGTACAAATCATATCATCACTCGAGTGTTGTGTCTATCACTCGAGTTGTCCTGGTATTTTTAACTAGAGTCTGCTTCTGTCAAATACTTTTAGTTCAACACTTGCTTGTGTTCGAGTGCAAAAGTTCTTATTGCTCGAGTGCTAGTCCCATCACTCAAGTGCATCAGTTAAAATCACAGTAATGACCTCTGAACTTAGTGATATGCATTTGGAAATATTTTGGTAATATTTTTAACTATTGTCTAAACTTGCAAAACATGAGTTTCTTACCATAACACACAATAATCTTTTGTTATCATCAAAACTTGGGATCTAACAAGATGTTATGTGTATGACATGTAGCTTTAACTAGATAAATGCCCCATAATAATATTTCTACATGCTCAATATTTCATGCAACAAGACTATGATCACAACAAAAACAGAAACAGAGCTTCATTTATTCAAATATGCTCTACACAATCAAGTAAAGCAATCACATACATCACTACACAAGTAAAGATATCAAATACATGCAAGTAAGGTAAGTCCCCTACCTTGTGTCCCTTTTGCTAAACAAAAATAGTTCCTTGATCTACGTGCAAATAGATTAGGCTACATATTCGATCCTACAATGCCAAATGTACCATTTAGACACTTTCATAGTGTTTATGCATGTTATATGAGTTTATATTGAAAAATTACTAAAATGCCCCAGGGGACCCGGCCTGGCCCCGCCGTACTCGGTCTGATTGTACTTTTTTTAAAATTCTAACCTGGGCTATCCTGACATATTTCGGCCCAAGGAATCCATTTCTAGACTCAGAATTACCAAATTCACTTTGAAAAGACAAAAATACCCTTGGCAGCCCCACTTTAAGGGTTTCAGGGGCATTTTCGTAATTATGTTTTTTCGGCCTTTTCGAAAAAGTGACCAACTGTAACCCCACTTGATTTTCGCTCTTGAACTCAATGGAACCATCAAATTATTGAAAATATAACTCTAAGGCCCATTTACAATCCTAGCCAAAACATATGGGTTTTTCGAGGAAAATTGGGGCTTTAAGATTTCGGCTTCCTAAATGCATTATTTTATACTCTGAACCACTTTATTGACCATTTCATTAGGTTAAAACTACCATTTAGTACCAATTTGGGTAGCATAACCCTAAGGAAACCCGTTTCCAAAATTTAAAACCAATGCAATCTGGCGAAATTTCACCAATTAAATTGCCCACAGCAGCTAGCATAGTTAATATACAAAGGTTTGGAAGTTACCTCAAGCTCCCACTAGCTTTTTCTCAATATGGCTAAAACCCTAGCTGCCCTAACACCAAATTTTGAGCTTCACAGCCTTAAAGAACAAAGAGGAGTAGCTTAGAGTCAGAGTTATACGCGTTAGGAGCTAAATCGACGGAGGAATCGGTTTACCTTGTGAGATTTCTTCTCCTTTCTCTCTCTAATATTTCCATACATTCTCTCTCTATTTCAGGTCTGTTATGGCATGATATGGGCTGCAGGAAGATGATGGATATGTGTTTTATATCATATAATACAATATTTAATCATTTATGAAATTTTCCAAAAATTCCAAAAATTACGTTATGTATATAAATCTCATGTACATGTAATCTTGCTCATTAAGCCCAACCAATATTTCCTTCCTCATGCTACATCTAGGAGACTCCTAGGGGTCCCTCCCTATGATCTCAATTGACTTTACAACTTGTCTAAGTTACGTATACACGTAAAGTCTTAATTTTGGTCAAAATTGCATTTTAACTCAAATTTTCCATAAATTCATATTTAATTGACCAAAATATTCTAAATATATTTTTCACCTTTATTTTCCCTCATTAATTGAAATTAACTTCAATTAATCAGAAAATAATTAATTTTGTGCTAAATTGGCAAACTTACAATTTTATCATTACCTTTTTCTTCATTTTCGGATTTTCTGGCAAATTTTATGCCCAAACTTTGAAAAATCATAACTAAATATAGAAAAATCAAATTGGAGTAGTTCCAAAGGCTATAGAACCCTTATTGAGTCTAGTTTTAAGGAAAAATATATCCCTTGTCCAAATGGAAGCACACAATTCCCAGAAATTCCATCTTTAAACGTTATTCCAAAAACTTTCTAGATTTTATAGGCTAACTTCAAAAATTCATATCTTTTTGCATATAGCTTCAAATGATTCATATGACCTATCAAATTAAAGCTTGAGATGACTACTTCATCCTATAAATTTCATAATTTTTGTTCATCATTTGGTCATGCAAAATCACATGACCATCTCACTACCTCATAGGAAATTTCACTAGAAGCATAATCATATTCTCCAAAATTCACCATTTTACTTTCTTACTACGCCAAAGATACTAGAAATATTAGGGAATAGTTTTAGGACACCTACTAAACTGGGCCTTAGTGGTCTACTTAGTTCAAGCTTATTCCCAAGTCTCCAATCCCAAAATTCGGGGTATTAAATACCCAATGCATTAATGCTTCATTTACCAAATTATAAATCATATCATTGTCCTATTTTGGTAAATGCAGATAAGTTGTCGCATGTTGAGATCAAACGGAGGCCTTTTCACTTCTTCTCCCCTTGGGTTATGCATGATAACTTCTCAGGTTTTGTTGAGGATCAATGGAATACGAAGGAAGATTGGTATGGATCGTTAGAGGTTTTTACCAAGTAGCTGAGAAATTGGAACAAAGAGATGTTTGGGAATTTAAATTACATGAAGAACAAGCTTTATAGACGTCTTGATGGAATTAACACCAAAATTGCTCTAGCTGGACCATAAGTGAGATTGGAGAATTTGCAACGTGAATTGTGGAAGGATCTTGAAAAAATCTTGGCCCGAGAGGAAATTATTTGGCTCCAATACTCTCGTGCTACTTGGTATGTTTAAGGAGACCACAATACTAGGTATTTTCACTCAAAGGCAAATGCTAGAAGAAGACGAAACTGGATCTTAGCTATTAAAAGCGAATCTGGGGAATGGTCATATGATGAGAAGGAAATACGAGATATTGGCAGTAAATATTTTGAAGAGCTATATACAAGTACTAGCATGTACCAGGGGCCCTTGGTATTTAGATGCACCTACACTGAGATTGATGTAACGAATGGATGCACTTTGAAAAGACAGGTTGATAACATGGAGATTAAATAGGCTTTATTCTTATGGGATCACCCAAAGCTCCAGGACTGGACGAGTTCAATCGTCTTTTTTATTAGAGCCAATGGGATACGGTTGGTCTTTTGGTGATATCATTAGTTAAACGGGTATTCTCTATCCTTAATGGGTCCAGTATATTAATGGTACTCTAAATGTACTCATTCAGAAAATTGATCATCCATAATCTTTCTGTGATTTCCTCCCAATAAGTCTTTATAATGTAGTGTATAAGATTGTTACAAAGCCTATTTCTAATAGGCTTGAATCTATTATGCCATTAGTTGTGGCCCCGAACCAATGTAGCTTTGTGAAGGGGCACCAAAGTACTGATAATATTATTCTAGTGCAGAAAATAAACCACTCTATGTGAAACATGAAGAAGAAGCAGGGATTAATGGCAATAAGGATTGACTTGGAAAAAGTGTATGACCGAGTCAAATGGAGTTTTCTCTTTGAATGCTTGAATGCACTAAGGATTCTTGAGTATCTATGTGACGTGATTAAGGCTTGTGTATCTACACTGCAAATGCAACTACTTTGAAATGGGTGTACTACAAATACTTTCCACCCTTCCAAAGGAGTTCGTCAAGGTGATCCTATCTCACCGTATCTTTTTGTCATTTTGATGGAGAGGTTGGGGTACTTAATACAAACTGCAGTAGAAGACAGAGATTGAAACTATTTAGGTTGTCATGACAAGGTACGGCTATCTCTTGTGTCTTTTTTGCTGATGATCTTATTTTGTTTACAGAAGCATATATAGATCAAACTAGAGTAGTGAAAGCTATACTGGATGATTTTTGCAAGATATCCAGCCAGAAAGTAAACGCTGAAAAGTCACAGATTTTCTTCTTAAAGAATGTAAGACATATGAAGAACAAAGAGATTAGTGAGTTCTTAATTTTTTCCCAGTCTTCCAATCTAGGCAAATATTTAGGAATACCGGCCTTACATGAGCGAAGCACCAAGTCCTGATATAGATTTATTCTTGATAAGATCGATGCTTGACTAGCAAGCTGGAAGCCAAACATGTTATCTATAGCAGCAAGACATACCCTAATCTCATCAGTTGTGTCAGCTATGTCGCCTTATGCCATGCAGATTGTGCCCCTTCCTCTAGGTACTTGTGATGAGATAGACAGGAAGTGTAGAAATTTTCTTTGGGGAAGTACATCCACAAATCATAAACCCCATATGGTAGCTTGGGGTCAAGTGTGTTCCCAAAAAAAAGATGGTGGTCTAGGATTAAGACAGGTAAGGATTCAGAACTAGGCTTACATGACTAAATTGGGATGGAACTTGGTTCACAAACAAGATGCTCTGTGGGTTCGTTTCCTTCGGGAAAAGTACAGGACTGGTAGTGATTTGATGCCGAAAGTGGAAAAATGATGGACAGAATCGAGTACATGGAAGGGGATTAGACAAAGTTAGGAAAATGTAAGTGAGAGTATTTCCTGGAGGATTACAGATGGAGCTTTGTTGTCCTTTTGGCATGATATATAGGTTCCTCATCTTGATAGATTGGAGAGCTTGGTAACTCAACCATTAACAAATGAAGTCTGAGAATGGAAGGTAGCAGATTGTACTACTCTGTCTGGTCAATGGGATCTGAATAAGTTTGGGCACTTATTACTGAAACAGGTTGTGTTAGCAATCCAAAGAGTGAATATTAACCGTAATGCTGGTGGTGATATTCTGGGTTGGCGTTAGGCGGCTGATGGTAAATTTTTCTCTAATAGAGGCGTAAAATAGGTTAGTTGGTCACGGGGAGAATCAAAATTGGTTTGGATGGAGGCTCATATGGAAACTTAATGTTCATCAACAGTACAGATTATTCATGTGGTTATGTGCCTATGGTTGTTTATTGACAAATTTGGCACGAGCTTAACGGAGAATCCACACGAATGAGATGTGCCCCTTTTATTAAGACGAGATCAAATCAATTCTGCATGTTCTTAGAAATTGTGCTTTGGTAAAAGAACTCTACAGTGAGATACTACCTAGTCAATGGTATCGGCATTTCTTTGACTTAGACGGTAGAATCATTTGGTGAACATGGTGTTTAAGATGTCAGGCTAAGGTGTATGGCTACGAGTTTAGACATTGGTTTACAGTTTTATGTTGACACATTTGGCTCGCGAGCAATGACCGTATTTTCTATAATAAACAATGGAGTAAACAGGAGTTAATGGCATGTACTAGTTCTATATTGTCTTGAGGATATATCCAGTCCCATGCAACCAAAGTCTTATGTCGCACCAATTATGGTTTGGTGCCCTCCACCTACCAGGGTGGTTAAAGTTAATACAGATGGGTCCAGAAATGAAGTGTTAGGATGTTGTACATGTGGTGGGATGATAAGGGATGACCACGACCGATTTGTTTAGGGGTTTATGTTTTGGATTGGACGCGGGTCAATAATCACAGTAGAAGCCTGAGGAATATTGTGGGGTATGAAGTTGTCTTGGGAAGGAGAATTTAGGCACATTATTGTTGAAAGTGATTGCGGCAAAGTATTGGAGCTTATTCAAGTAGTGGTCTCTGATGAACATCCTGATTCTACGGTAATTTTGGAAATTCAGTCCATGCTGGAACGTGAGTAGGAAGTGGATTTGCTACATTGTTGTTGAGAGGTGAATAGGGTGGCAAATTGCTTTGCAAGAAAAGCATGGAATATAGCGGTGGATTTTCTAATAGTTGACAAAGAACCTGCTGAAGCTTAAAGTTTGCTCATAAAAGATGTTGTAAACCAAAATATTTGTACTGAGTTAGTGGGGTAGAGCCTGAGGGACTATTTGTTGTCTTTTCCTTCACTATAAAAAAAATACTTGTATCCTTTTATTATCTACTATTAGTTGAGAAGAATTTTATGAATATGTGTAAAATAGATTAAGTGCATATGGATAATTAAAATGAACTTTTTATGGGCCAACCAACTAAAGAAGATCTTAATAACATAATATTAATTATACAATCATTTACCAATTTATTGACCAACCGTTTCATAACAAGGGGGTTTCTTACACAAAAATAAATTCAATTTAAATAACTCAATACTCATATAAGAAGGTCAACAAATATTAGTTCATGTTTAGTATATTGTTGCTCTATTACTTTCTTGATAGATATGATATACTATATAATTGTTCAAAAAATATACTATATTAACTTTTTTAAAAAAATAGAAACTAAAATATTAATATTTTTATAGAGAAACGTGTAACATCTCAAAAATTTGAAAAGAGCCTCGTAAGGCAAATTTGATCTAAAGTCATGTTTGGTATGGTGTTTGGATTGCTTATAAGTTACTTTTTACGTAAATCGAGACAAAACTCATTTCACATACTTATTTCGTATACCGTAAATTATGACTGAAAAGCTATTTTTAAGCATTCTAATTGTTAATCCAAACAAACTCGTTATCTAAAATTTAAAAATCCTAAAAAATAAATTATTTATTCAAAAGCTTATTTCTTGACTAGAATTTTAAGAAAATAAAGTAAGGAAAATCACTTTGAAAGACTGTTAAAATACCAAAATTCTAAATTGGTTCATTAAATTCAACAAATATTAAATCAGGTTATATGTTCTAAAATTAGATTTTAGCATTTAATAATTTTATCTTGCTATCCTCATTTTAAAATCCTAAAAAAGTAAATTATTTGTTCAAAAGGTTATTTTTTGACTAGAATTTCAAGAAAATAAAGTAGGGAGAATCCTTTTGAAAGAATGTTGAAATACCAAAATCCTAAATTGGTTCATTAAATTCAACAAATCTTATTAGGTCATATGTCTAAAATTGAATTTCAAAATTTGATAATTTTATCTTGTTATCCTCGGTTGATAAAAAAAAAATCGCTTTCTATTATTCTGGTCCCCATTTGATCAAACTATATTGACGAAATATTCGAACCACATCCCGTCAAATCTAATCAAAATCTTTCATCCATGCACAACTATTCATAGTAAGGAAAAAAATCCCGTCTTTGGAGACAAACGCCACAAAAAAAAAAACCTCAATGAGTGGGATAGAAGATTGTTTGAAATCCTGAACGCAACAAGACTATCTTAGCTTCATGGAAATTCTTCATCTTGCATATGCCAAGGCGTTGACGCAAAAGCTAGGGAAGTTCCCTATCCTCAAAGGCAAAATCGCGACAATCTTGAAGAAGGTAGTTAGATGGGTGATAAAAGTGAGGATATTGGTAATATAAGTAGTTTGTTGTTGAAGTGAAAGAGTGGCCTAATATCTAATCTGGAGTATTTGGACAATTGAAGTCAGATTCTTTTCTAAGGATAGAACCAATTTAGTTCCTGTTTTTGAAGAATTCTTTTCATCAAATTAGCGGGAAGAGATAAATTGTTACGAGTTAAAGCATCAGTAGTTGCAATGAAGATGTGGGATATGGGAATAGTTATGCTTGTGCCCATATAAATTTTTTCGTTGCAATGTCAATTGAATTTTTGATTTTGTAACATTGAGATGCAATGTTGATGTTGCCAGAAAAAAGGGTTTTTACACCGTCAATGTTGATGTTGAAGTGATTTGCTGCATTATGCATTGTTAAAGGAGAGAGGTAGTGAATAGGAGAAATAATCAAATAAGGGGTAATAAGGTAAAATTAACAAATTTTGAAAGCTTATTTTAGGACATCTGACATAATTTAATATTAGTTGAATATAATGACCCAATTTAAGATTTGGGTAATTCAGTTGTCTTTTATTAAAAATGTATAAAGGCAAAAAAATTAACAAAAATTATGGATAATTATTTTGGAGAATAAAGAGTTTATGTTGAAATTTGTTTCCGAGAAGAAGTTATACATAATTATAATGTTTTTTTCTATAATTAAGGGCCTATGTTTTGAAATAATTTAAGAAAAACTAGATAGAGGTTAATTTTAGCCCGAAAGTTCTAAAGAAATTACTTTATAGCTTTAAAAAGCTAATCAAGGAAGAAATTCTTCACAATCAAGTGAGGATTAATTTTTAGGAATTTTTCAGGAAAAATACATACTTACTCGAGGAGTATCATGTCATCTAAAGTGTGTCCAATAAAAACATAACAATTCATATAATTTTTTTCCTAGTTGGCATGTAGCTCAGCTGAATATTTTAAATTTTTTTTGTTTTAAAGAAAAATATGAGTTCATCATTTTGTTTTCAAATTAAATTAAGATCTGTATTTTTCTTGAAAATAAATTAAAATGTGATTTTTTTCAGACGAATCACCTGTGAACTAGGATTAAAATTATATGAACTGTTATGTTTTTATTGGATAAAGTTCAGATGATATGACACTTCTGAAGTATATAAGTATTTTTCATTAGTTAGTGCTCTCACTCAATATTGTTAAAACCGGACCGGACAGTCCGACTAGCCAGACAATTGGCTGGAGTTGCAAACGGTTCGTATGCAGCCACAAAGCCACTTTCTAGATCAAGCTGATTTGAGCCGAAGAATAGTTGTCCTTAGATCGGATCCAATATTGAGTTTAAAAAACCAAACGACTCTCATATGATATCATGTCAACTTCCAATCAATGAAAATGGAGGGAAAAGAAGAAAGAAGACAAAAGACAAAAAAACCTCAGTAGACCCATCACTTTTTCCTTTTAATAACAATAATAAGAAAAAGGCTTTAAATACTCACTAGCAAGAAGAATGTCAATGCTTTAGGACCAGCATGGCCGGATTTGTCAAAAAATGAAACTCAAACTTGGAAGAGAGAGAAAGCAGCAGCTGCTATTTTTTTGATGAAGAAAAGAGTTGAGTGGTGTGAGAGAGATGGTTGTGGAGTGGTAAGGCAGAAGCTAATATTTTTAAAGAAAATAAGTAACTTAATTTGAAATAATGGTAAAAAATTTTGCGCTAACCCATGAATAAAAGTTAGACCTAGAGAAGATGTAGACCTAGCTGGATATCACATCTTTCCACTATACTGTGCTAAGCCCCTGAGTGTGTGTTTGGGTGAAACCAAAAATGTAACGCCCCAAATTTTTGATTAAGGCCTAATGATAATTATTGAGGATAATTATCGGATTAAAGTGAAATTAATGTATATTGGTGACAATATTAATTTATATGTCATAATTGATGGAAAATTTAAAGGATGAAGTTATTGGCTCTAAGTTGGTGATTAATGGGGAAATTAATTACTAACTAGAAGAAAAGTGAAAAGTGTGATTAAATGGCTAATGGAAGGATTAGAGAGGTTAATTAGTGACTAAGTGTGGGAGAGCCAATGATAAGTGGACAAGTGGCAAGCTTTTAGGATAGGAGAGGACATAGAAAAGTCAAATGGAATTTTAAATGTTTTTCTCTCTCCTCTTCCCTCTTTCTTTCGGCTGACATGGGGATGGGAGGGCAAAGAATGATCATTTCCTTCTTCTTCCTCCACACTCCATCTCTCATCTCTCTCTCATCTCTCCTCATTTTCGTCAGCCATTGAAGGCTAAAGGGAAGGAAGAAAAGCTTCAAAAAGGTAAGGGAAATGTCTCCAAATGCTCAAACTTCCTTCTCTAATATTGATCCTTGAATGAAGAGCTTCATTTTGATGGTTGTAATGTGTTCATTGGTGTTAGTTTGTGACCTCAAGAGATTGTGAAAGTTGAAGAATCAAGAAATCTCTTTGGCAAAGTGAAAGAGGTGAGTGTTAACTCCCTTTTGATATATATATTGTGGTTGTTGGTTGAGCATTGATTTTTCTGGAATTTTCTGCCCTATTTTCAAAAATTAGGGTCTTAGTGAGTTTGGCATGTTGTGATCATGGAAATGGTATATTGTGATATCTTTTGGACAAATGGATTGGTTTGAATCATTAAAAGTAAAGTTTGGGAACTTTGTGTTGGTTTTGGTGTATTGGTCAAAATAGGGCATGTGGTTAGATTGTGAATTTGGTCATTTTGAGGTTACCATTGTGTTCCTTGTGGAAAATTGTATGGGAATATGTTTGGTTAATGATTTTGGAGTCATTGGACACTTTGGTAGAAAAGTTGGAAAATGCTGTCAATGTGAACTCTGTCTGAGCAGTTTATTTGTGTGGACGTTTTGAATCACCAAATGATTT
The DNA here is from genome assembly GCA_963855925.1 of Inga laurina. Classification (NCBI taxonomy): domain Eukaryota; kingdom Viridiplantae; phylum Streptophyta; class Magnoliopsida; order Fabales; family Fabaceae; genus Inga; species Inga laurina. The sequence continues at coordinate 67,491,026 of OY979704.1, forward strand.
CATAAAATTGTGAAACTTTCCATTCTTAAAGTTTACATCCCAAGATTCAAAATGAACATATATTTTGTGTCATTTCGTTTAGTATTCTGGGAGATATGGTTGTCCAAAGTTTGGGGATGGAAACAGAACTCTGTTCTGGAGTAGTTTTGGGTGATTCTGTATTTTTGGGATGATTTGAAGTTATGATCCATATTTTTCCTTGAAAGAGAACTTAAATACCTTTCTTTTGGCTTTGGAATCACCTCGTTTCGATTTTTATAGCATTAGTTATGAATTTTGGAAATTTAGCCAAGAATCAGAGAATTTCTTAGCCGCGGCCTAAGGCTGGCCACGACCCAAACCTTTATGGCCTGATTCTGGCCGTGGCCCATGAGTGGCTGCCCGTGGCCAGTGACCTTCTGACCATATTTTGGCCGCAGCCCAAGGAAGGGCTGGCCACGGCCAACCCCTATGTTCCAGCACTTTGAGTTTTTGAAAAGAGATCTCCAACCTATTGTTTCCCAACCTTTTAGGGGTTTATTAGAAGCATTTGTGGCTTCTTAAGGGTCATTATTGATAACCAAATTTAAGTGTTGAAGAGTCAATTGAGTATTGGAATAGAGAATAATGCTTCGTCCTTAATTATGACTTTAGAATTTGATATTTGCCCGGAGCATAGAAGGCCCGTGCTTGCTCAAGAGTGGAAAAACCAAGGTAGTGACACTTTATCCTATATCATGTGTATTGCATTGCTTGTTTGCATTAGTCATTGAATACAGTGAAAGTGAAGAGGACGTGGCGAAAGCCTGGACTCGAATACAAATAAAGTGAAGGGGACGTGGCGGAAGCCCGACCTCATATATAGTGAAGGGAACGTGGCGAAAGTCCGGTCTCAAATATTGATTGCTGCATTGTGATATATGTGACTTGCTTTGTATATATGCATCATATAAATAAACTGTTGCTACTGGGATTCTCTAGAATCTCATTCTTTCCAAATAACATTTTTAGACAGGGCAAGTGGATCGAAAAGCAAACAAGTGGAAAAGGATGATTAGGACGGCCAACAGTAGTCTTAGCTATATATTTTGGTTTTATATTGAACTGGTTATCATTTTGGATAAATGTATACATATTGAATAGAATTGTAGTGGTATAGTTTTGTGTAATCCCCGGTATGGATACTGAGATGGGCAATGACGCCCTGTATAAACCCTTGGATTAATGTTATTATCCCGAGTGAACGTCAGAAATTGTGCTTACTCTGATATTGAATATGTAACAGACCAAACAGGCCATTTGTTTTAATGATTGAAATGAATGGAGATCCATTTGTACAGGTGTTTTAAAAAGTTTTTAATTGTCCCGAATTTCTTATTTGATAATTAAATGTGTTTAAACGCTAATCCCGGCCTGATTATCGAAGGGGGGTTACAAAAAAAGTGCTTCTAGAGACCAAACCTTGGTTTTAAAAAATTTCACCCAAACACACATAATTTGCTTATAAGCTATTTTTCATCTAAAACCATGGTTTTAGGATAAGCTAAATTTTTCTAATTTTGGAGGTGGGCCCCACGTCTCTTCCCCTATCCCCTCTCTCCCTCCTATCTTTCCCCTCTCTTCTCTAGTCTTTCAATCTTACATTGCATTTTAGTATCTCATTTTCTTTGTTTTTTCCTTTTAGAATTTCATCAAATTTAATATTATAAATAAATTTAAACCCCTAAATTTCATAACTACAAAATAAATTATAATTTACAAAATATTAGAATTTTTTAGTTTTTTAAAATTGGTATTTGAAAATTAATATCAATTTACATTTTAATTTTTTTAAAATTAAAGGTATTATAATTTCAAGAATAAGTTTAATGACATTTAGACCGTTAAATTTTATTATGCAGTATCTAAGAAATTTATTTTAGTTATTTATTTCATTTTTTATATTTATTATGAAATTTAATCTTAAATAATACATAAAATATAATCTTATCCTTTACATGTAATTATCACAAAATTTAATATCCCTTTTAGTAATTTGACAATAAAAAAAGATATTCTGATCGCAATATCGAAACCCTCTCATTTTATCGAAGTTACTTTTTCTTCATAATCTATTTTGCTCATAATCTATTCTCTAAGGGCTTGTTTGGTCTGAGGGGAGGGGAGGGAAAGTGGGCGGAGGGAAAATTTTTTTGAGTTGAATTTAAAAAAATTAGAGAAGTGGGGTTAAAAATTTTTAATTAATTTTTCTTACTCTTTTATCTTATATATTCTCTTTATTAAAATTTTATTACCCCACTTCTTCAATCTTTTAAAATTCAACTCACAAAAATTTCCCCTCCCCTCCAAATCCCTCACACCAAACAGACCCTAAGGGTGTGTTTGGTTTGAGGGGAGGGTAGGGGAGGGAGGGAGAGGAGGAGAGGGGGGTTATATTACCTTTTTGTAGTTGAACGTATTTAAATTTTAGGCGGAAATCCAAAATTTAAAAGAATAAGAAGATAAATTTTGGGATTCTCTTATCCAAAATTGTAATTTACCAACTATCCCCTCCCCTCCCTCCCCTACCCTCCCCTCAAACCATACATATCCTAAAAGCTATTCTCCACTTGTTCTCCAGAAGTTATTTTCTATAAGCTAATCAAAACACTCTAAGGTTATAACGTAAAAAATGAAAACTTGCAAGCAATGTTTTGAGAATCGACCCTGACCGGACCGTCTGGCCAGCCAGATTGTCGACCAAACTCTCTGCTCGGCTTTTAGGCGAAAGTTGTTTTAGGAGTTGGACCGAACTGAACCGTTTTTTTAGCCGTTATTGGATTGGAATTTGCTTTTATGCCACAACCCGTTCTACATTTTCAATACTTGAGTGATGTGAAGGGCTTTGCGGGAGTCATCATTTTATAACACAAAACTAAGATTCTGGTGAGAAGCCATTCAAGCCTATACGTACTGAAAAAATAGAAGGGATAGATGGAACGAGAAAAAATAAAAGAGAAGAGGAAAAGCAGCAATCTAACAATAAAAAGACAGTATAATCAAACCTTATCTGCCACAAGAGGAACAAAAAGAGGGTTGTGGCTAGGTTGTGATTTTTTAACTAAGGGGAGAGAGAGAGAGGCCGGATATATCGAGAGAAAAAGGAGAGAGATATGCGAGAGGGGACTTTCAAAATCTAAACAAGAAAAAAAAAATAGAAGAATGAATATGTTTTTCCTCGAGGCAGCATGTGATTATTCAAAGAGGCCAATAGATAAAAGAATGGATTGTGGTAATACTCACAAGATAAAAGAAGCGAAAAGTTACGTCCCTAGTCATCTTTTCCGGCGTGATTTCACTTCTCGATGTGATTTTTCCCAATATTTTTTTGGCCAATGTGATTTTTCCCAATATTTTATCTTTTGACATAACTAAAACATAATTAACAAATATTCCCAACATTTTTTTCAGAGCAAGGTAATTTTTCTATTAAAATTATTTTATACAATAAATAAAAAACCTCAAATTTTATTTTATTTTTATAAATTAAAAAGGTTTCCTCTATTTTGAAATTAAAATTTTGTTGAAAAAAATTTAACTACGAATTTATATAATATAATTTTTTATAACAAAATCAGATTGGACTTGAAATATATCTTGTGACCTTGTTAACTTTTCATTAAATTGGATTAATTATGTTAAGAAAAATATTTAGGTCAAGTTCCCATTTCGTCAAAATTCTCAAGCACACGTGATCATGTGTCTTATTTTTAAATTATTATTATTTAACTATAAACCCATATGAAAAAGCAGGACACATGGTTATGTGTAATTAGAGAACGTACTTAACGAAATAGATATATGAAACTTGATGTAAATATGATTCTTATATTTATACCATTATATAGACATATAATTCCTATAAAAAAATTACATGGACATATAATATTATTTTAAAATTAATTATTATGTCACCGACCCGATTAAATTGTCCCACCATTTTAATCGTTTGAGTCATGTTCCACTGATTTTTCTAACTTGATGTTCGGTTATACTTTTAAAACATTGCTTCTAAGTCTTTTTTTTTTAAAAAAAAATGTTGTCCCATATACCTCATGTCTTATATTTATGTCATGTTTGATAGCAGAGAATTGAGGTAAGAGAAGTAGAAATAAGTGAATTCCCCGTATTAGATTGTTTGTAGGGGTGAGCATGGTGCCCAGTAGCCCGGTGCGCCCATCCTGACCCTGCAAAAAATTGCCCAGCCCAGCCCTAAAATAGTGGCCCGAAAAAATTTTGGGCAGCTTTAGGCGGGCTAATAACCGGGCATCGGGCAAGGGGTGCTGCCCTGCCCATTTGGTCCTGCCCTGAAAATTATTTTCATTTATTTAAAATATAAAATTTCATATCAATTAAATATTATTTCATATATATATTTTTATTTAAAATATATATTGTTTATTGTATAATACTCTTCTGATCCTTTCTTTTTTGCCCTAACCACTAAACACTATTTACAAGTAGATTTCTTCCTTTCTTCTTTACTTTGTGTTGTATTAAATTATAGTTACGTTTTATTTTCTTTCCATATGCTTCATCATTTGATCAACTTTTGGGACATTGAATTGATGCAAACTACTTGACTTCACGGCTTTAATTACAATCATTTTGTTTTCTTATTTATAATGGATTATGGATGTTGTTTAATTTTTAAAGTATGGATATTTGTTAAGACATATGGTATTTTTTTAAATTTCAAGACTCAAGTTGCAGACTTATTTTGAAATATCCCAAGATGTGAAATCATCAAATGTATTTGAAGTTTATATTACTTAGGGCGAAATTAAGACATATATGGTATTAGTAACTACAAGAATGTTTATGAAATTCATAAGGAATTATTTTTTTCATAAGTGAACAAGATAATGCGTTATCACTTGGGCAGGGAAGCCCACCCTGCCCAGCCCACCCTTACCCAGCCTAAAATGATTAGGGCTTTTAGCGGGCAGGGCCGGGCTACAAAATGCAGCCTGTTCATCCTTTGGGCAGGGCATCGGGCAGGGGTCTCGCCCTGCCCAACCCTGCCCATGCCCACCCCTAATTGTTTGGTTGGTGGAGATGCACTTGCACATAAAAATCACTTCCAAAACAAATGACGAAAGTCTCTAGCTTAGGTGGAACTAGTGGAAGTGAAATATTTTGTACACTTTTACTCCAAATTAGAAAATATTTGGACCATCTTGCCCGTCTCATTACAAAAGAAAAACCCTATTTAGCAAGTTGTAAATCGGACCCGTCAGCTCACTCTCTGATCGAAGAGAACGAAGACAGCGGAGGTCGGGTTGAAGACCGGCGGACGTCGCGGACTTCTCGGCGAAGATCAGCGGACATCTGGGCGAAGTACAGTGGACTTCACGATTTTCTGGGTTCTGTCTCATTTGAAGACACGATCAGCGGACATCACGGTGGAGCACAGCGGACGTCGCGGCGGAGCTCAGGCTTACTACTTTCTCCTGGTCCTCCTTCGTTATTCGCTGTTTTGAGTTTCCTTTTCTCAATTTTATTTCTGTTTTTTTTTTTTTTTTGTTTAGGTTTGTGCTTTTGGTTGATTCGAATTTCGTAGGAGGATTTTAATTTTCAAGTGGATTTGATTTGAAACATTGCGCTTTTGGTTTCCCTGTTTCCCTCATTTGGATTCTGGCGGGTAGTATTTTTGTGTAGGATAAGGTTGGTAGGGGTTGGTGGTAGGAACTTCATTAGTTGTTGGCCCGGTGCATGCCTCTTCTGCCTAAGATATACCTTCCTCTTTCTCGTTTCATCCGTCTCTGGCTTTTTTGCTCTGCACATGTGTCTGATTCCCAATACCCTTGCCCCCACATTTTTTCTTGATTCTCAACGAGCATCCAGACCCGATTTTCTCCGTCAGTCCAAATTTTCTAAGGTATATATGGATTGATTACAAATTCTGGTTTACTATTAAGCACATTTTACTTGGTTTGTGTTCTTCTGGGGATATCTGCTGTTTTTTTTCCTCTCCCCTTATGCTTGTGGGCTCCTATTTAAGTTGGTTGGTCCCAAGCAATTGGCAGTTCACCTACATTTTTCAATTTGGGGTATCGGATTCTTGTGCTTTGGCAGTTCACCTACATAATTGAAACCCTCACTATGAATAAAGGGTGGAATGGTCTTTATAATTCCTCACACACACCACACGTGCCCTTCTCCACTAAATTCGTCGTCTGCTTCTCCCTCACTCCCTCATTTCTTCCTCCTATCGTCAGAGCAGAGCAGATCAGAGGAGAGCGATATCGCACGAGAGGCACAGAGGGAGCTTCAGAGATCACAAGGTCGCCGGAGAAGGAAAGAAGAGGAGTTCAAACCCCACGTGTAACCTTGGATTCCAATTAAGGTGTGCTTCCCAAATCCCTTTCCATCTTCAATCTCTCCCACTGCTTATGTTCTGGGTTGGGAAAATGATGGAATCTGGGTTCTGAAACAGGAAATCGGTGATTAAGGGTTGAAAAAGTAACTAAAGATAGTGTAAAGATGAAAATTGTTGTTGCATGTGTTTGATTGCTCTGATCTGTGAATCTCGCGTGCGATGCTTTCCATTCTAGTGAGAATGGTTCGACTTGCTCTGATTTTAGGGATAAACAAAGTAATATTGCTTGATTGTATATAAAACTAGTGGAGTGTGGGTGTTTAGATGCTTATTGGGTGGTTGCATGCATTTGGTTGCTCTGTTTTGTTGAGAATGGAACGGGGCCTTTCGGATTTAAGAGTAGATGACTTTGGGTTCTCTGAAATCAAGGCTAAAAGAAAGTATAACCACCCAAGAGTCTATACAATTGATGTTATAGGATTAAGAAGGTGCTGTTATGATCTTGTATGTTGATTATCTGTCACTGAGTTGAGTGTACTGAAGCCAAGGTTTGTTGTTTAAAGAGAATAGCAGCAGTTTCTTGTGAAATGATGACTTTGGACTCAAAAGTTCCTTGTTTTAACGAGTATAGAGTGGGGTTCCTTAATCAAATAGAAAGAAAATTAATATGTTGAATGAAGAAGTATTTTAGATGTCAAGAATTTGAGTTATGCAGACATTTATGCTTGTGTGTGGCGTGATTAGTGAATTGGGAAGTTAAAAGCTGATTTAAGGTGTTGTTTAATGCCTCTAAATGCCCACGGACTATCCTAGATGAATAAATTAAGTTTGAAACATTAGAATGATAATGTAAACATTGTTTAAATTTAGAAAACAATTTCAGAGGGGGCTGTCCTAAGTTTTGTAAAAGGACCAAGTGCTTGAATGAAATCAAAATTGGATGCTATAAGTTATGAACTAATGTATGCAAGTAAATATTGGTTGGGTTAAATTCTTAGGGACTGAAATTTAGGAAAATACCCAATGTTTAACACATGGAATGTTAGAGGAGTAATTTAAATTATTAGATTGTGTTTGAGGTTCCGAAATGGTGCATGGAACAATGTTCTTGAAGCTGGAATGTTTTTCAGATTATGTTGTGCTGCTGTTCGAAACGTCTTTAAAGGTTAAAAACTTATCATTGTTTCTATTTTGGGGTTCCTAAATGATAAGCTAGTGGTTCAAGTGTTAAAGTATGCATAGGTATCTTTAAATGATTGAGTCTTCGGAGCTGAACTTTATTCAAGTTACTGTTTGTTGCCTCTAAATAATGAACAATTATTTTAGATGGTTAGAATGTGGTTAGAGGTGTTAGAATAAAGGTTTAGACATTGTTCTTGAAGCTGGAAATTTCAGAGTACCAGCATGTAGTAGGCCGAAGGTTAAATAGTGATTAGAGGTTAATAAATATGCATTACATGGTGCTGTCCGAATGTTAAAGGATGAAATTGAACAATATATTTGTTGGTTTAATGCTTTTTCATATGTTAAAAGTCATAGGCATGTGAAAAATAAATTGCGCTAAGAATGTAGAGACTTCAATGTGAGGAAAGGATAAAAATGACATATTGTAGCTCTGATTTTGTGTGAGGTAAAATCAGGGCCAATGACCTCTCCTACCCATGAAATTTGGTGAGCAAATATACACATGTTAAGGTTTAAAATAAGTCCTAGAACACATTATTTGGATGTGTATAATGATGATAAGAAGAAATAGACACATGTTTTAGGTAAATGAGACGACACATTTTGTCCTTTTATGAATTTTGTTCTCTCAAGATTTTATTTTGTTCTCTTAACTTTATAAATCACAATTTTTCTTTTATATATTTCTCAGATTCTTGTGGAATTTTCCATGGATAATCTCAAATCTGTCATGGATGAGCACTTTGACCAAGTAGCAGATCTTGTCCAAAAGTTGTCTTCAGAACTTCGCACTGGCTTACGCCCTGCAATCGACAATTTCTTGGGTTTTTTCCATGCGATTGATTGGAAGGTCCTTCCCAAACCATTAACTGTATTTTCTATTTTCTGTTGATTTTTTTCCTGGAAGTGTGAATGAGTTGATCAACGGGGTAAATGAGATAATATTTGGTCTGGCTTAAAATTCACGTCAACCACCGAGTGTTGGATTATTGTTTCAGATCTTATGCTTCGATGTCTTGCTTCCATTCTGGTTTGCTCGTAAAGCATGTATAATTTATAACATTAAATGGTAGATAAGTTTGATTAAAGTGAGTTACTGTACAAATAGTAAACCTGTTCTCTGTGGATGGTAATTTGGTTATATGGACGTTCCACCATATTTTCTCTTCAAATTCAATTCAGTGAAATATTCAAAACTTTTGAGTGAGCTAAAGGTATTTAATGAAAACAAAACGGATTATTATGTAAAAATGTCTGAAGGCTTGCACTGAAAATTATTGCAAAGAAAGGTGCTATATTCCTGAGAAAATAGATAGGGACAAACCAAAGATAGTTTAGAGCTAGAAGGTAGTGGAGAAAATTTTTTTTTTGTGAATGTTAATGTTGTAGAAAGCTTCCCCTAGTAAATTTTAAAATTCATGTAATATATACACATAAAGGAATCAAGGGATTAAAAACTAATTTGAATCTTTCTTACATCATGCTTCTAACGCCTGGTGATAAATATGGCGCTGTTGTTATTTCCTTGTTTCACAACGTCTTTTTTCAGGAACCTTGGCTAATGGGCTTATTAGCATTTCATGTGGTGTTGCTGCTGGTCGCTATAATCTCAAGGAAGCATACCAACTTTCAAATGTGCCTGTTTCTATTGGCATGTAGGTTCAACTCTCTAATCTTTATATGGAATGGTTCTTGAGTCATATAGGCTTAATGATAACTTCTCTCACATCTTATAATTTATTATGTAGCTCCTTTTCTACTTTATTTGCTGCCTTCTGCTTGATGAAGTCACTGCCTAGTCTCTGTTTTCTAAATTGGCATTCACGTATACAAGAATTTGGCTTTGAAATTGAAAATTGTCTGAAATTGTTCTATAAGGGAGTTGAGATCCAGAGGTAGATCTTGTGCACCTTGAAAGTTTTAAATTATATCGAAATAATCCATAATACATAACTATTAAGTAAATGGAGATATCCTTTTAATTCTCTGAAACTGCTAAATCCACTCTCTACGCAGATTTTCGAAGTGCTGGAAGTGCTCAAGATTTTTGTTGCTGGGCTTTAAATTAATGCTTGAAAGTTTTATTTATCCTAGCAAAAGGTGTGATTCAGTTTCGGACACCTAGATAATTATGCTATTATCACATATCAAGTTGTGTAAATATCTGAACTTAGTAGTTTTAGTCTTTAAACAAGACCAATGTGCCCCTAATCACTGGAAATTGCTGCATAATGAACTTGTCATTGAAATTTTTTACTTTATTATCTGTGACTGGGTCCTTACATTATTTTAACAAGTTCGTGTAGTTTTCCGGAATATCAACCTTCCTTAATTATTGTCATCACACTTCCTTGTGCGCTAGCAGATGATAGTGCATGTAACTTCTCTAATCTATAATTTATTATGGTGCAGTGGCTGGCGTATATCTTGCTGAGAGGCTTAATAGTTTTATGGGGAAGAACTGGAAGAGCTTTGCAGGGCAAAACTATTTCGATTCCCATGGATTGTTTTTGTCAGTACTGTGGTCTGGGCCTCTTCTTGTCATTGCAATGATAATCTTGGTCAGCTTTTACCATCACAGTTTGACTTAATCTAACTAGTTATGGTCTAAAAAGATCAGAAATTGACTGGAAGCTTCTTTGACTCTATGCAGATAAACACACTCTTCTCGATGTGTTACATGATTGTTCGGTGGAAAAGAGCTGAGCTCAGACATCGGGCAAGGCTTGCTCGCAGCAAGCAGGATTAGTTTTTATCTCGTGGTTGATGTGATAGACTAACGGCTTTGCAAAAGTGTCACCAAATTACACTATCACGACCTGTGTACTTTGAAGTGGGATGAAGTTAGAACATCAAGTGATGGCATTCATTTTGGGTTTTGAAAGATTACCAATACCAATCGTTGTCTTGGTCAATGTTTTTTATATCGAGTTTTCAAGACATGGGGTAGGGAGAGATTCTATTAATAAATAGATATTCTTTTTGTTTCACTTCAAGGAGGGATGTGTACAAGTATGATTTGAATGGTGAAAGAGGAAACAAACCTGAAAGAATTGGTGGGTGGAGTTTTCCTTGTAGATTGAACTTCTTTTTATATTCTAATACACTTTATTCTTGCGGAGCTAAAGCCAAACAACTAGCTTTTCTATTGCAAAATATTAAGTATGACTTTTTAGTTTAAATTTAGGCTTTGAATTTTACTTTTGTTTTTAACGAGGTGCTATAAACTTTTATTTTGATGATGAGAAAGTTATGAACTTATGATATTTAATTTCTTTATTTTTTCTATTTATACTATCCTTTTCGGATTTTATTTGATGGGAGTTTTGTGCATTGCGCCACCATAGTTTATAATTATGTGTTGGATATTCTTTTATGGGATAGCACCCATTGGGTTTTTAGAATAGCGTTAAGCTTCAACTAATCCAAATTTAGTTAGGTTATCTTATATCTTATACTATGGATTACTTGTTGAGAAGAAATTTGCATGTGTAAAATTAGATGAAGTGCAAATAAATAAGGGTTCAGATATTATCAAAAGTACAGTCAATATGTAATTTTTAAAAATACAAAAATGCTCATGAACTTTTAAAATTTAAGCAAAATTACCTGTTAAAAAAAGTAGTTAGGTTTTCTTCGCTGAAGCCGGTGACGGCTCTGGCAGCATTTTCCACCAACGGCATCGGTAGCATCCTCCATAGCGTCAAAGATTCTCTACCAGCATCCTTCACTAGCTTTTTTTCCCTCCCTGGCAGAAAGGCAGCACCGATGTCAAGCGCACCGATGGTCTCACTATCCTCTGTATGGCCGACGAAACCTCTAGTAGTGAGTTTTGTTTTTGTTTATTTTGTATTAATCATGCTTTTTTTGGTTTATTATCTTTGTGATTCATCTTGCGATTCTACTTCCTTTGATTTGGGGCATTTTTTTTGTTTTTTAGTTTTGCTTCATTCTCAAATCAAAGATGTCCTAGCTAAATCTGAGAAGCGATCGGTCTTGACAAGTACTGTGCTGGTGGAATTCTTCTCCTCATCTGTGATGTGCATTTGTGGGAGCCCTTATTGAAGTTCTCGCAAAATTTAAATTTCCCACGTTTTTGTCTTCTTTGAGTGTATTCAAAAAAGCTGTTTTAATTATGTGAGTGGGATAATTATATAATATCAGTAGCAAGGAACGAATCTTAAGGCATGAACAGTCAATAGATTTGAGCGTCATGGATCATCGCGAGAAGATCTTAGTATCCTTTCAAAAAAATCCTAGATTTAAGCTGTAGCATATAATTCTTCTGCATTCAGTAATTTATGCAGGTCCTTGGCAAGTGGCAACTGCTATTTTCTTTTCTTTTCTTACTATTGGTACAAACTGCTATTTTCTTTGGTTTGCAATAATGTAAATGTTATTTGATTTTGGGTTAAGATGCAAAAATACACATAAGTTTTTCTTAAAAGTGCACTCAGAACCAAATGCTTTTTTTAGAGGCAAAAGTTACTATGAACTTTTAAAATAGGTGCAAAAATCACAGTTCTCGTTAGTTGTAGATGACTGTTGTTAGTTTTACCATTTTTGTGCCAGCTGGAGCATTTGCTTCCTTGATCTATGTACATGTGGCAATGGGGTCTGAAATTGTCCATTAACACTCCATCTGTGGCAAACTTGCTGGCCGACTCCTCCGCCATCGCTGGAGCTCTGAAACTTCACCTACCCTCAAGCCCCATAAAGATGAGGCTCCTCCTCTTCCTCCTCCTCTTCCTTGATGACTCCTCTATTCCTATGTCTGAGTACTATGCCCTTCTTTCCCTGAAAGCAGCCATTAACTTAGCCAGCCTTGACTTCTCCGGCGCACTCTCCAACGAAATTGCTCACCTCCCATTTCTCAATAATCTCTCTGTAGCTGACAATCAGCTCTCTGGAACCATCCCGCCAGTGATTTCTATCCTCACTGGCCTTCGATTGCTCAACCTTTCTAACAATTTGTTTAACGGAACTTTCCCTGCTCAGCTTTCCGAGGTCAAGAATCTTCAGGTTATTGACCTTTATAACAACAATATGACCGGAGACCTCCTGCTCGTTGTGACTCAGATGCCGAATCTCCGGCATTTGCATCTCAGAGGGAACTTCTTTGCCGGTCAGATCTCACCGGAGTATGGACGGTGGGAACACTTGGAATATTTGGTTGTTTCTGGTAATGAATTAGCCGGCAAAATACCACTGGAGATCGGAAACTTGACCAAGCTCCGGGAGCTTTACATTGGATATTACAACGCTTTCCACGATGGTTTACCACCAGAGATTGGCAACTTGTCTGAATTAGTCAGCTTCGACGTTGCAAATTGTGGATTAACCGGCGAGATTCCTCCGGAAATTGGGAAGCTTCAGAAACTCAATACACTGTTTCTTCAAGTGAATGCGCTCTCAAGGCCTCTGACTTCCGAGCTTGGGAACTTTGAAGAGTTTAAAATCAATGGATTTGTCCAACAATACACTTGCCGATGAGATTCCGGAGAACGTGTCGTGGTGGCTAAATATACTGGTTAACTGAGGTTTCATTCACCTTTCTCTAGCCTCCGCCGTCATGCTCTAGTGCATATAATCATCATCATCATCATCATCTTCTTCTGCATATGTTTCCTGGGTTCCTCTCTAGTCTGGTAAAAGCTCCGACAAGGCCCACTGCCATGGGAGTATTATTCATCCACGTCATGTTCCAACTCACCTTTTTTGGTAAAAAATGTTCAAACTCATGGTCAACGTTCTCAAGATAACGGGAACTATGATTTTTGCACCCATTTTAAAAGTTCATGGTAACTTTTGCCCCTAAAAAAAGCATTTGGTGTTGGATGCATTTTTGAGAAAAACTCATGTGTATTTTTGCACCTTAACCCTTTGATTTTTAAAAAACAAAGTGGCGGTGTAGAAGCCGAAGACAAGTGGAGAAGTTGAGAGGAAGAAGGGTGTTTTTTTTTTTAGTCGGGGCATTTTTGTATTTTTATTTTATAAGTAATGTCTGTTAAGGTCATTTAACGGTGATGGTATTTTTAATCTGATTTTACTATGGCTACTTCTACCTCTCTAAGAAGTATATGTTGTTAAGCACATTTTTAATAAAAATTCATGTGTCATTTTACATCTTAACCCTAAAAATAATGAAAAAGAACTTTTGTATGAGCTAACCAACTGAGTTTGTTTTTTTGTCAAGAGTGTATAGATTGTTGCTAGATATATTAAAAAATGTTCTATGAGTATTTTTTAAGGGTTAATATGTGTTTAAAATGCAAATTTTGGTTTAAGTTTAATGGTTTCATATGGTGATTGTTATATATTGCACTCGCTAGATAATGATGAGCATGGTTAATTTTGGTTGTCACATATTCCTAAAGTAGTTGAAATGTTTTTGTTCAAGGGGCTGTTTGGTATGAGGGGCAAGAGGAAAAGGAAGGAAAAATAAAAATTTTACTAGTTTAATTTAAAGAAATTGAGGGAATAGGATAAAAAATTTAATAAAGAAAAAATGTCACATAAAATAGTATAAAAATTAATAAAATCTTTTAACCTCGTTTTTTTAATTTTTGTAAATTTAACTCAATATCTTTTTCCCCTTTTTAAATCCCTCCTACCGAAAAAGCCCTAAAATGTATCTAACAAAACGTCGGGAGAGCTACCCAACGCACAATTGAAGGAGTACAAAAAAAAAAAAAAAAAAAAGGAAGCAAATTCAGCCTTAAATGGATGTTTGGACTCACGATGCAGCTACTTTTTACTATTGGGCTTTTAATTTAATTACATGATAAGCTGAAATTGGTGCGTTCACGATGACATAGTGGATGACATTATGGAGAGATAAAGCAATGACTAAGAAAAGGCAAATTACTCAAAAAGGCCAAATAATTTGTTGTTTATAAAAGTATTACTAGTGGAGAAAATTAAATAATAAAATTGAGAAAAAATTTGGGAAAAGTCCCACGCTATACATATGATTTATAAAAATAACCTTATAAATTTTTTATACAAAAAGTACTAATGCTTAGCAAATTTATGTCATTTTCAAAATTTGCTTTCTCATTAATCATCTAACAAAAGTTTCAGTTGTCAAATTGACTTTTTTAGAAAAAGTCAATCCAAACATAAATTACATTAAACTAACAGATTTTTACTCTAATTTTTTGCAAATGCCAAATACAAGAAAAATCACTTTTACCACCCTTTATTTTTTTTTAAAAAAAATATCACTTTTACCACTATTAATCTAAAAATATGAGTGAACATGGTTTTGCTGAAATCCTTTTGATGAAGGGAGAATAACAGAAAAATAACTTTGAAATTGTAAGATGACCATGTGAATCCTTTGCTATGTGTGCTTGAAGTTTTGAGAAAGGAACAATTGTTTTCAATTCTGGAAAATTCTGATTGTTGCATGGAACACATTGATTTCCTTTGTTATGTGTATTTGCTTGGTCAAGGTAAGCTCAACAAAAGGCATACATGCTAGCTGAAATTTATTGAGACATTTCCAATGTCATCATATATAAGAAAGGTAAAGAGAATTTTGTTGAAGAATTGTCAAGAAGGTATAGTGCTCTTGTTTCTCTAAATACCAGATTGCTTGGATTTGAATATGTTGAGAAAATGAATGCAAATGGTATTGGCTTTGCTGAATTGTTTTTTTTCCTTGTGAAATTGAGCATTATGCATTCAAAGCCAACAAACAAAAAAGCTGTGATGTTTTTGGACTTGATGATACTTACAAGATTGATCTAGCTTGTGAGTATATTATTATTGTTACTTTTAATATGGCTTATTTATGTCCATTTGATCTAGGTGGAGATTCGAGGATGAATCCTTCTGTAGAGAGAAGGAATGATGCGACCCAGAATTAGCAAATTGTCCCTCCAAATTCAAGTGAAGATTCGAGGACGAATCCTTTTGAGGATAGAGGGAATGATGCGATCCATAATCAACAATTTGTCCCTCCAAATTCAAGTGACAACTCTTCAGTTTCAAATGATAATTTTCAAATTCCAGCTGAACAAATCAAGAGAGCATAAGCTAAAAATATTCAAGGAAACATTGATTGGGTTGATTCAAGAAGTTGTTGCAAATCAAATGGAAATTGGATCAATAAATTTGATTTACAAAACAAAGATGCTGAAAACGTCACTAAGTTCATATGGGCTACAAATGAAGATATTGATCAAGTTTTGGGCTTGCAAACTTGAAACTGAAGAGGTTTGGCCTAGCACTACACATGGGAAGATTCATTTAGGCCTAAATAAGCATATTTGGAGCATTAATTGCTGACTACATGTTCTTGAATTTGGTTGTGTGAAAATCAAAGAGCAGTTGGCAGATTTGACTTTTGGTTTTTTTAAGCATGTTGTATTTGACTTCTCAACTTTCTTCTAGATTGTATTAAACTTTTGTGTTCATTATATTAGACATTTAGTTTTCTAGCATATGGTATTAGACTTTGTATTTGCTATGTTCAAAGTTGCAATTATTGCAACTAGGTCATATTTCCCTATAAATACTTGGTGCTTCTTCATTTATAACACACAATTCAGATTTGAATGATAAATAAAAGTTGCACTTCTGCACTTTGTTTCTTGAGAGTGGATTCTCTCTAGGGTTCTTTTTAGAACTAACAAACTTATCAAGGCTTGATCAACCTTATGGCGTTTTCCAACACTTCGGGTCCTTGTTCTTTTGTGTTCAATCGTTCAAATGGATGGTCGATCTGTGTTTAGCTTTCTTGGGGTGTGTATATTTCAGAATTGGTTGTGGGTTTGTGAGATCTTCCCTTGTGGGTTCGCACTAGCCTAGCTTTGCCTTCACCTCCGTTGGCACTCGAGGATTTCAAAAATCTTCTCTAACCGATTCAACCAGTCCTCAGCTGCTTGGGGTTCAAATCTCCCTTTGAACACCAGAGGCAAATGCTTGCAGACCTTCGAGAACCAAAACTGTAGATCTCTACCCTCTTAGATTGGTACCCCTTGCAACTCTTGATTAGGCACCATATGAGATAGAGACTCTCGAGACTGAATGGACCCCTCAACTGTCTCCTCATGACGAGTCTCTGCTTGAGTTTCCTCTTGAGTGGATTGAGCCCTATCAGTATTGTGCTTGGCTCGCTCCTCCCTGAGCTCCTCTCTTAGCACAGTAATCATATCTCTTTGTTCCCGAATTAGATCCATCATCTCTTGCATTAGCTCAAGTGGATTACCATTTAATTCCTCCACCTCTAGGTCTAATTGCCTGACTCTAAGACAAACCATTGTATCCTTTAGCTCTCAACAACTAATTCACCATATCAGAATCATAACAATTGTATACACATAGTCCTTAAAACATATATGAATAATCAACAAGATCACTTATGTGTATACATTACAACCACATATAGGTCAACACCTATCTCTGAGGCCAAAGACTATAGTCTCTATCCTAGAAAATCCTACAATTGTTAGGAATTGTAACTCTGATACCACAAATGTCACCCCCTTCAAACCAAGGCCGAGATTAAGTTCATAATAACGTGATTATGTTGAATTAGAGACCATGAAACAATTTGGGACTTATAAAAAATATATTTTGCCCAAAGCAGGGTTTAAAAAGACTTTTACAAAACCTGTTCAACAATGGTCTTATATTCACATTTCAATACATAAATGGCCTATACAAATTGATTCCATTCATAAATATCAGAGTACAATATAAATTCCTGATACACTCGTGTTCTATTAATCGAATAAGGGTTTGCACAAGGCATGATGCCCATAATCTCTTTCCCTTTATTTAGGGATTACACAAAACTATCCAATATCACCAATATATATATATATATATATATATATATATATATATATATATATACATGTGATTCCCAACAAATTATCCAAATGATTTATACATGATAACCAAATAACCAAAATAAAACTCCTAATCCGGAGCTATATCCACTCTTTGTCACCCGCTTCCCTTTAGATCCTTCGGCCCTGTCTAAAAATTTGTTTTTAGGAGAGTGAGATTCTAAGGAATCCCCGTAGTAACAAATCACTTATAGTATGAACAACAATAATGCATGAAAGCAAATCATAACCCATATACAGCAACTACAACGGCAAAGGCAGGTATGGTGTTCGTCACCCTTACGTATGCATCACAATAGTTCACACAATATATTTCACCACAGTTGAGATTCATATAAAGCATTTCATACACAAGCCATATTGGCAAGATTAACAACGCAAGCCATACAGGCAAGATATATAACACACAACCCACAACTAGATTCACAACACGCCGCCCCACGGGTCGGATTCACAAAGCAGTTTCACAACAATCCATGTCGATTACAATGACAATTCAATGGTCAAGGTAGAGATGACCAACGTCAATCCCTAAACAGCTCGCGCTGAAGTGTTCACGCTGTAATGGACCATGGCACATTTTCCAATCAAATTTCACAAAACCATGATCAGTCATGCATATCAAAACATCATACATAACATGAGAGAAGAGTCACTACCTTGGTCCTTCTGTGCACGCTCTAGCACTGGTCTCTCCCGAGTAGGGCAAATGTCGAATCTTCAACAACTTTTCCAAAGAAATTCCTTGATTCTCCAACTTCTAGATTTCTTTGTGGCCTCAAAATGTACCAATGGAAAATCTTTTTCATAAGCTTTTCCTCCCTTCTTTAGTTGCCATGGCTGCACGAAAATAAGGAGCAAGAGAGGGAGGAATGAGAGATGGTGATGATGAAGAATGGCAGAAAATTCTGCTCCCTCCCTATGCCTATTCAGAGAGAGAGAGAGAGAGAGAGAGAGAAAAGAGAGGAAATGAATAAAAAAATGATGCTTTGACTTTTCCTCTCATCTCTCTTCATCTATCAAGTGACACTTGTCCACATCTTAGGCATTCTCATAAAGTAAGAAACCACTTGGTTACTCTACCCATTCCATTAGCCATTTAGTTACATATCTCATTTCTCCTAGTTAGTAATTAATATCTCTATTAATCACTAACTTATAACCATTCTTTCAATTTCTCCATTGATTATGGCACATTTACTTAAATTGCCACATATTAATTCTTTTCCTCTTCTTTATGCGTCATTTACTCCTATTTTAGCCCAAATAATTATTTGTCACATAATTATGCTAAAGTACAGGGTGTTGGCCATTTCCAATAACTGATTCATGTCTCAAATCAACTTTAATTCCCAAATCATTTTCAATAATTGTCATGAGCCTTTAATCAAAATTTGGGGCATTACATAAAAACAATCTATTATTCATCCGAAATTGTCAGAAGATCAAGGGGCAAACAATATATGAAATGAGATAGAGCAATATGTTTTCTTCTACAAAAAATGAAACCAATAAATTTGGTCATGACTATGATTTTCAATTTATGCATGTTTATTAAATTTGTTTCACTTCTGTTTTTCATTATAGCTGAGTTAGAATTCTATTCATAATTTAACAAATATTAATTATTAATAAATATATTATAAAAGAAGAAGGAAAATATGTAGAAGGCTATATTTGTCCGCTTATAATTAACTACCTTCACCTACCCTTTTAAAACAAACAAGATATCAAACCTCCCCTCCTCTTTTCTTGAACCAAACAAAGCTCATAACCTCCTCTAACCTAACTTTAATAAACCTCACCTCGTTGAACCAAACACATCGTTAGCCATGGGATATCAAACATCCTTTAATGCATATATGCATAAGAATATATATGTATGATACATATAAATGCATAATGATATTTAACTAAATGAGTAGTGGAAATGACTAAAGTCATAATTGTATTGACTAAAGGCGTAAATGTATTTATTAAATGAGTAATGATATTAACTAAAGGCATAAATGTATTGACTAAAAGTGTAATGATATTGATTACGAGTAATAGAATAACCAAAGGCATAATGGTATTAACTAAATGAGCAATGACATTAACTAAAGGCGTAAACGTATTGACTAAATGAGTAAAGGTATTGACTAGAGGTGTAATGATATTCATTAAATGAGTAATAATATTAATTAAAGGCTATTGATTAAAGGAGTAATGCTATTGACTGAATGAGTAGTGGAAATGACTAAAGATGTAATATTATTAACTAGAGGCATAATTGTATTGACTAAATGAGTAATGATATTAGTTAAAGGCGAAAACGTATTGACTAGAGGCGTAATGGTATCAACAAAAGAAATAATGATATTAACTAAAGGCATAAACTTGTTGAATAAAGACATAACTATATTGACTAAATAAGTAATGATATTGACTAAAGGCCTAATGGTATTAATATATTTACTCATTTAGTCAATATCATTACGCTTTTGGTGAATATCATTACTCATTTAATTAATATTATTATGCTTTTAGTCATTTTCATTACTCATTTAGTCAATATCATTACGTCTTGAGTCAATATGTTTATGCTTTTAGTTAATATTATTATTTATTTAGTTAATACTTTTATACTTCTAGTCAATATCATTACACCTTTTGTCATTTTCACTACTCATTTAGTTGAATACCATTATGCATTTATATGTCTTACACACACACACAGATATATATATATATATATATATATGTACACTTACGCATATATATGTCAAAGAAAGTTTGGCGTCCAAATGGCTAAGCTTTTGGAAGAAACTAAGGTGGAGGTGGCACCCACGCCACCACCTTAGCTCCACATTTTTTAAACAAAAAAAATTAATCCCTTTCCTGAAAACACACAGCCATTGCCACCGAAGGTCCAGCGGCAGGAGGGTGTCAGCTAACCACAAGAGCTGCGGTGGCTGGTTGGTGGTGGTGCTTTGGCGAGGGTGCCATTTTCTTTTCCTGTTTTTGAACTTAAAAAATTGCGAAACATTATGGTAAAATCACCAACACTTTAAAATTATAATTTGATTCTTGTCACCTCTCTGTCATTTACAAGTGTCAATAGATTTTTTGGGGGCTTTAGTAATTGAAATAGTATTTGTATGCCCTTTTCCCTACAAAAAACAAAATTGAACAAAATCATCCAATAGGAATAAACATGTTGATGATGTGGATATAAAACTTGGACGAATAAGGAAGAAGCCAGTAATTGAAGATATATTTTGATGGCTGATGAAGGAAAACTTGTGAATTATATTAGTAAATTGAATGAACTTGTAAAATTCTAAACATTCAAAGGCATAGAAGTTAAGAAGTAAATTTGCTAGATTTAAATTTGTTAAAAGTTTAGGCTTGAATATAGACAAGATTTTCCCATAATTATAACCAGTTATAGAAAATAAAAACATATTACTCAAAGCTAAAGAGGAGCCATATAATTATATTGATGAGTTATTAACATGTCTCAATAACCTATTTTATGTTTTATACAAATATATATAATTGATAAACGAAAATCTTATAGAAATAATCAGAGCGAAGCGTCCGCTTTCCTCGCTCATCAAAGTGATGAGAGAGAAAAATTATCATCACCAAAACAACATAGTTTCATTTAAAAGTGAGATATGAGCCGTTAATATAGAAATAATCAGGGTCGTCTGTGAGGTATTTAGTATCTTAAAATATTTTTTAAGTCTCTCTGCTCATCCTGAAAATTTTTTTACTACTTTTAACCCCTTAAAATATTTTTTTAGTTGTACCCAGTTTGTTAACAGAATGACTGCAATTTTACCTTTAATGTATTTTTTTTGCTCCAAAAATTACTTTAAAATATTTTTTTCTTTTAATCTTTTAAAATATTTTTTCAGTTGTACCTAGTGTTTTAGGAGATTGACTACAATTTTACCATTAATGTATTTTTCTTAGTAGTAACGAGCACCCAAAATTTAGGATACTGAGTTATTGATTTCCACTCACTCTAAAATATTTTTCAGTAGTATATAATATTTTACAGTAATTTTTGGAGCTGAAAAAATATATTAAGGATAAAATTACAATCAGTCTGCTAATACATTAGCTACAAATGAAAAAATATTTTAAAGAGTTAAAAGTACTACAAATTATTTTAGAATACTGCATGTTACTTAAAAAATATTTTAAGATATTAGATAAGTCACAGACGGCTCTGATTATTTCTATATTAATGGCTTAGATATCTCTTTTAAACAAAACTGCATCGTTTTGGTGATGAGAATTTTTTTCTCATCACTCTGATGATCTAGGAATGCGGACACTAAGAGTGAAGACACTAAAATGAAGAACCATATAGGATGTGGAGCTATGCGGTAGGCCCTTGCATTAGTTATCAATGTGCTTGTGGAGCTGCCCCTCAACTCGAACAACATGGTTCGGAACCCAATGTTGCCTTGACACACAATGATGCCTCGGGTTAAGGTGCAAAAATATCTATATCTTTTTTCAAAAGAGCATTTAATAACATAAACTTCTTTTATAAGCATTTTTGCATAGCATAAGATTTTTTTATAAGTATTTTTGCACTTAAAAAAAATTTATGGTACTGGATACTCTTTTAAAAAAAGTATATAGCCATTTTTGGATATTAAAACTTCAACAAATAATCCCTTAGCTTGGCTCTTTTTATTGGATTTATCTCGTCTTTATTTATTACATTTAATAAATATGTTTGGGAGTTGAAACAACAAATGGAAAATAAGGCAAAGTGTATCCTTTTAAAGGAAATATTTATGGAATGGAGTATCTTATAAATTAGTTTTCTTATTAATAGTATACAACTTGTCACACCCTCATTTTATTTTCACCTATTTCAGAGCATTTGCGGAAAACGATACGCAGTTCAGTGGACAACACAGGAAGAGCATAGATATATTGATATTATGAGCACGATTACAGAAATTCCCCATAGGGGTTCGTACTTGATAATTATAATTAACTCAGCCTCACAGCGCTATGTGGGTGTCTAAGTCTATCCCAGTGAAACAGAGACATCTTCCTGTCTTCGTTCCACCACTGCAATCCCCTCGTACGGTTCTTTTCTTTGTTCTCAACATACGTTCTATCTTCTCCTGTCTAAATTGTTGGTAGGGGAATGTGAGATTCTGGGGAATCTCAGTAGGAAAACAATACCAATATACATGCAAAATAAGTGCTTAATGCATGATGTGCTTGCATTACATAACTCATGCTTATACAATGACATATTTGCGTGCTCAATGTTTCAAACAATATATGTATGACCATAGTATAAACAGAAACAGAGCTTCAATTATTCATATATGTTACACAAAATCAAGCAAAGCAATAACATGCATCAATACACTAGCACAACTATCAAATATATGCATGAGAGGTAAGTCCCCTACCTCAAAGCTTTATAATTCCTTTTTCCGGTGTATCTCGTAACGCTTGTAGTTCCGGCTTTTGAATCGGTTCTAAAATATTAAATGTATTAAAAATAGGTCATAACCTATCCAAGTATCATTTTAAACTTTTCCATATTATTTCTTATAGTTATATTAGTCTATGGTGAAGATTTACCAAAATGCCCCCTGGGCCCTAGCCCGGCTTCGCCGCAACTGGCCCAATGACACGATTTCCCAAAATTTTGACTAGGGCTATCCTGACTAATTTTCGCCCAAGGAATCCATTTCCGGGTTCGAAATTATCAAATTCAGTGGTGTTTTCATAATTATGCTTTTTCAGCCTCTATCGGGAAAGTGCCCAACTGTAACCCCACCTATTTTTGCCCACTTAGTTCAATGGAATCATTTTTTTTCATGAAAGTCCAGCCCCTACTACCAGTTCTGGTTCAGGCCAAAAATATGAAGAAAAATGAAAAATATAGTTTTGTGTTTTAGCTTCCAAAACTTGTACTTTTCCGCTTCAAATCCTTAGTTAACTCACTTAAACACTTCTTAATAATGATTTAAAGGATTTTGGGCAGCATAACCCCTTAGGGTTATGACTTTTCCAATTTTACAACTCAACCAAGAAACTTGAAAAAATCAAGAAACAACAACAACACAAGAAGGCAACTTTATGAAGTTATCCTTTTTGGCTTAATGGTTTCCTCTTACTCTTGGCTCCTCCTCCCTCTCTTCTTGATCTCAAAGTGTGACTTCACCACCATGGATTCATGAGAACAAGAGTTTAGAAAAGGATTTCATGACAAGAATATAAGAAAACCATAAGAAATTAACCTTTTTACCTTAGATTTCCTCTTCTTTCTCTCTAAACTTCAAGAGCTCTCCAAGTTCACTCTCTCTTTATTTATCAAGCTCTCTCTCTCTTCCTCTTTTCCTTGTGGTTGGACAAAATATGGCCAAGAGGAAGGAGAAAATGTGTGTTATTAATTTGGTCTCCTTTCTTCCTAGCCATAGATCTAATCAAGGGTTGACATTTCCACATCTATCATGCACACCATCCCTCCTCCTATACCTCCAACCATACTGTCTACTTTATGTCATACCCTCTTAACTTTATTAAATTATGTATAATCCCCCCCTAATTTTCACAATTCTTGATTTACTCCACCAAGAATAATCTCATTATGCATTTTTCTTTATTTTCCTTGATTAATTGAAATTAACTCCAATTAATTGGAAAATAATTAATCTTGGGCTAAATTAGCAAAATTTTGATTTTGTTATCACCTTTGTAGTTTAATTCATTTCTTGAATTAATTTACTCATTTCTTATGAATATGAATATTTCAAAATTCACAAGATCCAAATTCATGAATATTCACCATTTTATTGAATTTCTCAATTAATTATAATATATTTTTTGTGAATAAAAAATTTGGGATGTTACATAACTCATAACTCAAGAATAACATGGGAATTCAAATATCTCATTTTTTTCCAAGTAATTTGGCGAGCAAATCTGTTTTTAAAAACAACAAAGAAAGAAAAGCAGTTTTAACATCATCTCTAGCTTTAGCCTTTGACCATGAGAAATTAATTTGGGACAATTTATGAGACATTTAAAATCAAGCTCAAAACATTTTGAAATTTCACAGCATACATTTTAAAATTTTACTGCATGACCAAAGAAGTAATTTTTTAGAATGCTTTGACAGTTAATTATCAAAATTCCCTTCATTAGTTAAAAAAAATTAAAAAAAAGATTACCCACTCCCCAACCACCATCACTGGACTACCGTCTCGGTCACTGGAGATGCCGCGGACTGCTATTAAACCCATGGCCCCTTGGTCTCCAAAAAAATATAACCAATAAGCCATCAATAATTTCTCTTTCCCATGTTATACAAAGTGTTATATATATATAACATAAAGTTATTTCCGAACATTAGAATGCCTACTTACTCAATTTGTTAAAAAAATCTTGTTAACAAGACTCGCCTTTTGCATATTGAACCTTGATGACTTGATAAAATATAAAGTGGAGATGTTCAAACACTAACTTTACTTGTCATTTTAGTAATTTTTTATTGTTGATTTGAGAAGTCAATTGCAAATAAAATGCATTAGATAGAGACATCAAATATAAAGGACATGAAAGAGACTTGTTAAATTTTTAATTAAATTCTTTATTTTAGAATATTATATGGCGTAGTAGTAAAATTAATTAAGTTGCTAGTCAAATTGTGTTCAATTGAGATTTGGCTTGGAGAAAGGGTTCCTTATAATGCATTTCGGCATTATTTGTAACTAGGTCAGGTAATTCCCTTGTATCTTAGAGTGGTTGTTGTTCATATAGAACCTATTATTGCTTTTAAAAGATATAAACACCTTTTGATTTTGGCCTCCTAGGTGATCCAAATGTTTTCATAAAGAGTTTAACCAACAAGTTCTTGGTTGAAGTGGTAAGGAACTCCACCCCGTAAGGGAGAGATACAAGTTCAAATCCTGAAAAGTGCACTTATTGAGAAATATAAAAACATTTTATCCTTTAAGTTTCAAAAAGAGAACCTTTGATTAAATCAAAAAAGGAAAGGGTTGGTTTAGATGTTTAAAGATTGATCTCATCCAAAACTTTTATGTCAGTACTTGAAGAACCACCTGAATCGAAGGTCAGCAGCTCAAGTCCAAAGTTTGAAAATTTTCATCTACTTTTTTTTTTATTAGTCATAAGGTTTTGGATCATTATATTTTTAATCCACTTTATTTTGCGCTTGTGTTCTCTTGATTAATTTGCGATATTTTATTTTTGAACCCCAGGTCTTTGTTCTTTCACTTAAATTCTTTGACTTACTTGTATATGTGTTTTCTAAATCCTAAACCATTGTTTTTTTCCAGGCAAAGAATCCTAAATCCTTGTTTGAACGGTAAGCGTGTTACAGAGACTTAATTTTTTAAAAAGGGAAAAAAGTCAAATTCATGTATTTGTTTGAGGTTCTGTTTGGCACCAGAGAAATGGAGGGAAAGGAAAATTTTTATCAGTTGGATTTAAGAAATTTGAAAAAGTGGGATTGTAAGATTTTAATAAAGATGAGATGTAAAATAAAAGAGTAAGAAAAATTAATTAAAAACATTTAACCCCATTTTTCTAATTTTTTAAAATCCAATACACAGAAATTTTTGTTCCCCTAACTTTCCCTCCAAGTCCCTCATAACCAACAACAAGCCCTTAGAGGAAAAGAATTTAACATGATAATTAGTAATTACACCATGATGTTTGATTTTAATTTACGTATATATAGATGATGAATATGTTCTTGTTTGTAAGTTTCTATACTTGGTAAAAGCAATAATACTCATAATAAAGATAAACATTTTCACTGCTCATCATGTTTTCTTAGTGTGTGTTTGGGTATCCTGTCAAAAGTGTTTTTTCAAAGAAAACCATGGTTTGAGATATTTTCATCCGAACACTTGAAAAATTTTGAGAATAGCTTTTTTACACAAAACCAAGGTTTGGGATCCCAAACCATGGTTTTGACCAAAATCTACTTTTTTTAGCATTAAGTTTATGAAGTTTCTCTTTCCTCCCTTTCTCTTATTCGGTATTATAGTATTATATCTCTGAAGTTTCTCTTTCCACTCTTTCTCTTTTTTTAGCATCTGTTTTTTTATGTTTTTAATGTTATGAAATTTAAAATGTTAAATAATATGTTAAAGTATAAATTTAACTAACAAGTTCTTTTTTTGAGGGACGTCTGGTATAAATAAATTTTGGAAGGTATAAAAATAATATTAAACAATTAAAAATGGTTCAAATTTAACAAAACCGTTAAATTTACACCCTTTTTAATTTTCAATATTATTTTTACACAGTCCAAAATTTATTTGTGCCAGACGCCTTTCAGAAAAAAGTTGGTTGTTAATTTTCACTTTAACCCTTAAATAATACATAAAATATTATTTTATCATTCATATGTAATTATTACAAAAGCTAATGTCCTTTTTAGTAATTTGACCATGAAGAAAAGCTATTCTGATCACAGCATCCAAACACTCTCATTTTATCAAAATCACTATTCTCCCATAATCTATTCTGCTCATAATCTATTTTCTAAAAGCTATTCTCCACTTTTTCTTCAGAAGCTATTCTCCAAAAGCTAATCCGAACACACTCAATTAGTACACTCTCTAGTCCTTATTATTACATATCGACTATTAATTCTCATAAATCAACAAAAACAATTGAAAACATTATATTTATTCTAAAATTTAAGTGATTTTTAATATTATCCTTTTTCAACCCGTATTTTTAATATTACTCTTACCACATAAACTATATTCTAATATCATATTAATATGGGCATAAATAAAAAAATATTTAATTAAATCACCTCAAAAACTAGTAAGTGCACGTTGAGGTCAAAGGGATCATAAAACTAGCTTCTTTCTATCTCGCATGGGTCTATCCTACCAAATACCAATTGCCTAGGAGAAGAACAAAAACTGATAATGACGTCTATCTTTTTGTTCAATTTGTTTCCTTTTCTTGGCGACATGGTGATTTACCTGTTGAACTACAGTTACAAGCTACAAAATAAAACAAGGAGTATAAAACGGGGAACTTTCATTTGAGATGTTGGAGTATGCTCTCGTAGGACAACCTTTTGCTTCAGATGAATTAATTTTGTCTTATAACTAGAAGAAAACATTTGTTTCTAATATTGTTCACCGCATTTGTGAGAGAAGAAGATTTCGGGAATCAATGTGGTTTCAGGATGAAGTGACAAGATTACTTTTTTCCTTTTAGACTTAACTTTTTTAAAAAGGAAAAAGTCAAACTCATGTATTTGTGTTAGAGGAAAAGAATTCAACATGGTTTTTTTTTTTTTTTTGCCATTGGATTTAACATGGTAATTACACGATGATGTTTGATTTTAATTTATGTACATGTAGATGATGATGAATATGCTATTGTTTGTAAGTTTCCAAACTTGGTAAAAAAATAATACCCGTAATAAAGAAAAATATTTTCCCTACTCATGTTTTTTTAATAATATTCTGTGAGGTCTTCATTATAAAACATCAACTACTATTTTTTATTTTTTTTGTCAAAACAGTAACTATTAATTTTCACATGTCAATGAAAAAAGTTGAAAACATTAAATTTATCCTAAAACTTAAATTATTTTTTCATATTAATATTATTTAATATTATTCTTATTAATATCATACTAATATTATTTAATATTATCTTTCACTACATTTATTAAATATGGGCCTGAAAAAAATATTTAATACACCTCAAAATCTAGTAGTGGCACTCTCAGGCCAAAGAAATTAAACTAGTAAGTGCATTGTAAAACGACCAAAAATGCTTATTATAAGGACTAGAGGAGCATTATTATTTTCCAACCCTTGGCCCCTTTTCCATCGCCATTCGCCGGAAATAAAAACCTTCTATCGAATTACTATTCTCTCCGGTCCTAATTATAAGATAAAGTTGACTTTTTTGGAGAAATTAAGGAAGCCAATTAAATTACTTTAGAGTATTTTTATTTTTATTTTTTTCTCCAAAATAATTAATTTAACTAATAAACTAGTATATAATCTAAGGATACTAAAAATATAAACACTCTAAAGTAATTTAATTGGCTTCCTTAATTTCTCCAAAAAAATCAATTTTATCTTATAATTAGGACCCGAGGGAGTAGTATTTTATCTGCTTTCCGGCGCTAGTTGCCCAAAGCTGAAGGCGCTAATGCATGATATGGCTATTGGAGCCAGGAAAAGAGGAGTCAACTGCACAAGGAAGAGGAACCTGTGATACGAGTGTGCTAAGCTATGGCTTCTTCAGAGCCTGACGATGGAGATCGTATAGTAGAGCTAATCGTGCGTGATGCCTCAGATTCGGCCGGCGATGCTGATGCTGTTGCAGTTTCGGAGGACTTTGCCGCTTTGCTCACGCAGACCGAAAGACCTAGGATCAACACCTTCAACGCCTCTTATCCCCGAAGAAAATCCAGAGTAATTTTTAGCTTTGTCTTGTTCTGTTTGACATCAAGTCTTCCTGATTTTAGTTAAGACAGGTGAATTACGCGGAACTTTGCTTATGTGACTGTAAAACTAGAAAAAAAAACAAAGAATTGATTAAATTTTCAACTTTTCCTCTAATAATTCTCTCTGGTTATTTAGTCTGTTATTGTATTAGAAAGTATGATACATCAGTCTTTGTGCAGATTTTTTTTTTTTTTTTTTTTAAATTTTGGTTTGTTCGTAGATAATCTCCATTAATAGCGATGATGATCTCTTCTCACGCTCTATTAATATAATAATCGAACATTGGGAGTTTTCTGCACGAATTTAAAAATTTAGAGAAGTTCATTTTGAAGTTTTTAAGGATATGGAAGTTTATCAGCGCATACTAAAAATTCAAGGAGTTAGAGTGAAATTTAACATGGAAGGGAAAAAATGACAGTACATCTTTTGTTTGTCAATTATGGTTCTGTCTTCAACAGCAGGAATCATTCTTTATAGGATGAGAAGATTGAGGGAACGGGGCTTCCAGAATGTGGGTTTTCCACAAATGAGTCAGATGAGTGATTAATGTCTGGCAAGATAAACTAGCTTCTTTCTACCTTGCATGTCCTACCAATTGCCTAGGAGAAGGACAAAAACTAATAATAATGTCTTTTTTTTTGGTTCAATCTGTTTTTTTTTTCTTGGCCACATGGTGATTTACCTGTTGAAACCATAGAACAAAAAACCGGTAATCGGTCAGTGGTCCGGGCTGGTTCAACCATCAGACTGTGAACCGGTCAAAACCGGTTTGAACTGGAAAACTGGTGGTTTATTGGTTGGACCGGTTTCCTTTTTTTTTTCCAACTATTATCTCATGCTATTTTTTTAGGGAAAAATAAAATGTTGAAGACCAAGATGAAGAGAAAAGTAGGTAAAGAAAGAATAAATCTAAAAAAAAAGAAGATGATGAAAAAAATTATTTAAAAAGATATAATAATTATATGAAAGGAGATATCATTGCTTAAGTATATGCATCATAACTAATACTAATAGATTTTAAGCATTTTTTTTTCTAAAGATCTTCATTTTTATCTATAGAAGTCTAAAAATATATTAATATATATATATTGTCACTAATAAATTGTAATATTTTAATATGACTGGTTCGACCATTGGTTAGAACCCGGTTATCCATTGACCCTTGAACTTATGCTGTGACTGGTTCATTGCCCAGTCCAGTTTTTTGTTCCTTGGTTGAAACACAATTACAAGCTACAAAATAAAACAACAAATACAAAACAGGGGAATTTTCACTTAAGATGTTAGATGAATTAGTTTTGTGTTACAATTAGAAGAAAATGTTTGTTTTTAATATTGTTGACCACATTTGAGAGAGAAGAAAATGAAGTAGCTTTCTGGAAACAACATGGTTGCAGGATGAAGTAATAAGATTACTTGAGTCAGAGTCTTCTTCTTTGACCCGTTTCATATTGTGGGTTTGGAGTGGATCTAGATACTCTGGTTTACTTTGTATGGTCCTGTCATCTATCACCTACTTTCTTATGGAGGTTCTTTCCGATATTTTTTCTGGTAAGTTCTTCAGTTCTGCTCTGTATTTTACTCTGCCAGATATTAGCTTCTACAGAATTAATTAAGTGACAAAAAAGGAGGGCAGATGAATACAGCTATTTTTGTTGCACTATCATAACTGTGCTGATGAAATATGTATGCGTTTGATAGAAAAAAGGGATACACAGAGACCTTTTATGATTATTTCATTTGCAGTGTTGCTCAGCACTATAGTTATTCAGTCAAATTAATTTTATGGCCTGAAGTTATTCATCAATCAATCTTAAAAACACTTATTTGAAATTTCCTGATATTGTTTTGCTGTATTTCTCAATCATACTGCATCAATCCTTAAAAGTCTAGGTTGGCTTCTTTTATATTCTTATAGCAACAGCCTATCTCCTCCTCCTCCTACTCCTCCTCCTCCTTCTGCATCTTTTCTATTTGCCAATAAAAAGAAACATATTTTATACTCCTTCTGGTTCACAATATCTGGCAGTTTCTGGAAGCTCTATTTGGCTCAAAATATAGGGCAATGTGTGTTTATTATTTTTTTCCAATTATACCCTTCCTTCATTTATTTTTACTTCATGTAATCAAGGACGTGTTTTAAAGGAGTCAACTACTTGAATGTAAATATTTATTTCACTCAAGGGTAAATTGGAAAGATATAAAATTGGGATTAAGATTCAATTTTGCCCCTAAAGTTTTCACGTAGGGGCTGTGGATATCTGAAAGTTTGTTTTAGAGCAATATCGCCTTATAAGTGTTAAAAAAGGAGTAATGTTGCCTCTGACCGTTAAAAATATTAATAGCCAACGTTAGTTTTTTAATAGTTAGGGCAAAATTGCTGCTTTTTTTATCACTTTTGAGGCGATACTAATCCAAGAAAAAAATTTTCGGATACCTACAATTCCTATGCAAAAACTTTTGGATAAAAATTGAACTTTAACCCTATAAAATTATTGAAGAGATTAAGGTTTTAACCAACAAGTTTGTAGAACCGCAAAATAGTTACCATTGCCCTATATTGTGGACCAAATAGAGTACCTTCTTTGGATGGGTTGGTAAAGAGAATAGAAGGAATATCTTATCTTCATTATCAGAAATGTAGTTATTCTTTAAGAGTATTCATCAGATAGTGATAATCCTTTGTAATATGAATGTTTGCATAATAGAGAATTAGGGTGGAAGAGAATAAAATTAGAGGGTTGAGAGGAAGAAGCAGAGGAGACGAGAGATAGAAGATAGGGAAAGAGTAATATGAATAGTGCATAGTCTTATTATCAATGCAAATTTGGGAACAGTAGGAATATCCTACCAACTATATACAGGCTGTAGGGGGTGCATTAAAGTAGGGGCTCTATGCTCATTAGACACGGCTAAGACCATGTTTGGCTAATGCCGCTTGTCTAATCAACTAACCACCTAACTGATTTTCAAAATGTCTTTATTACAATATCATATCAATACCACCTCCACACCCCCCCCAAAAAAACATCTGTGACCTCAAGGATTAGGAACCACAAAAGTAGGATATTGTTGTTGAAAAGAGTAAAGGGCCATTCAAGAGGCTTCTTCATCTAGCAAGCCCTTCCATTGGACCAACACTTCCGTAATCATCCTCTTTCCCTTAGTCCTCCGGTTCAAAATCTTTTCTGGTTACATGGTTGGAGGCAACTCTGGAAACTTAATAGGAGGATGCCTGGGCCTCACAGTAGGATTAGGGCATAGTTTCAATAATGAAACATGAAAAGTAGAATGAATTCTGGATTCCGGTGGCAATTCTAGCTTATATGCTACTACCCCAATCTTCTCTATTACTTGATAAGGCCCATAAAACTGAGGAGCTAACTTCTGAGAAGTTCTTGTTGTTGTAGATATTTGCCTATATGGCTTAAGCTTCAAGAACACCCATTGCCCCACCTAAAACTCACAATCTGTCCTATGCAAATCGTTCCTTTGCTTCATCAAGTTTGCTGCACGGTGCAAATGATGCTTCAAATGTGCTAGAACTTCTTCTCTAGCAGTGAAGCTACGATCGACCAACTCTAGCACTGAATTGTGGGGTACATAAGGGGTATGTAGTGGAGGTTGTTGCCCATAAATCAACTCATATGGTGTAGCTTTAGCTGCTGTGTGGTATGTTGTATTGTATCACCATTCTGCGTGTGAAATCCACTTAGCCCAATCTCTAGGCTTCTCCCGAGACATACACTGCAAAATATGTCTCCAAACACCTATTAACCACTTCCAATTGTCCATCTGTTTGAGGGTGATAGGCAATAGAAAGCTCTTGGTCCACACCCAACACACAAAGAAACTCCTTCCAAAAACTACTAACGAAGAGGAAGTTGCGATCACTCACAATTTCAGCTGGGGCACCATGAAGTTTGGAAACCTGATCCATAAAATGTTGTGCCAAGGTAGATGCTGAAAATGGGTGAGCAAGAGGTATAAAATGGGTGTACTTGCTCATTTGGTCAATGACTACCCATATGGTATCCTTTCCTTATGACTTGGGAAGATCTTCAATGAAGACCTTAGCAATCGATTCCCACACCCTACTAGGTATAGGTAGAGGCTGCAACAATCACGGAGAAGCTATAGTCTCGTACTTACACCTAGAGCATGTGTCACACCTCTTGACATACTCCACAACATCATTCATTAACTTTTTCCATCATAAGAGACCTTTAATACGTTGATAGGTAGCTTGGATCCCCAAATAGCCTCCTTGAGGGCTTGAATGGAGCCAATCAAGAATTTGCAACCGAAGTGGAGCTACTTTGCCTACAACCAATTTACCCTTCCTTCGTAAAAGAGTACTATCTCAAGTAAAGTGACTCCACACTCCCTCATGTTGTTGCACCTTTCAAGTAGAGAGCGAGTGAAGTCATCTACATGCCAACTATCCTTCACTTGTTGCAACAACTCTGGTGATGTAGTGCTCTGATACCATTGATAATCCTTTGTAATATGAATGTTTGCAGAATAGAGAATTAGGGTAGAAGTGATGTGGATCCAATAGGAACCTGCCCGAGAAAACCCAGAAATTACAGAAAGGTTAGCAAAACGCAGAAGCTGATAAACGATAAACAAGATAAAAATAATGATCTTGAAACAGGGATCCCAATAGACACTCATTCCAAAAATCACTAGGTATATGAAACCCAGCACCGAGAGGAAACATGGCCCAAGAACTCCAAGTATAAACACAAGAGTCGATCAAGCTCTTGCGCCATTCAGTATTCTATCAAGAATACATAACCAACAAGTATGAATATTTGTTAAAAGAAATTATTATTCATAACTCCATAACTAAACTTCTTCTTAAAACAACATACATAGAAGGGATATTTATAACTCAATAAAGTGACTCAAACTAGAACTCTTAATTCACTAGGACTCTTCTAAAAATGTTATTTTAATCTTAACAACCCAAAAGGATAATGACAGACAATGATGGATATGATTAAGGATAAATGAATATATTGAGGATATCTTAATTAGATTATTTGAATAATCTAATTGGGTGAATGAGTTTAACAAATAATGGATTATTTAATGAAGGATATTAGGAATATTATATATGAAAGGATATTAGATTATTTAAAATAATCTAATTTATAAATGGATTAGGCTCAATGGATTAAAAAAAAGGATATTTTAAATGGAAGACAATCTGATTATTTAAAATAATATAATTTATGAATGGATATCAAACATATTTTATAATGGGGTAAATCAGATCATGTATGACAATCTGATTATAGGTATAGAATCAGATTATAAAAGATAATCTGATTTTTGAAGATAATATTTTGGGCTTTTAAATTAAAATAATAATAACCTAATAATAATAATAAAAAAAGTCCTAATATGCCTTTAATAATTAAAATGGTACATAAAACACCAATTAATGACTCTTGGCTCATGGCCTTATTACAAAAAAGCGAAAATTGCAGAATAAATAGAAAAAAATGACTTAAATAGACTCTAGCTGAATTGATCTTCAAGTAATAGCTTCTCGACTAAACTCCTGCAAATTGACTGAATTTCCCTTCAGGTTTACATCAAGAAGAGAATAGAATTAGAGGGTTGAGAGGAAGAATCAGAGGAGAGTAGAGAGATAGAAGATAGGGAAAGAGTGATCTGAATAGTGCGTAGTCTTATTATCAGTACAAATCTGGGAACAATAGGAATATCCTGCCAGCTATACATAGGCAGTAGGGGGTGCATTAAAGTAGAGGCTCTGTAGTCTTTAGACACTGCCAAGGCCATGTTTGGCTAATGCCGCTAATGGTTAATGCTGCTTGTCTAATCAACTAGCCACCTGACTAACTTTCAAAATGTCTTTATTATAATATCATATCAGATAGCTATGCTGATTGAGTATTGCACTGTCATTTACTGAGGTTTGGCAAGAATAAGGATCCTTCCCCTTTTGGAAAGACCTGCACTGACCTTTTCTTCTTTGACATTTCAACTGTAAGGATAGCAGTAATCAGGAGTATATGTGTCTACATAAAATTTATACAAGGTCATATTTCTTAATTGTCTCATATAAAATTTAAATAGGGGAGGTTGGTGCAAATTTTAAACCAAGAGGGCAGGTGAATGTAGTTTTAGCAAGCATCAAGGAAAGTCAGCCTAATCTACTCATGCTAGATTTACACTCCCGGGAAGTTTCTTGCTGTGTGTCAGTTCTGTCAATTTTTTTGACATGTTTTTCCAACTTCAAGATTTGCTATTATCATGATATAATCACTTTTCTTGTCTGTTCACTATTTTAATTTTTTAAAATAAATTTTTGATTTGGCAGTTCAGGGAATTCCTTTATTTGAGGCTGCTTTCACAAGATGTACAGTTATATTGGTACTGTCATATATATGGTTGAGAAGGGGTGAACAGCCACTTTTTGCAACATCCCATATGAGGACTATTTTGATTTCAAGGGCCCTTGTAGGCTGTTTGTCTTTATCTAGTTTTCTATATTGGTGAGCTGCTTGCTAGTTTTATGAATTTTTTCTCCCAGTATTTTTTTAAGCATTTCATAGATCATTCTCGATAGTCGATAGTATTGCCTGTTTCATTGAACATCTTTTCAATGCTTTTTTACAAAAGTTACTATAGTTTTAGGATTAAGGTATCATAGATTCTTTCTTGAATATTTTGAGTGTTCTGCAGATGGCGGATGGGATACCATTAAAAGCTTTTGGGTTTCTACAAATACAATTACTGCATTACTAGCCACCTAATGTGTTATCCAGTAAAAATATCCGTGGATGTTGCATTGCATTTGTATTTGTCTTGTAACTCATAAGTATGAAATGGTAAGGGTCTAAGTCCAGGATGTAATTCTGTCTTCATGCTTCTTTACAATTTAATCAGTTGCAAGCTCCTGTGATAACTAGAACTATATTCTTTTCAGTGTTCAGAGGTTGCCTTTCTCTCAGGCTATTGTATTAAATTTTACAACTCCTATTATGGCATCAATTATGGCAAGGCTCTTTTTGCTTGAGAAGTTGAAAATTGCAGACATAGCAGGTAAAGTGTATTAGCTCAGTTCTTTAGATCCAATGAGAATAAATATGCAGATTTCTAAATACGTAGATTTTCTGTGAAGAACTCAAAAAGTTGTAGTTTGGATGGACAATCTTTATGTGGAATAACCATTTCCTTAGTTGATTATCATTTGATGAGGGCTTGTTTCTATACATGTTTTTGCCATTCTATATTCTTGGACTTGTTATCAGATGGTTCAAGACATGCCCATGAATCCTTGCCCCAATTAACAACCCCAAAATTGTATTAATTAAACCTTGAAAATCTTCACTTTCTCTTTGTTTCGGGTCTGTCTATTTTCTATCTATCTTTGTGTTTTGTTTGCCATGAGGAAATGTAGCTATTATTTTCTATCTATCTTTGTGTTTTGTACAGGGTTATCTAACCCGGACCGACCTGGACCGGAAACCGGCGACCCGGCTTCTAACCCGGTCCGGTCCGGTGACCTGATCCGGGTCAGATTTTTTTATTTTTATTTTTTAAAAAAAAATTAAAAACATTTTTTCTTTAGAATTTCATACTATAAGTCTAAAATATTTCATTTCTCACCGGTTTGGTCCCGGTTTAGCTCCGGTTTGACTCCGGTCTGACCCACTGACCCTTAATCCAGTACCCCGACCGGTCCGAGTTTAATTACCTTGGTTTTGTATGCCATGAGGAAATGTTGCTATTATCTAACTGAACAAACATAGCCGTTATTGCAACGGATAAGTTGTACTAAAAATTTCTTATTAGTTTGCCACTGCTAAGAACAACCAGACACTTGGTTTAGCAATAAGATATATAGTAATTGTTAGACGAGTCTTGGGCCTTGGCCCATATTTATGCTTAACCTAGTTTTATGTTATCTTTGTTTAGTGGTTGTTAGTTGTACAGACTTTATTACTTATTATTTCCAATGTATTTAGTGCTTTGTTCATTCTGTTTGTCTTTGGGAATTGGGAGTAAATCATTTATTGCTAGCTTTTGTGATCCCTATATGTACCCATCTCTTTTTCTTCCATCAGTATAGAGAAATACAGACCCTCAGTATTGATTGATTATTTCTTATCATCTTTATTTCAGGCCTTGCTTGCAGTTTCTTTGGTGTGATCTTCTTTTTCCATGAAATGTTTGCTACACAAGGTAGAGTAGTTTACATTCTAAGTCTGGTGAATGCTCATTTTTCATATAATTGATGAATTTTTATATTTGTTTTCCTTTATGTTGTAGTTGGCTTGCACAATTTAGATCTATGAATGTACTGGGTGAGTTTGAACTCACTGTTCTGTGTTTTGGATTCATAGATCTTGCTCATTGCGAGTGTTAGTAATGTTTCAACTCATCATATTATGTGCCTTTTCTGTATAAAAATTTTAAGAGTGAGCTATGTGCATCTTTAAAGAAGGGCTAGCATGTCTTAGATTTATGAGAATGTTGAGGTAATGTTGAGGTGTACGAGTTTATCTAGTTATAATCAAGTGCTTTATGTTTTTATTTAATTCTAATAATGGAGAGGTATAATCTGCATTTTATTTTTTGATGCTTTCCGTAAGAACTTTAAGTTCACCTTAATTACTCTTTCTATTTTTGGAACATCAGAACAGTTAATTAAAGCTGGGGAAGAAAGTAGTGCAAATTATAAAGGGAGTCATATATTTGCACTATTACTTGGTCTCGTTTCATCAATTTCTGGTGGAACCAGCTACTGCCTTATAAGGGCTGGAGCAAAAGCTTCTGATCAGCCACTGTAAGATCACAAAGTTGTTTTCTGGTATATACTTGTCATTTTTATTTTCGTAGATGTTTATACTCATACTCACATGCAGTACTAGAAGTGGATCAGATGCGGAACCCTTTACCCCCAACCAAAAGTTAAATTCCAAAAATCTTATCAAAAAAAAAAAAAAAGTTAAATTCCAAAAAATTTTTGCCAAGCTTTTGACTTTATGCCTTATTTTTCTTCATTTCTAATCTAATTGTATTTCATTGCCATTTTATGGGAGGCAATGTTCTAGGATGGCCTAAAACTTGTTCCAAATTCTTTTGATTTATGGTTTACAATTATTATAGAACCTTTTAGAATATACTGTAAACTAAAGCATGGGGCAATCTCTCTTAGACTGCAAATGGGTTAGGCAAGCAATGGTCCTTCTGATCAAGTCCAAGACACATGACGTGATTATCCAGGGGGAAATAAAAGCAAGACATGAAAAGTATCTAATCCCTAAAAATCTGCAAGGTAGTGTTCTAGACAGTAAAAGAAACAATAAAGACAAAAATCTATATCATTAAACAGCATAGTTGTGAGAATAATATTTCACTAAGATTTACTTAATGTGGAAAGGTTAAGATTCATGCTTTTGTTAGGCAACAGGAATGCTAACTTGCTAAAATGGTGGATGGGAAACAAAAGGTTACGGATTTAGGCTTGTAGGTACAGCCTGGATAGGAAGAATACTTTTTTGGACAAAATCCTATAGTTCATGACCATTGCTCTGTTACAGTTTTCATAGTGGAAAAAAGGGAATGAAACTTGACAAACAGGGGATCTGTTATTTCTTAGTAAGAATTGATGTATTATGATAAATTGATATTAAAAACAAACCCATGTTAATTAGCTATATTGATAACTTATCAAGATTCACTTATCTGATAACTTTGGAGTCAAATTAGGCATACATCATAATGTCCAGTATGGAAGCTTTTGGTATGCATGTTTCTGATCGTGTTCCACAGATATGCTGTCAAATTAAAATTTGTTATGTGGCACAGCAATTGCTGTGATTCCAAATTCATGTTTAAAAAAATATTAACTCTTCAAGGTAGGGTAGGTAGAAGCACACTTGATTTTAAAATCGTTTGATGTTTTATCTACCCCTAAAGACACTAATATTCAGTGTAATTAGAGAGGACATAAAATAGAAAAATATCCATGCGAGTTTCTCTGACTGATTGCATAGTTCTGAGAGTTTTTATAACTTCTGTAACCTCTGGAATTCTGCCTTCTTCCAGGGTAACTGTCCTTACATTTAGCATGCTGGCTAGCCCGTTGATGGCCATATGTACATTTTTCTTTGAGGTAAAGTCATGGTGCGTTTAAGCTACTATCTATGGGAAATAATGTTAAGGTACTACCACCAAACCATTGGTAGTCTACACCAGGTGGATGCTGGTAATAAATATCTGGTAATGGGGGAAGAAAAGAAAAAAAAATTCCATGAAATGTCTGATGTTTTTTCCTCCATTACTATGCTAGCATTTCAAAATCATCACTCAGTCTAGCTTTATTACAATCTATTTTATAAACTTTTGTCTAGGATATAAGTTTATATTTCAACAATTCTCGAATGGCGTTTTATATATAATATATTTTTTCTCTATCAATACCTCAAATGGGTGAATAGAAGTTATTTCAGTAATCATGCAGGACAGATAGATGACTTTATGAGTTTCTAGCAGATGATTGATCATTGATGCCCAGACAAAAACTTAATTTTTATTTCAAAGTTCTAAAGCACCATAGTTATGTTGAGTACCTTCACCAACTTTATATCACACTTGATAAGAAAAGATGGATATAGGTGAGAAATGAACATCAAAGAATCCAGAAATGGTCGTAATTCCAATCTATGTATCCACCATTCTGATGAATACTGTACTCATTCAGATTTTAGTCATCCTTTCTGAAAGGAATTTGGCTTTTATAGAAAGCATCTCAATAACTTTCCCACTGGACTAATGCTTGTAGATTTCTAACCACCCGATGAGTAATATGGTGCCACTGCAGGTGCAAAGGCTTGTACCTAATTAAATAATTCCTCTTAAGAATGCCAGTCACTGGCAAAAGAAAAAATTTCATTGTAATTGTCATTCATTTAGTTGCTTCAGTAAAGTCCTAAGCAATGGCTCTAGGTGCTACTTCTGCTGCACATCTAATTTTTATTGATCTGTGGCTGTTTATACCTGCCTTTGGGATGCATCAAATGTGGTTTGGTCTCGCCAGTTATTGTTAACATTTTATTTATTTTCACCAAAATTCTTTGTCAAGCTTAGTCTGTGTGCCATCTCTCTTATGAACTTTGTTGATTATTAAAACCTTGTCTTATTGGTGCAGGATTTTGTGCTCCCAGGATTTCAGTCAATTATACTCATGCTTGCGCTTAGTGTTCTTGCCTTCTTTGCTGAGGTGCTAATCTTGACTATATTATGATTTTTTTTTCAGGAACAAAATTGTAATATAGGCAGTCAGTGAGTTAGATACTAGGCTCATCTTGCTGCTTATTAATTAAGTACTGCATAGAATTTTTTGTTTCTTTGGTGATCATCAGTTAAGGGGAAGGGAGATATTAGGAGCAAAAAGAATATCCAGCACCTTGTTACCCTAATGTGTTGCACTTTCTGATCTTTTCTATTGGACAATGATATTGCTTTTCTTCTTTTTCTAATATTACCTCTGGTCTTTAATATTAGAGCTAGTTGGGGATTTGATTTGGTTCTTATTTATTGTACATATTAATAAGTTTCTATCTAAGGGTAGTCATGATGAAATATAATATTTTAAAAAAACTAACTTGTATTTGATACAAATAACTAATATAACTAATTTCCTTAATCTAATCAAATTAGTCAACTAGCTCTTGTATTAAGGACTGGAGGTAGTATATACTATTTATATAACATCTGGTAACTTTTCCTTGCCACGTGTTATACCTTTGAAATATGGAAAGGTATAAAAAGAGAGAAGAGAGGGAAAGAAAGGGAGAAACAGGGAAAGGATGAGAGAACAGAGGTTTGCAAGAGAGAAACTGAATATTGCTGTATTCATTCTCTGAGGGTACATACACACGTCTGATTATTGTACATTGGGTGTTTATATGGGCAGGAAAATAGGTGGCTTTAATAAAGGCTAGTAACCACCAACTTTGCCCGAGTGATATGTGAAACATTATTCTTTATGGAGCTCAAACTTGTGCTTAGTGCTTACACTATGTTATGAATCCCACATCACTAGTCTTGCATGAAAAGCGGGACTTGTAACTTTAGGACTTATAAAAGTGGGACTTATTTTGCCGGTTAGATTTTTATTCATAACGATAATGCTTTCATTGGGAGGCCAACACCACAGAGAGGGCTGTACATCAGGGTATCTCATATGAAAAATGGTACTTACAAGTGGGGCTTCTCCTACCTAATCGACTAATAACAGATGGTGTTTCATTGTCTATTATGTTGTGAGATGAAGGAGTTTCTTGTATTAAATTTGTTGTTCCTAATATTTTTCCCGTTTTAAAATGGGGAAAAGGAACAATGCTCGATCCTTTGCCCATATACTCTTTCTTTTTCTTCAGATATCTTTTCTTCATGTTCAGACACGATCAGCTCTTCACTGTTGAATAATCATTTGCTCATAAATCTCTTGCAGGTATTGTTAGCGCGCGGACTGCAACTTGAGAGGATTGGGAAAATTGTCAATGTCCTATACTTGGAGGTATGTTATTTATACTGCCGGTTATCTTATTTATATTTCCTTCTCCATGATAATTCAGAAATGTTTCCGCTTTGTTTGAACTTAGAAAATATAACTACTTCAACAGAAAACTTACCTTTTTTCTTTCCCTTCATGTCATCTGCCAACTTAATACAGATAAGTGAGAAAGTAACTAGTTTACCAAACACTATTGCCCCATTACATGTAATTGCTTACAGTTAATGGTTGAAACCAGAATACCCATAATCACATTAAACATTTCCCATCGATATAATGCACAAATATTAAGCAAGTTTTGATCCTCTGCAATGGTATTGTGATGTTTTAAGAGTGGTACGAGAGATTGGAGTGTATAAGATCCATTTCATTTATTTATACACATCC
Source organism: Inga laurina (assembly GCA_963855925.1). Lineage (NCBI taxonomy): Eukaryota > Viridiplantae > Streptophyta > Magnoliopsida > Fabales > Fabaceae > Inga > Inga laurina. Next base: position 67,532,864 of record OY979704.1, read on the forward strand.
AAATTTTTTCTCTCTACTGCCTCTTTCTTTCAGCGCTGCATGCTATAAATTATTTATTATAGAGGATCTGGACTGATGTTATGCTAGGGGAAATTGTTTTATTATGTCAATCCTCTGTTTAGGAAATAGAGTTTGCCGGGAAGCAATACCGCATTTCATAATAAAAATTTTACATGACGAATCTTGCGTCTTATATTTTCCCATCACTTTAAGAGGATATTCCTTCCTATCCTACATATAAAATACAAATAACTGAATTATGCAAATAAAAACATTGGTTAAACTTGGTAAAATCACTAAATGTGTAAAAGAAATGTATTTTATATTCGAAAAATAACCTTATTTATCAAGAGAGAGAGTGAATGAGAGAGAGAATGAGTAAGAAACAGAGGTGTGGGGGGGATAATTAATGTTGTGATATAACATGCAACTAATGGGAACAAAAATGAAAAATGTTGGTTAAAAATATCATACAACCTTTGACTGTATCTTATAAATAAGACCAGACAGCTCCAAAAATTGTATATCATACTACCTTCGATACGAACTAATTAAGGATTAGATTTGATCCTAAATAAATATAAGACTTTTCAATTCTCTTTGACTTCCAAATTTATAATTTTTTTCATAAAGTATTTCTGTTGATTGCACACATTAAGGAGTTTATATCTAAAGGTAGTCATAATGAAAAAGATATTTTAAGAAAATCAATTCGTATTTGTTATAAATAACTGATATGACTAATTTCATTAATCTATACAAATTAGTCAACTAGTTTTTATATTAAGGAGTAGGCATAGTATATAGGATCGGAGATAGTATTCATTAGCTCTGCATGTGAACTATGTATCTATCTCAGTCCTTAAGCAGTTACTGCTTGCTTGCCTTGTTATTTCCTTGGATTGAGACTTGAAAATCTATTGTGGTGAAAATATCAACGCCTTTTTTATTTCAGGTGGAATTATCACAATTGTGGAAGCTTGCTTTTTCAGGAGTGGCTCCATCTTCCGGTCAGGTTATTGGATTTTTACTTGTTATTGCTTCTGTATGCTGTACTTTGTATTTGGGACCCGACAAGGAGTTGGAATGATATATTTAACTATGCCGCTGTCATTTGTTGTTTTGGATTTGGATCCTCTAAATTTGATGGTGATCTTGGATAAATTTCACTAAATTTTGAAAGAGGAAAATTTAACCAGGAAAAAAAACTTTCTTGCACCGAACAAAATTTAGATCAAGTTGTTTATATCTTAGTTCATTTACAAATACTAACTAATTTATATTATAAGAGCATACGTAAAAATTTACAAGCATTCATTCATGAATTTACATGCATATGTACATAACTTAACAACTAAATAGAAGGGGGGGGGGGGGGAAGTTTGATAGGAGAACGTAGCTTAATAAATATAAGCAATTTGATATAAATTTTGTACTTTTCCGCCTCCCCCAACAAAAAAAGAAAATTTACTCAATTTTATCGAACTCCACTAAATCCAAATCTGTTGCGTTCAATTAATTTATGGTCACTGTTCATTTTATTTATTTAAAGGATTATTGTTAATATAGTTATTATTTTTATTCCAAAAAAGTTTATAGATAAGAGAACGTAGCTTAATAGATATAAGCAATTTGATATAAATTTTGTACTTTTCCACCTCTCCCAACAAAAATAGAAAATTTACTCAATTTTATCGAACTCCACTAAATCCAAATTTGTTGCGTTCAATTAATTTCATGGTCACTGTTCATTTTATTTATTTAAAGGATTATTGTTAATATAGTTATTATTTTTATTCCAAAAAAGTTTATAGATAAGAGAGCGTACCTTAATAGATATAAGCAATTTAATATAAATTTTGTACTTTTCCGCCTCCCCCAACAAAAATATAAAATTTATTCAATTTTATCGAACTCCACTAAATTCAAATCTGTTGCGTTCAATTAATTTATGGTCACTGTTCATTTTATTTATTTAAAGGATTATTGTTAATGTAGTTATTATTATTATTCCAAAAAAAAATTATAGATATAAATTGAGTTGATTTAAAAAAGAAAATAGATGATTTTGTCTTACTAGATTAATATCATGGTTGATCTTTACAGTTGGATTAAATTATAGTTATGGTCTCCATGTTTTTAAATTGTTGATTTTGGTCTCTATAATTTCATAAAAGATTGGTAAAAAATTGTTTAAAGTATAAGGGCTAGTTGTTAAAATCAAACCAAAATTTTATAAAACGAACTCAAATCAAAATTAAATTAAATTATAAGGACTAATAATATTATTAATCCTACCTTATTTGTTATGTTACTGAGGGGTTGAACCCTTTATATTATAATCCTTAGCCCCTCTGGTCTTTTTTATAAGAAATTTGTTAAAATTAGTTAAAAGTAATAAATGTGTAAGAAATAATTTTTTATTTAAAGTATGATTTTATTTATAGGGTTAAGAGAGAATTAATAGTGGGAAAACGATGACAGAGAATGTATATGTAAAGGATGGGGAGAGAGATTATAATTAATTGGAGGAAATAAGAAAAAATGTAGTTAACTTTGGAACAATCTCAAATGAAATTTTATAAAAAGGATCAAAGCAATTAAAAAATTAGGATCTAATAAAGGATTGAAGGGAGTATTAATATTCCATGCTACTCTTATTACATAAATTAATGCAATAATTTACTTGGGCATCATCTATATTAAATGTATAAATCATATCTACGACGTGATTTTTTTTTTAAAAAAAAAACCTATAAATATGCGTGTTGAAATTACGCTTGTAACATGATTTCAAACATTCTCTTTTTCGGTCCAAAAAAAAAAAAACATTCTCTTTTGATTTTATTTAAGCTTAAATATAAAAAACCTCCTCGAACCTTAAACTTTTATATTTTGATTATTGACTCCCTGCCGTTAAAAATGGCACCCAATGATATGCCTAAAAAAATAGTTTATTGCTACTTTTGTACCTAAAAATATATAAGTCTTATGGATGTTCTGGTCAAAATTGTTTATTGCCAAATTTGCACAGTCGCCTTTAATTTTACATAGAATTTTATATATTTTACATAGAATTTTATATAAATAAGTTTGAAATCTTTACTTTCTCATCGGTCTAACCCCGGTTTAACTCTGGTTTGACTTCTATCTGACCTACTAACCCTTGACTCAGTGTCCCGACCGGTTCAATGTCTGGTCCGATTTTTAGTACCTTATTTCCAACATAATTAAGATATTGAAGTATTCTTTCTTGTTTCTATATTAAAAATATTTTTTACCCATTTTCATTGTAAAAAGAAAACTAAAATTTTTGAAAAATTTATAGTATATTGTAAAGATCATAATATGTATGTTAGATTTTTATTGGGTATTGTTCGTCATTAAACTAATTAACTATTTATAAATCAAATTTCATCAATTGAATTTCACTTCTTTAAAATCTTAAACTGCAAACCTAAATTAATTTCAATTATTTTTTAAGAAAATATCTTCAAGTAATTTTAGTTTCTCCGTTTTAATTTCATTTTTTATTATAAAATTTTGAGTGAAATATATTAACTACCCCTCTATTTTACCTGAATTATAGAAACTTTCCTTCTATTTTGAAAACCTATATAAATATCCCTTAAAATTAAAATACATGTTGTACAAACCTCCCTTGTATTTTAGAAATTTCATTTTCATCCACCCAACCTTTAATAGACCATTAAGTTTGACTCTTAAACTTGGATTTTGACCAATATGCCCACACCTAACAACCAAAAAATTTATAATAGATATAAATTCAAAATTTTTAATATATTATAAAATTTATTAATTTTTATTATCTTATAAAATTTATAATTTTTATTTTTCATCACTTTTATTAAAAATTATTTATTTAGATTTCTTTTAAATAGTTAAAAATAGTTTTAAAATATATTATATTTTATCATAGAGTATGAATGGAATAAGTTTGATTGTCGGAGAGATTATGTAAATTATTTAAATTTATAATTTTTGAACAATTGTTTTTGATAAAACATCTATAAGCACATTCAGTGTGTATATATTTATTAAAAGGGTTAATCAAATTTTCAAACAATTATTTATATCTATATTAACTAAATTAATTAAAATTGTGTCCCAATATAATTAAAAATATTAAATAAATATATTGGAAAAATAAAATTATGGAAAATAAAAAATGAAAACTCTTAAATTATTCATAACAATTTTAACCAAAAATATATATTTAGTATCAGGGTAAATTAGTAAATAAAATTTATTTTGATAAAAAAATTAATTAAAAAATATTTTTTTATAATATTCTTAACGACATTAAGATTTTGGATTTAAGTGTATGCTTTTAAAATAAAGAAGAGGTCGATGTAATTAAGACAATATGCAAAGGGTGTTAGAATATTTAACTCTAAATTTTTTGAACCTTTTCTGCTTTTCGGGATAAATATGAATAACACATCTCTTAATTGATATTTTCTTATTGATGAATTTTCTGTTATTGAATACTCATCAAATGAGCCATGGGAATACTAACAAGCAAAATATCAAAGAAAAATAACATAACAGATAGAGAAAAGCGTAAGAGGAACACTCTATTATAAAAATCAAAGTACACTCACAAATACAATAACTTTGCATTTAAATTTTTATAACCAAGGTGTCAATTTATTCACATCAAGACGTTTATTAAATTCCAGAAAAAAAATAATTATATACTCTTGTGTCAGTGATTTCTTTACAGAAAATTGTAGTATTTTATGTTAATCAAAATCCCTAAACAATATTAGTATATTAATATAATCAATAACAAATAGAATATGAAATAAGGCTATCGGATGAGATGTGAATCGGGGAGTGGCAAAGGATATGGAAACTTCCTATTCCTCAACTTTGTAGATTGTTCCTGTTGCTGTGTGCTTGAGGAATGCTCTTAACTAATTGGTAGAGCCCTGCGTGGAATGCCAAGTTCGGAGGACTGCCCATATGCATCATTATGCCGAAATAAAATTCTCCCGGCAAGCATAAGCGTCCGTTTTCTTTTGTTGAGAATATGCTCGGTAGATGGATTGACGGGAACATAAGGCAATCTTGCTAGCGAAGATCATATTGGAAAAGGGAATAGCCTTTGTGTAGAGTTGTGGGCAGTTCTCTGGGGCTGAAACGTGGCTGGGAATTTCAATGGAGGTGGGTTGTTATTGAGATTGACTAGCGAAGTTGTGGATCCTATCGCCTCAGGTTGGACTGAAAACGATGGTTTTTCTTTGAATGCAAAAAGTTTAAAATTTACGTATCACTCTTGTTTGCACCATGCTGAAGAGAGAGGAAAGGATAAATTTATATTGAAACAATCAACTGATGGTTGTTTTTTTTTCTATAAAATCTGCATATCACTTTCTTTGAAACATGGCTAGGAATTTCAATGGAGGTGGATTATTATTGAGACTGATTAGTGAAGTTGACTTTCTTTGAAACATGGCTGGGAATTTAAATGGAGGTGGGTTGTTATTGAGACTGACTAGCGAAGTTGTGGATCTTGTTGCCTCAGGTTGGACTGAAGACCATGGCTTTTCTTTGGATGCAAAAAGTTCGAAATTTGCATATCACTCTTTTTAGCATCCATGGTGAGGAGAGAGGAAAGGAAAAATTTATATTGAAACAATCCACTGATGGTTGTTTTCTTCTTGTAAAATCTGCATATCATTTTCTTTAGCTGGTACCCATTAGTAGGCAGACATTATTTGGAACAAACTATGGAGATGGCAAGCCGCGAAGAAGATAAGATCTTTCATATGGCTGTTTATGCATGCAAGACTCTTACAACAAAATTGAGATTCCAGATAGGCATGGCAGAATCAGCCAATTGTCCATTTGGTTGTCAATAGGAGGAAGACTCCATGCACCTGATAATAAATTGTGTGAAAGAGAGGCAACGATCACAGTCAATGGTTTCACCAAATGTGTGGGAGAAGTTCTTGTCTTCCCAATGAATAAATGGGGTTAAACGGAACCTAAGAAATGAAGTAGGGAAGAACTTAACCAAGAAACTTTCTTGGACAATCCTTTTAGATATATTTGTTGGGATATTTGGATAGTTCGTTGCAGCAAACTTTTTGATGCAAATCAGATAGATGTACAAACTAATGCAAATTCTAGTCTGTTTAGAGTGTATTTTGGCCATGACCTGTTGGAGAATTGTTGTTTCAATAGCAACATATACACTAAAACCCAAGAGGATCATATCATGAATGATGACTTTGTTAAGCTATAGGTAGATGGTTTTGTCCTCCATGATGGAAGGAGTGGTTGTGGAGATGCCATTTGTGGTGAAAGGGTTAGTTAGATATGTTGTTACAGCTAGAGCCGGTAAATTGGGCTGAGTCCGTCGAGCTAGTCCGTTTAGGTCCGAGCCCATCAAGAACCGGGTTTATGATTTAGAGAAAAAAAATAGAGGCGGGTCTAAAAGGACCAGCCTAGACCATTTAGATTTTTTTTTTTAGAAAAAACAAAGTGAACAGTGTAGCTACTAATTGGGAAAAGAATAGAAAAGAAAGAAAGTTGACCGACTCCACTACTCCTGCTCCAGACTGCATCTTTGACTCTCTCCCTTTCTCACTCTCTACCTCTCACTCTCTCACATCACAGTCGTTTAGTCTTTGGAAGTCGGAAGACCAAGCTCACCTCAGCCACTCGACTGACGACCGTCGCCACTCACACCACCGACGAAGGACAAGCAACGCCGACAGCCGAACGTGGAAGCGAACCCCTACCAAACTCGCTCAGAATCCACACTGCTCACTCCTCAGACCTCAGATCCGATCCTCCAACCCCTCCCCTGCTCTCTCGTCTCGACTATCGGCGGCGGCGCTCTTAATCTCTGATCTACGTCTAGCCGTAAATCTCTCTGCTTTTGTGCTTTTGTTTAGTACTACTACTAATTAATATATTAATCTAGTCTTCTAGTGATCTTTGTGCTTTTGGTAGTGTGATTATGTGAATATGATGTTTGGTTATTTGACTGTTTGATATTGATTTGTTAATTTTGATAATACTATGATATCAAATATGTTTTAATTATTTGCACAAGAATCATTTCTAAACTTTCCTCTATGGCTCTGTCATTGCACTGAAGCTGTGGCCTTTATTCTCCTATTGGATTGGAATTATTTATTGCTACACCTGCAATTTCAATAGACATAGGATGTGTTTGTTTTGACGATTGGATAAGTAATTTATTTTTATTTAAATTTATGGAATCTTAAGATTGAAAAAAAGTTAGATTTAGTAAAATGATGAGTGTTTGGATTAGTGATTGGATAAGTAACTTATGTAAAAATGAATGATACGATGTTTGGTTTGACTTTTGCATACGTGACTTTTGTATTAATTAAGAGAAAAAAATTGAAAAAATTATGAAAAAAGAAAAAATAAAGGACTAATTGTGGAAAAAGAACTCATTGGCAACTTAATTGTCAAATGAGACCTGGGAAGATATCTGCATTTGTTAAAGTGGCATTCTTGGTGATAAATTGATCCAAACCATCCAATGGCGATAATGTTACCACAAATAAATTATTTAAACTAAATTTAATGGGTAAAAATACTATATAGAAATTAATTTAGGGAATATCATTATAAAGGACCTCATTAGCCTAATATTTGCTGAAAGGGACCTGACCTGAATTGTCATTATTTTCGTAGGACTAAAAGACTGAAATGCCCTTAATGAGAAAATAGAGGGTAAATGAAAGCAAATTGAAATAGAACCAGCAAATTGCCTGAAATAGAACCAGTGAATATTTTTGATGTTGAAGGTGCGTGAAGTTGAAGAGGGAAGGGCGGACTCGATGGAGAGAGTCGGACGAGAGTGTGGGGTGGCGGAGTGTGGGTCTTGGAGGCGGCGGTGCAGGATTGATCTCTGTTGTGGCGACGAGGCGAGGTCTTAGGGTTGTTGCTGTGGCGACGGCGGTGGCGGCCTCTCCAAATAGTAGCGCTCTGAAGAGCACCAAACATTCGAGGTTTGTGTTCCTGTTTTTCTCGTTCTTCATTTTATCATCACCATTATTAATGTTACTTTGATTTTCTTGGATCTTGGCATGTTTTGTAATGTTACTTTGAGGTGAGGGGTAGTGCTTGTTTATTGTCGATTTCCATTAATGGTGTGTATTATGTAGTATTGTTTTATTTTGAATGAATGGATGAAGTCATATGAGTGCAACAAATCTAACTTTGAGGTAGCAGAATAATAGTTTTAGTACATTTTCTTTCTTTTTCTATCTAACATCATTCAGTATTAGGGTCTCACTTCTTATAAGATGCATGAACTAGATGATTTTTGAAGTTTGTAATGACTTTTGGCTAGCAACTAGATTTTTTAAATTGGTTCAAAGTTCGAAATGGAATATCTCCCCTTAACTTAAGGAACCTTTCAATATACTTGACTAATGACCCTCCAAATTTTAAGTTTGCTAGGAATTCTCCTATTAACTTCTCCTTACATACCCAGGACACTGTCTATTTCTGCAGACAACATAATAAACAAATTAGGTCATAGAAATGTCTTGTTTATGTAGGAAAGAATGTCAATAAAAATGACGATAAAGCCATCTATCAATTCTATATTTCCAAATTAGGCCACATCTTATGTATTTATGTGTAGTCCTTGAAGCCTATGCTTCAAAGACAATCCATCTCTAGTGATGCTTCTGTAAACTCATTGCTATGCAACTAGTGTTGCCAGAAGCCTGGTAGCTAAGCGCTGCACTTTATAACTTGTACCATAGCATGCTATAGATGATCATGATATGGAATGTATTTGCGTGGCTATATATGAATTATAGCATATAGTTTTAATATATGAAAATAAGAAAGTAGAATGTATTGTGTAATGCAAGAGTTCATTGAGAAGTTGGAAGGCGGAAACTGATAACAAAAACATATATTCTATGTGCCTTGAGAACATTGTATTTATGCATTAGAATCTTAATGCAATAGTTTCTGTATTTCTCTTTCGTGTTATTTTTTGTCAATGAATCATTTGATGTTATGTAACTGGAAGAGTGCTTTAGGAAGGCATAAGTGAATAAGTTTTATAACACGGTACTTTATTGAACTATATTCCCTTAAAGCACATATATTTCTGGATCTCTCCCTGCAGCATCACTATCATGTCTATGTGAATCTTGTTAGAAATCGGTACTCTTAGAGCATAGGCTTTTCATAGCTTGGAAACACATGCTTAGTTATGGAAATGATATTCCAATCAAGTTAGAAGTTCAAATATCATAATGTTTGTTCATTCCTGCTTGATCCAATAGTTATGGACTATTAAGAAATAGGAATTCACTCCTAAGAAGCTAACAGAACCAGAACAAGACCACGCCAAGGAAAATATAGAGTAATAAAGAAGACCAGCCTACACTGTCAAACTGACAAAGTGACGATATTGGAAATATACAGTTCAGTTGAAAATGACAGAGATGTGGAAAATCAAACTAGCAACTTCAAGGGAGCTAGAGACTTCCATAGGGGATGGAAAAGCGAATGTGTAAGTTGAGATTACTATTTAAGTTTTACGTTATAATAACTTACACTCCACATGAGAGTGCTAATCAACTAGCATTGCAGGTTGTAACACTCATTTCACATATTTTGGTCGAAGAACAAAAATATAGTGATGCAGGACGCGTTACATGTCATATCTTCCAGCCTATTTTTATGGTGAGTCTAACGTAATCGTATTTTCTTCAGTTATTTGTAATATTATTAATTCGTCGGATTGTCATTTACATTGCATAAGGATCGTATGTTAGGAGATATAGACAATTGGAAGGTTGACAATCACATAAGATTCATTGACCTTGACAAATTAGGATACAATATATCAGAGTGTGATTTTGTGTTCGCGCATGTGGTCCGTGATCATAATGTGAGTATATTGGTACATTACTTATTATAGTTGCACTTTATTTGACTGGGAACGTGTTTGTACAGGAAGACATGGATTAAAAGCGGGTTGATATGGTCTGGTGGTTAGTAGCCCATGAGCAGAATAAACATCGGGACATGATCATGCATAGCATTGAAGGTTGAAAACGTGGGAAAATAAGGAGAAAGCAGTCGACATTATATTTATACTGTTCATATTGAAGTTTGTCATCATCTTTTATTGCGATGTAAATGAAACTCAATTATGAATAGACAATTTTGGTATAGAAGTACTTATTTTGTATATTACGCGTGGTCTATAAACACTCTTCCCCTATGTGCACCACTTATTCCTTAACTTTTCCCTACGTACAAGAACTCTACCCTCTGTGAAAAAATTCTTCCATGTGTGCAAGATGTCGAGGAATGTGCAATGATCTATCCCTACGTGCAAAACTTCTTCTGTATGCAAAAGATCTCCCACTAGGATTCATTTTCATTATCTCCCACTATGTGCGAAAACTCTTGCTTTACGTGCAAGAACCCTTCCCTATGTGCAAAAACTTTTTCTTATGTGCAAGAACTCTTCCCTGTGTGCAACAATCTAGCACTACGTGCAAAACTTCTTCCATGGTTGCAAAATATGTTCCACTTGGCTTCCTTTTTAGTCTTCATATGTGTCATATAACCATGTGCAAAAACTCTTTCTCTACGTGCGAAAAATCTTCCCCTACGTGTGAAAATTCTTCCTTGTATGCAAAAACTCTTCCGTATTAGTTAAATGTCTTCCACTTAACCATGTGCGAAAGATCTTCCCCCATGTTCAACTCATCTTCCCTTATATGCAATAACTCTTCCTTGTATGCAACAACTCTTCCCTATGCGCAAGAACTCTTCCTTGTGTGCAAAAATCTTCCTTATTAGTTAAATGTCTTCCACTTAACCATGTGCAAAATATCTTCCCCCATGTTCAACACATCTTCCCTTATGTGCAAGAACTATTCCCTATGTGTAAGAACCCTTCCTTGTATGCAACAACTCTTCCCTATGTGCAATAACTCTTCCTTATGTGCAAAAACTCTTCCCTATTAGTTAAATGTCTTCCACTTAACCATGTGCGAAAGATCTTCCCCCACGTTCAACACATCTTCCCTTATGTGTAAAAACTCTTCCCTATGTGAAAAAACTCTTCCTTATGTGCAAGAAATCTTCTTTGTATGCAACAACTCTTCCTTGTGTGCAACAACTCTTCCCTATTAGTTAAATGTCTTTCACTTAACCATGTGCGAAAGATCTTCCCCCATATCCAACTCATCTTCCCTTATGTGCAAGAACTCTTCCCTATGTGCAAGAACTCTTCTTTGTATGCAAAAACTCTTCCTTATGTGCAAAAACTCTTCCTTGTGTGCAAAAATCTTCCCTATTAGTTAAATGTCTTCCACTTAACCATGTGCGAAAGATCTTCCCCCATGTTCAACACATCTTCCCTTATGTTCAAGAACTCTTCCCTATGTGCAAGAACTCTTCCTTATATGCAACAACTCTGCCCTATGTGTAACTACTCTTCCTTGTGCGCAAAAACTTTTCTCTATGTGCAATACATGTTTCATTAGTTCAATGTCTCTTCTAATTGGGTTCATTTAGTGCTCATAAGTGTTATTGAACCATGTGTGAAAGATCTTCCCCCACGTTCAACATATCTTTCCTTATGTGCAAGAACTCTTCTCTATGTGCAAAAACTCTTCCATGTGTGCAATTATCTAACCCTAAGTGGAAAGCCTCCCATGGATTCAAAACATCTACCACTTGGGTTCATTTTAAGTGTTTGTAAGTGTAACATAACCATGTGCAATAAATCTTTCCCTACGTGCAAAAACAAGTCTATTTGCAACAACTTTTTGCTGTGTGCAAGATGTGACCCTATATGCAACAGATCTTTCCCTATAGCCAGAAGGTAGGACGTTTATGTGTGCACAGCTAAGGAGAAGAAGCTAAGGAAGACGTCAATCACTTGTTCTGTTTCTTACGCAGGCAATTCGCTGGTTCTATTTCTGTTTCCTTTTCATTTGCCTATCTTTTCTCATTAAGGGCATTTCAGTCTTTTACTCTTACAAAATTAATGGCAGTTTAGGTTAGGTCCCTTTCAGCAAATATTAGGCAAATGAGGTCTTTTATAACGATTTTCCCATTAATTTATGACATGTTTATATAAAAAAAATTGATTAGAAAATCATAAAACAACTAAATAATAAATCTAAACTGATTAAAATTAATTATTAATTATTCTTTACATTTCTAGAGTCATATATTAACAAAACTCAAAACTTGCTTAAACTCTTATCCCAAAGTATTCTCTAATTAGCAGAAGATTACTATCTAAAGAAAGAGAAAATTATTTAGAACATTTTTCATAAAAGAAGTTTTGTGATTGGAAGTGATTTTGAGTACCTCATTGATCCCCAAAAATATAAAAATACTCATATGAATATTTTTTATACACATACAGGCACATAAGCTCTAATAAGCTTCATTTTGAGGCTTATGACTTTTTCCAACTTATGACTTTTTTCACCTTAAATCCAATCGCTGAAACAAACACCTATTTTAACAGTTTTACTGTTCAAGTCCGTTTGTTGCACTGTTTAAGCCTGTTTTCCTCCTTAAACGCTGAAACAAACATGCTGATAGTTAGCTTGATGAATAAGTCTTTTCAAAATCCTATTCCAAAAATACATGTTTTATTTTTGTGTTTTACCTTTCATTTGGTTTTTGTCTCCTCAATTTCAAATTTAAAACATTATACGTAAAAGAATAAAAAATATTATTATAATGTATTTCATTTTTTAAAAAAATGAGCACACACAATAAAAATTTTCATACACTTGAAGGAGGTTATTTCTATATATGAATTAAAATAACGAAATCACTTATAATGTTATCCTGAACAGGGGAACTTGTTGGTGTGGCTCTTGCAAAAATATAAGCATTGGGAATGCCTTCTGGTGATTGTAGTGCAATATGTTGTGGGCGGTTTGTACAAAACTATGGTGAGAATTCAGCATTTGAAACATTGAACCAAGTTTTATGCATTACATCTATTTATAACTATATAGATAATGCATGGCTGCGCTTTTGCATGTAGCTCAAATATAACTTCATTCCGTGATGCAACAAGGGTTTCTTTGGGCCTCAATTGAAATAGATGATGGCTTTGCTGAATATTGATGATAAATTTTTACTTCTGTTCTTGGAACTGAAAGATACATGTATTGTTAGTGATCTTTGCGGTATTATTTATTGTAAAAGTCGAAGCTATTATCCCCACGCAACACACAAAGGTATGCTGCGTGAGTACAATGTACTAAATTAGCATCACAATCATGCATCAAGCTAATAGCTAAGATTTTGGTATCTAAAACAAGAAAAACATATCAAACAAACATCAACTAAAGCAAAAGCCTGATAAAATTAAAAAAAAAAAATGATATTATGTATAAGGTATCAATCATATTACAAACTTGCTTAGGATCAATACAGCTTAGAATCATAAGGTCGTCCATGCAACACACGGGATACACGTCTAGTTTACAATATACTACCTCCGGTTCTAATTATAAGGTAAAGATGACTTTTTTTGGAGAGATTAAGGAAGCTAAATAAGTTACTTAATCATATAATATGTTATGTATCATTAGATTATATATTAGTTTATTAGTCAAACTAATTAGTTTGAGGAAAAAAAATAAAAATAAAAATACTCTAAATTAATTTAATTAGCTTCCTTAATTTCTCCAAAAAAAATCAATTTTATCTTATAATTAGGACGGAGGGTGTAACTCAAATTTCCTTCTTAGTTGACAAATACATAGAAAAAACATTGCATCAACGGAAAAAAAGTTAACACAAGCTAGTCTAGTAGCACTAAAGAAAAAACCTTGCACCGATGGGAAAAAAAAAAAGTTGACAATTAAAGCTAGTCTAGTAGCACAGTGACCAAAGTGATTTTGAATGTGTCCCAGATAGGACTGGAATGGTTTCACACTACGTCTCATGTCAAGAACATATCTTACGAACACGATCTAGTCCAGCAGCACAAAGACCAAATAATTAGGGACTACGGAAAAATATGATATTCAAAGAAAACAAATTACACATTCTTGCCTCACTCTATAATTCATGACATACAATTATCTTAGTTGTTAAAAAAGAGTTTTAGGTAAAAAAAAGTATTTATGATTAAAAAAAAATCCACGTTATAGACCGCTTATAGCAATAGCTGGTCTAAAAGTGGACAATTTTTTTCAATTAAATGTCCATTTTTTAGACTAGCCGGATTTTCTAGACTGGTGTGCCATATAAGATAAAGTTGACTTCTTTTTAGAGAGATTAAGGAAGTTAATTAAATTATTTTAGAATATTTTTATTTTTATTTTTTTCCTCCAAACTAATTATTTTGATTAATAAACTAATATATAATCTAAAAATACATAACATATGATATGATTAAGTAACTTATTTAGCTTCCTTCATTTCTTCAAAAAAAATCAACTCTGTCTTATATTTAAGATCGGATGGAGTACCAAACTTTTTTATCCACACCAGTCCTAAAATGGCCGTTTTAATGGGAATTAAAATCCATTTTTCTACTTGATATTAACTATGGGCTAAGATAAAGGAAATTATTCAGTGAAAAGGAGGGCAAAAAAGAAAAATAAATTCTAAAAATTAGAAAGAAATTAATTAGTTACCTCGTTTTTAATCAAAGAAATCACAGTTCAAGTCATTAGCACCGAGCAAAAAGTACCTGACACCCTTGTAGATCTGATATGAACCAAAATGAAAAGGAGAAAAAGAAAATCACAAGGTATTAAAGATGAATTAGAATATTACGCCAACAATCCTAGTTAGATAGAGTGAAAAGAATGAGAGATTGAGGTGCAGAAATTCGCTGTGACAGGACAAAGCATGTATTGTAGACTTACCGTTTTGCTAAGCACAACACCAAAACCCAAAGAACTCAGTCATGTGCCAGAAAGAAGGAGAAATATGAGCAAGAACCAAACTCAGCCGCAATATATATGCTCCTACATGAGTCTGTTTAATAGTATTTTTTTAATTTTTAATTTTAATTTTAATTTTAATTTGAGAGTTGCATTAAAGTCTACTCAGACTTGTGATGAAGCATTTGGAGATCAAATGGATTTTTTATTGGTACATCTCACGAAGCTCTTCAGACATCAAATCAGAAAGCCATAATCATATTGTTGTCTCTTTCACTTATTTTAGGTGGTGCTATTACTACAAGCTATTTCTTTTCTCGAGCAATCCCATTTTACCCATTTTCATGATAGATATTTTGCAGCCTTAAGTTTGAATCCCACTGAAAGAAGAAATTTGAATCTGAAGAAGACGACCACGAAGTTGATCAGACTCAGAGTCACATGCGTAGTTTAACCTTGCGCGGCCATTGGTCCAAGACCAAGACCTAGACCATTGCACTACAAAAGATTTATATATAAATAAAGGTTTAAGAAACGTCTAGAACTCTAAATTATTTTTTAGGTGCATATAGTGTTTTAAGAGCATTTTATGGTACTTTCAGCACTCTAAAATATTTTTCTTGTGCAACCTGTACCCCAAAATAATTTTTTCAGATATGTCCAGTACTCTAAATTGATGCATCCAATACCTTAAAATATTTTTTCATGTGTATCAAATACTCTAAATTACTTAAATTATTAATTGTAAAATTGCACTAAAAAATATTTTAGAGTGATGAATCCATCTAAAAAAATACTTCAAGTGTTCTATGTATAACAAAATGCTTTAAAGCATTAGATGCATCTAGAAATATACTTCATCGTGTTACATGAAAGTTAACCCCAAAATATATGTACTGCTTGGCATTAATCAAAAACTGATATTTTATTATTAATACATTTCAATAATCATCACCAACATAAATATATGATCAAACCTACACCACTCACCAAAAAAAAAAAAAAAAAAACCTATTCCACGCAAGCTCCTGAGTCAAAACACTTTTCCTAAGAGGTTGGCGAACATTTATTGCATATGTGATATATCACGTAGTGAAGTTTTCCATTTTCATGCTGCATCCTTATGGCTGCAGATCAGAGGAAAGGCGAATCGGAGGTTAACTTACATTTTGAGGAAATGTTTTTAATTACATGTGACAGAGACTAATCAGATTTATGGCACTCACTGGCCACCGCAAGGCGGTTCGTTTCAACTCTTCAATGAGCAGGATTTCAAAATTTAAATTGTTTGCTTTTTTGTTTTTTGTTTCCATAAACCGTTTTATAAAACAAGTTTTGAAAAAAAAAAAAAAAAGTGTTTGGATAGTAGTTTTAAAATATTAGATTTGAAAATATAAAAAACAAAAGAATTAGTTTCAAAGAATTGTTGTTATAACATCAACTTTGATAACAAAGAGAGGAAAAAATTGTTTGATTGATTTACTTTATATTATATTGATACAACAACAACCATTATACTACTAGGTGAGTTCAGTTGTATAGATTACATGACACTATAGAGTTCTATCTACTATATATAACCAGAAAAAAATTAACAGTAAAATTTAATTCCGTCACTAAAATTAGCAACAATATTTAGTCGCCAATGGTGACATGGCAGCAGTCAATGGTTGTAATGAGATTCCTGTCAACAATGGCGACATAGTTGTGATTGGCAGCTGTCGCCAGTTGTGACAAGAGTTATTGATGGCGGCGACGTGACCATGATTGATGATGGTGATGTGGTAGTAGTGAGGGCAGTGATGTGGCGGCAGCCGCAGGGACATGTGGCATTTTCAAGCCCTCAAAGTTAAAATGGAGAGTTTCCAATTTTTTAAAACAAAAAATACAAAATACTATTCAAAAACTAAAACATCTAAATATGGTTTTGGTTTCTTAATTTTTAAAAATAAACTCTTTTCGTCTTATTTATAAGTCCATTTTGATGAAAAAGTTTTGTTCTTATTATAAATCAAATTTTAAAGTAATAAATGATTTTTTTTTTATTTTTTGCTTCTATTAATTATAATAAAAAAAGAATTTGTTTATGTTGACTTTTAGAACCAATCATTAATAAGGGTAAAATAGAAAAATTAGCTTATAACTAATAAGTTAACTAACTCATTGAAATGGTATGTGAGAGTTAGTAAATTTAGACTTATAGATAAAACTAGAGTGATATTACTACTTTTTGGTTTTGAAACATCCAACTAAAAACAAATTGCTAAACAAGTTTATTATTTTTTAAAAATAAGAAAACAAACAAGAGCAAAATATCTGCCAACTTTTTTGTTTTCGATTCACTGGGTTGCCTCCAACTTTATTATTATATGCCGCCATAAAAATTAACATCCACACAACATCTCTTTCTCAAGAATTATTTCAGTTGCTCTGTTCCATTTTGGTTACATATTCAAATAATCTCAATTATATAATGATGAATGTATATTAATATTAATGCTTGTTATATTCCCCAAAAATACAACGACTCAAAAATATGGTATCTTTTTTTTTTTTTTTTTTGGTAAAAAAAATATGGTATCTTCGATCATCAGCGTCATTTGGGCTCTAAAATTCTCATTTATTTATTGACAGTTTTGGACGAGGATCTACACAAAGTATAGCATTCGCAACATAACTCCAGGTCTTAGAAGTCAGAACCTTGTATAATTTATTCTATGGTTCAATTCCATCAACTCTCATAAATCATTTCCTCTATCATTAATTGCCTCAGATTTCTCCAACAATTACTTGTGTAGCAGTCTTCCACAAGTAATTGTAAGAAAAATACTTACATAGTTACATATTTAAGGCGCCATATCAGTTGAACTCTATCCTTTTTTTTTTCTTTCCAGAAAAAGTCAATTTTATTGATCACAAACAAAGGAATTACAAACACCAATAACCGAAATCAAGAAAAACACTCAAAAACCTATTAGTACAACCTAAACACACCACTAAACCAAAAGATACTAATAAAAAACAACATCAGATAACTAAACAAACAAACTAAACACATTACCTCCAGCTTCAAACCATATTAACCAATACCTTCTCGTTTGTACTTGTTATTTAAGCAAACTTCATTCTCATTTATGAAATGCAAAACTACATATTTATATACAATCAACGTAATCTGAAACCTATTTCTAATCCTGTACATTTTCATCAATTCTTGTTCGGCGGCGGATATCATTCTTGACTTCTAACACTCCCCCTCAAGTTGGAGCATATATATTAATCATGCCCAACTTGTTACAAAGATATTGAACCCGTGTTCCATTTAAGGCTTTTGTCAGAAGATCTGCCAGTTGGTCGTCAGACCGTATGTGCCCTGTAGATACAATATTTTCTTTAATCTTATCACGAATAAAATGACAATCAATCTCAATATGTTTTGTTCTTTCATGAAACACAGAGTTCGATGCTATATGAAGTGTTGCTTTATTGTCACACCATAGTTTTGCAGGCAATGTAGTAGTGATGCCAATTTCTTTCAAGAGTTGAAATACCCACACAATTTCTTGTACTGATTGTGACATGGCTCTGTATTCCGCTTCTGCACTTGATTTTGACACGACTCCTTGCTTCTTACTTCTCCAAGATATCAAATTTCCACCAACAAACACACAGTAACCCGTAGTAGATCGTCTTGTGGCCTTAGATCCTACATGATCCGCATCACAAAAACACTCTACTTTAAAGTGTCCATAATCTGTATAAAGAATACCAAGACCCAGAGAACCTTTCAAATACTACAAGATATGTTCTAAAGCTTCCCATTGTGCCACTGTTGGTGATGTCATGAATTGGCTGAGTCTACTGACTGAAAAGGTTATATCAGGACGAGTTACTATTAGATAATTCAGCTTACCAATGAGTCTTCTACATCTCTCAGGAAATGGAAACGGCTTCAATTTCTCTGGATCAATCTTCTTCTTTAAATCATCAGGAAGCTCGTCAAACATACTAGCATCAAGATCTAAGAAGGGATTTAAAATCATAGGAATGTTGCTTGGTGCCGCTCCAAGCTTTCCAGTCTCCTTTAAGAGATCGAGAACATACTTCCTTTGACTCAAAAGAATACCTTTGTTGCTTCTCAAAACTTCAATACCAAGAAAGTACTTTAATGACCCCAAATCTTTTGTCTGGAAGTGAGAATTTAAGAAGATTTTAAGTTCTAAGATTCCAGAAATGTTACTCCCTGTAATCACAATATCATCAACGTACACTACTAGAAGAATCATTCCTGCTTCAGATTGCTGATAGAATACAGAGTGATCACACTTGCTTTGACTTAATCCAAACTTCTTGACTACATCACAGAATCGCTCAAACCAAGCACGAGGGCTTTGCTTTAGACCATACAATGACTTCTTAAGGTAGCATACTTTCCTATTCTCCCCCTGAGCAACGAACCCAGGTGGTTGCTCTATATAAACTTCTTCAAGGAGATCACCATTCAAAAATGCATTATTAACATCCAATTGATGCAAAGACCAATGATTTGTGGCAGCCAAAGAGATCAAAAAACGAACAGAGGTTAGCTTAGCCACAGGAGAGAAAGTCTCTGAGTAATCAATACCATAAGTTTGTGCATATCCTTTGGCAACAAGTCGAGCTTTTAATCGTTCCAAAGAACCATCTGCCTTGGTTTTAACAACAAACACCTATTTACATCCAATGGCTTTCTTCCCAGGAGGGAGATCAACAAGGGTCCAGGTACCAGCTATTTCAAGGGCCATAAGTTCTTCGGCCATTGCGGTACGCCAACCAGGATGAGTCAAGGCTTGATGAAGGGTAGTAGGGATGGAGATGGAATCTAGGGTGGCCACAAGAGAAGAAGAAGGAGAGGATAAATTCTGGTAAGAGACAAAGGATGATATAGGATAGGTACATTCAACATATCTTCTGGGAGGATAACGAGAACAGGTACCTTTCCGGAGGGCAATAGGTAGGTTAGTAGAGGGAGTTATTTCAGGATTATGGGCAACTGTATTAGGAACATCAATGGAATCATGACCAGAATCCGTCGGTGAAGCAGCGATTAGAGAAGGCAAAACATTGGTGGCATCGATATCATTGATGATAGCAGGTTCTGGAACAGCAGCTTGTACTGGTGAGAGAGGGACACGATAAACCAGGACATCATGAGACTCAGTAATGACAGATGGAGACTCAAAGGAGGTTGATGATGAGAAGAAAGGAGAAGACTCATGAAAGTACACATCAGTGGACACAAGGTAACGATGAAGATCAGGAGAGTAACACTGATAACCTTTTTGAACTCTAGAATAGCCAAGGAAAATACATTTAAGGGACTTGGGATCAAGTTTACTAACACTAGGACGTACATCCCAAACAAAATAGACACAACCAAAGATTTTAGGATCAATAGGAAACAACTTAGTGGTAGGAAACAGAATGGAATATGGAATATCCCCACCAAGAATAGCCGAAGGCATGCGATTGATGAGAAAACATGCAGTAGATACAGCATCAACCCAAAAAATTTTAGGGACTGAGGAATGAAACATGAGGGCCCGGGCAGTTTCTAAAAGATGTCGGTTCTTTCTTTTAGCAACTCCATTTTGAGCAGGAGTATCAACACAAGAGGATTGGTGAAGAATACCATGACTTTGCATGTAATCGGTGAAGGGGGCGGAAAAATATTCTTTTGCATTATCACTTCGTAAAATTTTCACAGGAGTATTAAACTGGGTTTGAATTTCAGCATAGAAATTACGAAAATGAGTAAACAATTCAGAACGTTGTTTTATTAAGTAAAGCCAAGTTGTTCGGGAAAAATCATCAACAAAAGTAACAAAATAATGATAACCAGTCTGGGAAAGAACTGAATAAGGACCCCATATATCAGAATGTATCAACTCAAAGGGGGACGCAGCCCGTTTATTTACGCGAGGTGCCAAATGAACACAATGGTATTTGGCAAACTGACATGACTCACAATCTAAAGTAGACACAGAAGAAAACTGAGGATACAATTTTTGGAGAGACGATAGCGACATATGACCTAGACGACAATGAATGTTAAAGAGAGACGACCCACCAGAACAAGCAACAGAATGTGGCACCTGATTATCAAGGATGTAATGTCCACCAGATTCACGCATTGTATTATTTTTTACATGCCTCCATCTTAGAAGGCTTAGATGAACTTCCTATATGGACGGTATAGTTAGTCCTCCTTTATGGATGGTATAGGGTACTACCTACATGGAAGGTTTTACCTCCCATAAAGAAGGCTAGATTTGTCCATTTTCATGCACCTTTTGGTTGTATATTTATGTTTTAGAATTTAATATTAAAGTTTTATGCAATATTTATGAAGTTTTCAATTTATTTTGGTTTTATTTTTAATTTCATTATGAGCTAAATTTCTATTTTCCTAGGGTGATGATGTAACTTACTAATGACGGATTGAATCTTAACTTTTTAAATCTATTTTTAATTTTTCCTTCATGTGTGTAGATCCTATAATTAAAACCATGACTTGCAAATGAAATAGGAATATATTCATATGAGATGTGTAGTCTTACTAAGTTCCATAAATTTTAATGCATAATTAATTACTTAAATTCATATAGGAATATATTGGATTAGCAATTAATTATAGTATTGCTTAACCTTGGAAGAGGCTAGTAATTAAATTAGGGAAACTTGACTATCAATTATATGGAATAAATTGGACTAGAATAGATAAGTGATTTAATTCAAAATTTGTTAAGTGAATTCTGCCCCTTAGGGCTTTTTCTTATAATTGCTTTCATATTATTTGCACTCATATTTAATCATTTTATTTTGTGTTCTCAATCACCAACTAATCGATCGACTAAATAGAATTAAAATTACCTATTTTGGTTCTTAGTGATCAATCATCGTGGGAACGATAGTCTACTCACTTCTATATTACTTGATTACGACAGTGTACACTTGCACTCTTAATAAATTTTTTATACTCATAACAAGGTTTTGGCGCCGTTGTCAGGGATTGTAGTAATTAATATCAATACCAAGTAATTTTAATACTAATTTGGTCTTTATAGTATATTTGTTTTTCTTTTTGGTGTTTTGTGTTTCTTTTCAGGCTTTTGCTTAGTGCATGACTAGATCAAAGGAGACTGAATTACAACCTTTTAATTATGAGATCGAGAAAACTTGTCAAAGAAATCAAAAATTTTGAAAGCAGTTTACTTCAATCCTAAGCAATCAAATGGCAAATCTGGCAGAAGAAGTAACAGATACCAAAACACTTCGTGACTATGCAACACCAACAGTCATGGGGACAAATTCTAGAATCAGAAGACCGCTAGTAGTAGCTAACAACTTTGAAATCAAGCCTGCAATTATCCATATGATGCAAGCAAATCAATTTGATGGTTTACTAACAGAAGATCCTAATGCACATATAGCCAACTTCCTAGAAATCTGTGACACATTCAAGCATAATGGTGTTACTGATGATGCCATTAGACTTGGACTTTTCCCTTTCTCACTCAGGGATAAGGCTAAGAGCTGGTTACACTTGCTACAGTGGGAATCATAACTACATGGGAAGTCTTGGCATAGAAATTTTTGGCAAAATACTTTCCTTTATGAAAAACTGCTAAATTGAGGAATGAAATTGCCTTATTTTCCAAGTATGAACTAGAAAGCCTCTATGAAGCCTGAGAAAGATATAAGGAGTTACTGAGGAGATGCCCGCATCATGGGTTGTCAGATTGGTGGCAACTGCAGACTTTCTATGATGGGATGACACATACTACCAAAATTCTTATAGATGATGCAGTTAGAGGATCTTTAATGGGAAAAAATATAGATGATGCTTACAATCTACTTGAGGAGATGGCAACCAATGCATACCAATGGTCTTCTGAACGTAATATTTCAAAGAAAGCACTTGGAGTGCACGAGCTGGATATTCTTACAACTTTGTCTTCTCAAGTTGCATTTATATCCAAGCAAGTAGGCTTATTGACAAATCAAGCAAATGTGATCAGCACTCATGTTGAAACCTGTTATCGATGTGGAGGACCTCATGTGAGCACGCAATGTCAAGAAGGACACCCATTCATGACAGAGAAAGCTCATTTCATCAGAAATCAAAAGAATGACCCATTCTTAAACACCTACAATTCAGGTTGGCGAAATCATCCAAACTTTGATTGGAGGAATAATAAAAATGCGTTTAAGCCGTAAGGGAACTATCAACTACTAGCTCTTCAACAACCAAATCAACCACAATAGAAAGTGAATGTGGAAGATGCACTTGCTCAACTAACCATGAATACATCTCAATTCATGGCTAGGAAAAATGTAATACTCAAAGGCCAAGAAGCCTCAATAAAGAACTTGGTGATCTAAATAGGCCAAATTGCAAATATGTTAACTCCAAGCAACCAAGAGCTCTACCCAGTGACACCAAAAGAAACCCAAACGAGCATGTAAAGGCCGTTGCACTAAGAAGTGGAAAAGAATTGAAAGATCCTGTTGTTAAAAAGAAGAATGATAGAGAAAAGAAAGAAAGCGAAAGAAGAACAGAAGGAGGAAGCATAGAAACCTAAAAAGGATGATGTGCTGTAATACCCCAAAAATGGGATTAAGGGATAATGCTACAAAAAGTGTATGTAATTATTGTTAATAAACACTTTTGAAGAATATGATGTGAATTACGATCCGAATGTGTTCTAATCAGTGCCTAAACCCTGCATTTAAGCTTAATTGTGTGATAAATCTTAAAATAAACCCCAAGGGTAGGGGAGGGCGCATGAATAGTGATATGAATGATAAAATGTGCTTAGTGGTGATTCAAGTGGAATTGCCATAATCAGGGGCAAAATGGGAAAATGGAAAGTTACTGACCGATTGGTCAGTTACCGAAGAGGGAACTTATTGGTAATTTAAAGATCAATGGTTAGGATTAAGTGATTAAGAGAGTATAATTATGCGTGTATGAGCTCATGTGTGTGTATGAAAGGAGAAACAAGATCATGACAAGTGGTAACATGGAAGCCATTGGATGAAGGTCAAAGTTTCAATATCTTTTCCTCTCTCCTTTCTCCCTCCAAGTCAGTTATCATGAATAGGAAGGGTCAAAAATCTGCATCTTCATCATTCTCATCTTCTCTCTCCATTCTCCATTGTCGTGCAAGCATAAGAAAGAAAGATAAAGAAGAAAACTCAAGGTTTGTGTTTTATATGACCTTGAATGTTCAATTCACCTTCATTAATCTTGTTCATGGTGATAAGAGCTACATCTTCATGGTTCTAGATTCTTGAAAGGTGGTGTTTGAGAGCTTGAAGAAATTTGAAAGTTGAGAAATCAAGGAACCAACTTTGGAAAGAGGAAGAGGTAAGAAAGAGCTCTCTTTTGACATATTCATTGTGAGCATTGATTAATTTTTGTAATTTTGGATTTTGCCATTATTTTGGTGTCATTTGGAAATGGATGAATTGGTAGTGTGTGTGGTGAAATTAGTGTCATGTTGTGTCATTGGTACTATTGGAACTGACTAGAACCTTGGGAGGAAAAGTGGTGCAATTGGGTAATATATTGGAATGTGGTGTCTAAGGGAAAAAATTGTTGTTAGAATGAGAATTTGGTTGTTTTAGTGTTTCTATTGGGATCTTTGGGCAAAATTATATGGGAGTAGTATTGGATAGGTATTTTAGGACCCTTGGAAGCATATTGATTGAGTTTGGAAAATTCTGTCAGTTGCTACGTTCTTGCTTCTGATAAGCCTCACTCGAGTACACGGGGGTGTCACTCGAGTGTAGCATCTCGTTTTCCCTTTTCCTTCAGTTTTTGGTCACACTTCAATGTCAGAATACAAGAGTGCACGTTCTCACTTGTGAGTGATATGGGTTATCACTTAGGTGCATTTTTTCTCACTCGAGTGTAAGAGTATTTTGCACTTTAAGGCTGTATCTTAGATTGTCACTGAGGCCAAATTGTCAAGAGTGTGTGCTAACACTCGCAAGTGTTGTGCTATCACTTGAGTGCTAGAGCCAATGCTCCATTGCACTTCTCACTTTAGGGTTTCTGTTGCTCAACTAGTCACTTCCTATGCCTCACTCGGTTGGACTCGGGTGAGCATGAGGGCATCACTCAAGTGTTGAGGTTAGGACTCGAGTGTTGTGATCATTTTCTGTCTCAGTGGTTGCTCTCGGCCAAGCACTCGCACGAGTGAGCCAACCTCACTCAAGTGCAAACCATATCATCACTCGAGTGCAAGAGCTAAAAATCAGTGTTTTCTCTTCCAAAAAAGGGACTTCGGTGTAGTGTTACCAACCCTTTAGGCATGTGTCTAGGCTTCTCATAGCCACCTAAAGAGTTCAAATGATAACCAACTTTAAGTGTTATGAAGATAAGAATTTGGAATATAGAATAACCTATCGTCCTTGATTTTGGTTTATTGGGTTTGATATTTGCTCTGCTCGTGAATAGACAGTGCTAGTGCGCACCAGGAAAGAACAAGGTAGTGACACTTTCCCTTATACTGTATGTGATACATTGAATGTTTGATTTATCATTATTTGTGAATTCTTCACCTGTGGCCCATCGGTGTTGACGGTGGGAGGACTGTGCCTTCAGGACGATGGAATACTGGGGATGTGATTATGTAGAAGCTGAAAGGCTATTTGTGGGAGCCAAAAGTCTATTTGTGAACCCTGCACCCGCTGCCCATCGGTGTTGTCGGTGGGAGGACCGTGCCTTCGGGGTGGTGGAATACGGGGGATGAGACTATGTGATTATGTGCATATGTTGCAGCTTACGTGCTATGTTTATACTGTGATGCTGCTTGATGATGTCATTGCATGCTATATGATTACATGTTGTATAAGTGATTTGTTACTACTGAGATTCTTTGAATCTCATTCTTTTCATTGACTAACCTTTAGGCAGGGCAAGTGGCTCCAAGGGGAAGGAGACGACCAAGGGTGGATAGGACTCCTTAGAGAAATTTAGATTTTGGTTTTTGGTTATCAATTTTTCTATGATTTTTAGTAATTAAATTGGGACTTTTAATGGATTTTAGGGGACATAATTGCATGATTAAGCACTATTTTTAATTAGGGGCATTGGTATTGAATTAATTGTAAATAGGGGTAAAATAGTCATAAATTGTTTAATTATTCATACAAATGATCCTTTAAACTTTTGATGCTACATTATGTTTATTATTGCATTACAGGGGTTTTGGAAGAATTTGGTGATTTTGGGGGTTTTTAGAATCAATATTTGGAGGATTGGAGAAAATTACATAAAGGGCCCAAAAATTTTTGAGAATAACAAATTTGTGAAGAAAGGGAGTCAGTGAAAATCACAGAAACGGACCCACATGTTCAGGAAATTACAGTGGAGCTCTAAAACATTTCAAAAACTTTCATATCAGTCCCTCCAGAGAAGTTTTTGTTCTTTTCACTAAAGTTCCTGGTCAAAATGTTGGGCTACTCTGATTGGGCTTCTGCAGCTGGTAGACCTGGCTGGAGACAGACCCAAGAAGAGATGCTAGAGACGCAGCTGAGGGAATATAAACAGTGTTAGGCGCCATACAAGAAGGATGGAGGATCATCGCACATCTTCTTCTTCTTCCTTCGTCTTCCTAGTGTCACCAGCGGCACTCCTGCTTTTCCACCATCACCGCCGGTGACCCCACTTCACCCTCACCGTGGAGAAATCACCATTGCGAGCTTGAGAGACACAGAGTAGGGTCGGCCATCAGAGTTGCAGACTGAGACTTGAGTTTAGACGGCTGAGGCTGCAGCTTGAAGGGAGAGAAGAAGGAACCGGAGAAGGGAAACCAAAAACCACCACATTCCCATCGAGTCCTTCAGTTTCAATGACCTTCATCATTTTCCAGATTCCGGCGATGTAAACTCAGTTTCCGGTGAACTCCTTTATTCATCCTTTCCTTCATTTCCTAACCACCATCGACACCACTACCTTTCGTTTATCTATTCCAGATTCATCCTACCTCTGTTCTCAATCCGTAGCTTCTGTTCTGAAATCACCACAAGTCGTAGCTCATCTGAATTTTTTTTCTGGGTTCATATTCAGCTTCCTAAGCTCTCCATTATTCAACCCGTGGCTTCCTTTGTTCTGTTTTGATTCAAACCCAGCCCCTGCACTAAATTGATTTATTGTTAATTGATTAATTTACGCTGTGATTTTATGGCTGGGAGTTGGAATGAAAGTGTGACTTATGAGTAGCTGACTTTGTTTGCTTCTTGGTGATGAGAAGGTTGCTTGAGCTCAATAAACTACATAGGGGAGTTCTTTTCTATCATTCCATCAGTCTAGAATTATATATTTAATTGCCTAGTTTTAGTAATTATTGTGTATGATTCTGGAACTGAGATTGATGTTACTTGTCTCTGTTGGTTTGATATTTGTAATTGGATTGGATTTTTGTGGCTTGTTGAATTTATATATATATATATATATTTCCTTATTGATTCAATGAAATTGTGCTTTCTATGTGTTATTGTGGCCGAGTAGGTCAAGGCCAAAAGGTTAAACCACCTGGGAACAATTGTGTGGGGAGAGTGTTTATTATGAAATTGTAACCATTGGGAACAATTGTGCAAAAGTTGAAAACTCTGTCCATTGAAACTCTGTACAGGGCAGCCGATTTGTATAGATGTTTTTACTAGGCAAATGATGTCAGAAAATTATGAAACTTTCCAATCTTAAATTTCACATCCCAGGCTTCAAAATGGATACATAATTTGTGCCATTTCGTTTTGTAAGCTAGGAGATATGACTATCTAAAGTTTGGGATGGAAACTGAACTCTGTTTTGGGGCAGTGATGAGTTTTATATGATTCTGGAATTTTGTGGTGATTTTCAGTAATGGCCAATATTTTTACTATGAAGAGGACTTAAATATCTTTCATTTGGCTTTGGAATCACCTCATTTCGATATTTCTAGAATTAGTTATGATTTTTCAAAGTTGGGCAGAAAATCTGCTAGAAAATCCAAAAATGTGAAATTAGAAATTATGACATCATCATGTGGTAAGGTGACATCAGCATGATATTATAAATCACTTTTTCGTTCCCTCTTCAGCCATTTCCGACGTCTTGAGCTTCAAAGAGAAAGGGAACGTGATTTGAGATATCTAGTGAGAGAAGGAGCAAGAACTTCAAGGTAAGTTCGATTTCTTCGGTGTTTTGGCTCTTGACTTGTATAATTCTTCTCCTAAGCTTCTCTTTTACATGATTCAAGGTGTTTGAAGCTAGAATTTAAGTGTTGAGAAGGCTAGGGTTTTGGTTATCAAAGGGAAAAGCCAGAGGGAGCTTGAGGTAACTTCCAAACTTTCGTATATTGCTTATTCTGGTTGCTGTGGGCAATTTAATCGGTGAAATTTCGCCAGATTGCCATTGATTTTAAAGTTTGGAAATGATATGGCCTAGGGGTTATGCTGCCCAAATTGGGTCTTAATGTTAGTTTTAACCTAATGTAATGGTTAATAAAGTGGTTAGGAGTAGAAAGAAACGCGTTTGCGGAGCCGAAATCGTAAAACCCCGATTTTCTCTGGAGAACTCATAAATTTCGGCCAGCTCTAGAAATGAGTCTTAGAGTTGGATTTTCAATGATTTGATGGTTCCATTGAGTTCAGGAGTGAAAATTAGGTGGGGTTACAGTTGGCCACTTTTTCGGAAAAGGCCGAAAAAGCATAATTTCGAAAATGCCCCTGAAGCCTTTAAATAGTGGCTGCCAAGGGCAATTTCATCCTTTGGCAATGAATTTGATAATTCCGAGTCCGAAAATGGATTCCTTAGGCGGAAATATGTTAGGATAGCCCAGATTAGAATTTCGGGAAAAGTGCAACCGGACCGGGTACGGCGGGCCCAGGCCAGGTCCCCGAGGGTATTTTTGTAAATTTTCATTATAGACTCATATAACCCCAAGTAACACTATGGAAGTGTCTAAATGGTGCATTTGGAATTGTAGGATTCGATATTTGCCGCCCTCGGGAGCCAACTGCGCCGAAGGACGTCAGGAAAGGACAAAGTAGTGACTCTCTCTTATACTTTGTGTAATGCACTGTATGTGTGTTGTATCACTATTTTATGATGATTTCTGATGCTACTGCGGTTACAGCTGGTGATAGCTATCGTTTACAGCGCAAGCTGTCGTTTACAGCGTAAGCTGTCGTTATTGTGATTACAGTGTAAGCTATCGTGATGTTGATTACTGATTACAGCGTAAGCTGTCGTGATGTTGATTACAGCAAGAGCTGTCGTATTGTGTATACAGCCGTGAGTGCTGTCGTTTGTGGTGAAAACCATGTATCTGTGAATTGCTGTTGTTGTTTGTGATTTATGTACATGCTTTGTGTTTATGCATTGTGTGAGTGGTTTGTTACTACTGAGATTCTCTTGAATCTCATTCTTTCTTATGACTAACATTTCAGACAGGGCATGTGGCTCAAAGGAGAAGCGGCCAACCCGAAGCAATTAGGACCCTTGGGGTATATAGTTGAATTGGAAATGTTGGTTATGTATTTTGAACTCGGGATTACTGTATATTTTGAATCAGGAACACTACATTCGATTTTTGTTGTGTAATCCCCTAGTGTATACTTATAAACCTTCAGGTTTTTATGTATAGAAACCGGGAGTTGCCGGGGATGCAGTTATACACTCTGATATGATTGAATGTATATTAACTGCACAGGTAATTATATTCGAATATTGAAATTGAGACCAGGATGGGAAAAAGAGTTTTGAAAGTTTTGTGAAAATTTTACTATGAGACAGAAAGTTTAAAACGAGTTTAAAGCATCCAATGGTCTCTAATCCGATTTAAATATGTGTTATCGAATTATAATTACGTGTTTAAAGTCAGGGGGTTACATTTTGGTATCAAAGCTGTAGTTCCTGGCAAGGGTAGAGGTAGCTAGGATAGATCCCTTAGATAGTAGTAGGAATAGAAGATTATCTGTGAATGATTGTTGTGTATGCACATGTATGTTTTATTGACATGGATATATATATGAGTTTTGTGACTATATGTGCATACTATCTCTACTAAATTAATAGGGCAAGTTGTTTGTAGAATGAAGAAAACTAGAGGACGCCCCAATATTCCGCGTGTAAACCCAGAGGTGGAGGTCGTCAATGATAATCCACCAGATCCTATGCAAGAGCTGATGGGTCTAATCCGGGATCAAAGAGATATGATAACTGAGCTGAGAGAAGAGCTCAGAGCAGAGAAGGCGAAGAACAAGGAAGGTCTAGTTCAGTCCACTCCGGAGGAAACTCAAGAAGAAACTCGACATAAGGACACTGCAGATGGATCAGCACGATCACTAGAATCCCCACCTCGTGCTATTCTGAATCAAGAATCACATGGGATGCCGATTAGAGAGGAAAGAGACCTTCAGTTTTGGGTCACCAGATTTTGTAAGCATCTTCCTCCTGCGTTCAGAGGAAGGTTTGACCCTCAAGCAGCCAAAGATTGGATGAACAGGCTGGAGAAAATATTTGAGGTTCTTGGTTGCCCGGATGAGGTGAAGCCACGACTGGTCGTTTATAAGCTCGAAGGGGATGCAGACCGTTGGTGGCAGAATATCGCCCTAACATTGAAGAGCAAATAAATGTCATTGACTTGGGAACTATTTCAACAAGAGTTCAACGAGAAGTATTTTCCCAAATCAGTGAGACTCGAGAAGGAGACGGAGTTTCTGAATATCAGACAAGGGGACACAGAGAGCTTCGATAATTAATTGTCCCGTTTTGTTCGGTTGGCTCGGTACTCCTCTTACCTCCGGTACAAGGATGACGAAGAATGGAGTTCTGATATGCTCATTCGCGGTCTGAGGCGAGAGTTGAGGAAACGCCTAGCTACTCACCAATTTACTAAGTTCAACAAGGCGGTTGAACAGTGCAGAATTACAGAGAACAACTTGAGAGAATTGTATCCTGCCAGAGCTATTAGCCACCGCAATGAACCTAGTAAGGGTGCTACCTCACAGAAGCGAAAGGGGCAAGGATCTTCATCTGAAAGTGGTAAGAAGCCCTACCAGTTTGGGAGCCGTGACCGGCAAAGAACATATTTTCCACCATGGATTTGTCGTCGCTGTAATCAACCACACCAGGGTAAAACATGTGATGGCAAAATAATATGTTACAATTGTAAGCATGTGGGCCATACTACTGCTGACTGCAAAGAGCCACGACCAGACCAGAGACCGAAGACACAGGGCCAAGTATTTGCTATGACCCACGAAGAGACCTGTAAATCTCCTGAGCTGATACAAGGTAATATTCTTCTTAATGGCCATCTGTTGCAAGTTTTGTATGATTCGGGTGCAAGTCACTCCTTCATCACCTATGATTGCGTGAAGCGCCTGGGAATGCATGTACATAAGTTACCATTTGAATTAGTAGTGCCAACTCCAATGGGTGTTAAGGCCTTAACCACAGAAGCTTGTTTGAGTTGTGTCATAACTGTGGAAGGGCACCAATCTGTTGTAGATTTGATATGTTTGCCGCTGTACCAATTGGAAGTTATTTTGGGTTTTGATTGGTTAACGGCAAATAATGTATTACTTGATTGTGGGAACAAGAGGATAGTATATCCTGTTTCTCAGAGGGCTGAAGTTGCGGATTCTAGTATGAATTTCCTTGCTGTAGCCAAAGCTGAAATGTATCTTGACAAGGGTTGCCAGGGTTATGTGGTGTTTTTCTCTGTGCAAGGGGAAACTGGCGAAACCTTGAATAATATACCCGTGGTAAATGAATTTCCTGAGGTGTTTCCGGATGATTTGAGCAGATTACCTCCAGAAAGGGAAGTTCAATTTCCAATCGACATTGTGCCTGGAGCTGGCTCTATATCTAAGGCCCCATATCAAATGGCCCCAAATGAAATGGCGGAGTTAAAGAAACAAATAGAAGACTTGCTTAAAAAGGGTTCATTAGACCCAGTGTGTCACCTTGGGGAGCTCCAGTGTTGTTTGTAAAGAAGAAAGATGGGAGTCTTCGATTGTGTATCGACTACAGATAACTAAATAAAGTTACTATTAAGAACAAGTACCCTCTTCCCCGAATCGATGACCTTTTAGACCAACTATCTGGTTCGTGTGTATTTTCGAAGATTGATCTAAGGTCAGGGTATCATCAGCTGCGAGTGAAAGCAGAAGATGTTCCGAAGACTGCTTTTTGGACCAGGTACGGTCACTATAAGTTCTTGGTGATGCCATTTGGGCTAACCAATGCGCCTACGGTTTTCATGGATTACATGAACCGTATCTTTCGACAATATCTAGATCAGTTTGTTGTTGTGTTTATCGATGACATTCTGATATATTCCAAGAGTATGGAGGAGCATGAACATCATTTGAGAGTTGTATTGAATACATTGCGTGAGAAGCAACTATATGCTAAATTGAGCAAGTGCAAGTTTTGGCTATCAGAAGTAAAATTCTTAGGCCATGTTATCTCGCAAGAAGGGGTCTCTGTGGATCCCAGTAAAGTGGAAGCAGTACTGGACTGGAAGAGGCCAGAATCTGTGGCTGAAATACGCAGTTTTCTGGGTCTTGCTGGTTATTATCGGAGATTTATCCAAAATTTCTCCGGTATTGCGTTGCCGATGACCAAGCTCACAAGAAAGGATCAGCCGTTTGTGTGGGATGAGAAATGTGAAAACTGTTTTGTGGAGCTGAAGGAGAGGTTGACGACGGAACCTGTGTTGATTTTACCCGATCCCAGTTTGACCTACGTTGTGTATTCTGATGCCAGTGGGCAGGGATTAGGGTGTGTCCTTATGTAGCAGGGACGTGTGGTGGCCTACGCCTCTCGACAGCTTAAACCTCATGAACTAAACTATCCCACTCATGATCTGGAGCTTGCAGCCATTGTATTTGCTTTGAAGATTTGGCGTCATTACCTGTATGGTGTGACTGTGGAATTGTACTGCGACCACAAAAGTCTCAAATATCTGTATGATCAAAAAGAACTGAATATGAGACAGCGCCGCTGGATGGAATTGCTTAAGGACTACGACCTAGAAATAAAATATCATCCGGGTAAGGCAAATGTAGTCGCTGATGCTCTTAGCCGAAAGACTGTGCTCGTTGCAACTATGATGATACAAGAAAGGAAATTGATTGAAGAATTCCGTGATTTAAATTTGACAAACCAGATCATCTGTGCCAATTACACTGTTTCTCAAGAGGAGAGTGATCTAAGGGCGGAAATTAAAGAAGCTCAGAGTCAAGATGACTGGATACAGCGCAATCTGACTCGAATCGAACAGGGAGAAGTTTCAGGCTATGACATATCGCCTCGTGGATTGGTTCATTACCAGAAAAGAGTCTGCGTTCCACTTAAGGCAGAGTTGAGGCAGAAGATTCTGGATGAGGCACACAAGAGCTGATATACTCTTCATCCTGGTATGACCAAGATGTATCAGAATCTGAAATCAGTGTATTGGTGGCCGGGTTTGAAGAGTGACGTGACCAAATATGTTGCAAGGTGTCTCACTTGTCAGAAAGTGAAAATCGAGCACCAGAGACCGCCTGGTTTACTTCAGAGTCCTGAGATTCCAGAATGGAAATGGGAAAGCGTGACCATGGATTTGGTTGTGGGATTACCCAGGATCAGAAACTATGATGCGATCTGGGTAATTGTGGATCGGTTAACGAAGTCAGCCCACTTCATACCAATCAATGCCGGTTATTCTCCTGATAAACTAGCGGAGATTTATATCCAAGAGATTGTCAAACTTCATGGTGTTCCAAAAAACATCATTTCCGATCGAGATCCACGATTTACTTCGAAGTTTTGGAAAGCATTGCATGAAGCCTTAGGTACTCAACTGGGATTCAGTACGGCTTATCATCCTCAAACAGATGGACAATCTGAGAGAACAATTCAGACGCTGGAAGATATGTTGTGAGCTTGTGTTCTCTACTTTAAAGGAAGTTGGGATCGTTTCCTTCCACTGGCTGAGTTCGCTTACAACAATAGCTATCATGCGAGCATCCAAATGGCTCCGTATGAAGCGTTGTATGGAAGACGGTGTCAATCACCTTTATGCTGGAATGAATTATCCGAAAGGAAGCTTTATGGGCCAGATTTGGTTGATCAAACCTCAGCATAGATTCAGATCATTCGTAAGAGGCTCCTTGCAGCGTAGAGTCGACAGAAAAGTTACGCTGACAAGAGGAGAAGGCCTCTAGAATTTGAGGTTGGTGATCACATATTCCTGAGAGTATCACCAATTACGGGCATTGGGCGAGCCATCAAGAGGAAGAAGCTGAGCCCGAGATATATAGGTCCTTTTGAAATCCTTGAGAGGATTGGGCCAGTTGCCTACCGAATAGCCCTACCCCCAAATTTGAGCAGACTCCATGATGTGTTTCATGTTTCTCAACTGAAGAAGTATCAACCGGATCCATCTCATATTGTTGAATATGAAGAAGTTGAGTTACAAGACAACTTCACATATGTGATAGAGCCAGAACAGATCATTGATAGAGAAGAACGACGGCTCAGACATTGAAGCATTCCATTTGTGAAGGGGATCTGGAAGGGAATGACTCAGAGGGAAGCAACTTGGGAAGCAGAAGTAGATATGCGAAGATGTTATCCAGAGTTTATGGCTCAAGTTGTGTGACAAATTTCGAGGATGAAATTTATTTTACGGGGGGAGAAATGTAATATCCCAAAAAGTGATTAAGGGCTAATGACTTCAAAAGTAGATGTAATTATTGTTGAATAAACACTTTTGGAGAATGTGTGATCGGAATTTGGATATTTTAATGATTCCAATGGCTTCCTTGTGAAAATTTGTGTGGAGAGAGTGTTTATTGTGAAATTGGAACCATTGGGAACAATTGTGCAAAAGTTGAAAACTCTGTCCATTGAAACTCTGTACAGGGCAGCCGATTTGTATAGACGTTTTTACTAGGCAAATGATGTCAGAAAATTATGAAACTTTCCAATCTTAAATTTCACATCCCAGGCTTCAAAATGGATACATAATTTGTGCCATTTCGTTTTGTAAGCTAGGAGATATGACTATCCAAAGTTTGGGATGGAAACTGAACTCTGTTTTGGGGCAGTGATGAGTTTTATATGATTCTGGAATTTTGTGGTGATTTTCAGTAATGGCCAATATTTTTCCTATGAAGAGGACTTAAATATATTTCATTTGGCTTTGGAATCACCTCATTTCGATTTTTCTAGAATTAGTTATGATTTTTCAAAGTTGAGCAGAAAATCTGCCAGAAAATCCGAAAATGTGAAATTAGAAATTATGACATCATCATGTGGTAAGGTGACATCAGCATGATATTATAAATCACTTTTCCGTTCCCTCTTCAGCCATTTCCGACGTCTTGAGCTTCAAAGAGAAAGGGAAAGTGATTTGAGATATCTAGTGAGAGAAGGAGCAAGAACTTCAAGGTAAGTTCGATTTCTTCGGTGTTTTAGCTCTTGACTTGTATAATCCTTCTCCTAAGCTTCTCTTTTACATGATTCAAGGTGTTTGAAGCTAGAATTTAAGTGTTGAGAAGGCTAGGGTTTTGGTTATCAAAGGGAAAAGCCAGAGGGAGCTTGAGGTAACTTCCAAACTTTCGTATATTGCTTATTCTGGTTGCTGTGGGCAATTTAATCGGTGAAATTTCGCCGGATTGCCATTGGTTTTAAAGTTTGGAAATGATATGGCCTAGGGGTTATGCTGCCCAAATTGGGTCTTAATGTTAGTTTTAACCTAATGTAATGGTTAATAAAGTGGTTAGGAGTAGAAAGAAACGCGTTTGCGGAGCCGAAATCGTAAAACCCCGATTTTCTCCGGAGAACTCATAAATTTCGGCCAGCTCTAGAAATGAGTCTTAGAGTTGGATTTTCAATGATTTGATGGTTCCATTGAGTTCAGGAGCGAAAATTAGGTGGGGTTACAGTTGGCCACTTTTTCGGAAAAGGCCGAAAAAGCATAATTTCGAAAACGCCCCTGAAACCTTTAAATAGTGGCTACCGAGGGCAATTTCGTCCTTTGGCAATGAATTTGATAATTCCGAGTCTAAAAATGGATTCCTTAGGCGGAAATATGTTAGGATAGCCCAGATTAGAATTTCAGGAAAAGTGCAACCGGACCGGGTACGGCGGGCCCAGACCAGGTCCCCGGGGGTATTTTTGTAAATTTTTATTATAGACTCATATAACCCCCAAGTAACACTATGGAAGTGTCTAACTGGTGCATTTGGAATTGTAGGATTCGATATTTTCCACCCTCGGGAGCCAACTACGCCGAAGGACGTCAGGAAAGGACAAAGTAGTGACTCTCTCTTATACTTTGTGTAATGCACTGTATGTGTGTTGTATCACTGTTTTATGATGATTTCTGATGCTACTGTGGTTACAGCTGGTGATAGCTGTCGTTTACAGCGCAAGCTGTCGTGATGTTGATTACAGCAAGAGCTGTCGTATTGTGTATACAGCCGTGAGTGCTGTCGTTTGTGGTGAAAACCATGTATCTGTGAATTGCTGCTGCTGTTGCTGTTTGTGATTTATGTACATGCTTTGTGTTTATGCATTGTGTGAGTGGTTTGTTACTACTGAGATTCTCTCGAATCTCATTCTTTCTTATGACTAACATTTTAGACAGGGCGTGTGGCTCAAAGGAGAAGCGGCCAACCCAGAGCAATTAGGACCCTTAGGGGTATATAGTTGAATTGGAAACGTTGGTTATGTATTTTGAACTCGGGATTACTGTATATTTTGAATCAGGAACACTACATTTGATTTTTGTTGTGTAATCCCCTAGTGTATACTTATAAACCTTCAGGTTTTTATGTATAGAAACCGAGAGTTGCCGGGGATGCGGTTATACACTCTGATATGATTGAATGTATATTAACTGCACAGGTAATTATATTCGCATATTGAAATTGAGACCAGGATGGGAAAAAGAGTTTTGAAAGTTTTGTGAAAATTTTACTGTGAGACAGAAAGTTTAAAACGAGTTTAAAGCATCCAATGGTCTCTAATCCGATTTAAATATGTGTTATCGAATTATAATTACGTGTTTAAAGTTAGGGGGTTACATATCATATGCCATCAGAATCACTTGCTGCATGACATTCAATGGAGGCCGCGAAACATCTTGAGTGGAGGGAGGTGGAGGTGGAGATAGAGGTGGCAGGGATTCCTCAGTTCGATTAGAAACAAGGTTCTTTAGTCATAAGATGAAAGAGTTGATGACATCGCCCATAACCTTGAAGTCATCAACAAGGATAGGGAGAGCTGCATTTGCAACAATCACCTCTTCAACTGCCACTCTGACTTGATAATCCTTTATTTCTTGGTGGTGGATAGTTGATCCCAAGTTGTGCACGCTCCCATGTGCAACCAATCATCTCAGAGGATCTTCCACAAACAAGTCATAAGGCTCACCAATTTCTTTTCTAGAACCCTCTGATGACTGACCAATGCAACTCCCTTTAGTACTCTATTTAGGGTTTAGGGAATGAGCCTGGGGAGCACTAATATTTGCTTGTCTTGTGCTCGTCATGATCATCTATTCCTCCTTCATCTTGTTGAACCTTTCTTCAAATCGTGCATCAAATGATGCTTCTGCCTTGGCCCTAGCTTTCACCCTCACAGTGGCCAATATACGCTCCATCTCCTCCTTAGTCACCATACTACTTGAGGAATGGCGTGGGGGTGCTCTAAAGTAATCCCTTATGCCTACCCCTCCTCCAATCCCCGACACGGCCAGGATACTCAGGTTTTCCTGTAGCTACGGTAAGGATGCAATTCCTTCCATCTGACCTAAACGATCCCTCGACTTGTTTTTTTTTGAAGCTCCTCCTATAAGACACAGATGACAAATGTTAGTAATTAAATTTGTTTACTAAATAATTAATAACAACAAGTCAACAACAATACTTAAAATTTTCTCACCGACTATATGAGATTGTTCACTTGTATAAGACCTACTCCTCTTTTGGTGAGTGAACAACCATTTCTCTTCATGACGTATTGGAGATGGTGGAGAAAGAAGAACAGAAGGTTCGGATTGAGATGCTTCTTCCAATCTCTTCCATTTGGCCACCAACAAGTCTTTTTCGGCCTTCGTATACCTCCCACGAGACATTGTATGGGGGCAATCATTCTTTCTACCACTCTCTTGGGCCTTTTTCCTTTTTTCTTGCGAATAAGAAATCAAAATTAAGTAATTGTAAATCAATAAAGACAATTCATAATTCATAAGCAAATCAAATGCAAAATAAGTTAACTCACCAATGCTTCTGGAGTAGTCTGAAGCTGTTTAAATTCTTTCCAAGTCTGTTCGTCAATAAAAGAATACTGATCGTATGGATTAGGACGAGGCTGACCTTCTTTCACCTCGATATGCACGTAATTATTGGCTAGACTTGTCTTAAAGTTCCTCCAGTATTCATCACAATACGTCATTCTCTTGTCATACAAGACTTCACTCTCAGGAATGTCATAAGTGAGCTGGATAGTTTCCCCCCAAAGATGTCGCTTCACACCTTTATCCACATTTCTCCATTGCTCTATCAAGATACTAGGCTTGTTGTGTGCTAGGAGGTCGACAAAACTCTTATACTGTTGAGCATTAGGCCCGATTGGTTTCCAATAACTATCAAACTCAATCAGAATTTTTTCCCCCAGTATTCCGATTGAGAGGAATGTTTCTCAATCGGGTGGCTCTCCTACCCCGTCATCTAGGCCGGTTACTTAGCTCACTGTGTTCCTAGCTAGGAGCATTGCTAGGCTCGCTTTGATTTAGATTAGTTGGATTGAGAGTACCCTTACTAGGACGACTAATTGTCTAAAAAACACTTTAAGGACACTATTTAAGGATAGCTAGTGATGGTTTAAAGACAGTCCTAAATGCATTAGGAGGCAGACTTAGAAGCAACAACAAAGTTCATATCAAGCAATAGCAACACTATGAATCCAGAAAGAAGTGCAATAAAGTACAATACACATGGTCTACATTGAGATAAAAATCATGATAAGTACTAAATCTAACTTACCATTGTATTTTTCTAGGTGATTCTCCTTGGTAGAGAAATTAAGAACATACTATCTAAACAGTAAAGCAATTTTACATTATATGAAATACATAAAAGTCCAAGGAATTATGTTAAGATTCTGGAGTAATTGACCAGAACCGAAGGGAAAAAAAGGTAGAAGAGAGACAGAACTAACAGAGAAGGAACAGAGGAAAAGAACAAGATTCTGAGAAAGAAGAAGAGAGAGAGACGTCGTGGCTGCTAAATAATACTCTCTTATTAAGATCAGTCAACAACAACAAATAATGGGGAACATTAGATCTTATATAAAAGAGCCGTAATCAGTACTGCTGCCTTATTCATTAATGGAAGATCTATAAATATCTATAATTCTTTGCAATTCCTAATTATCTATTTAAATCCCAAATCTAATTAGCTAAGGAGATCAATTAAGGTTGCTCTTGGCTAATGGTACTCTAAAGTAGCTACACCACTCTCAACTAACATTGATTTCTCCTCAACTAACTAACCTACTAATACTAATTTGGGAATTTAGGGATTACAATTACAATATCATATCAAACTATAACTTACAACATTGAACCCTTCTCATACACAACCAAAATAAACCCAGGTCCACAGAAGCATATATAAGGACATTAACCTTAGACATACATGCATTATGTAAAACCCTTTAGAATAATAACGGTACCTTTAACCTTTGCTTGAGGATCCTCTTCTTCCTCTGGATTTGAATAGTCTTTGGCTACTTTAGGAATCGAGTAAGGTCTCTCTTAGGAGGCAATGGACGCTTCTGAAAAGTAGGTTGACGACTTGCTGCAAGAATTGAACAAAGAAAATGGAGGCCAAGTCAACTCACAGTTTCAATGAAATACCCAAAAATGAAACCATTAATTTAATTAAACACTTGGCAATTGAAACACAAACATGACAATAAAAATGAGGTTGAGAACGAAACCAATCAAAGGGAACAAACGACTATACCCTTCCGGCAATGTATTCAACCGTAAATCTTCGTTGACAGTGGCGAAGTTAAGGACGGAGGAGAGAAGGGGAAAGGAGGAGCTGCTATGAACCGATGAGGGGTTTTGCTGATTTGCTTGAGTCTCTGATTTTAAAGTTAAAATTAGGCGCCTTTTGAAATTCAATCAGTTTTAAGACCCGTTGTAATTAACAACCGATCTTAAAATTAATATTTAAGACCGATTGTAATTAGAAACCAATCTTAAAATTAATATT
This sequence comes from Inga laurina, assembly GCA_963855925.1. Taxonomy (NCBI): domain Eukaryota; kingdom Viridiplantae; phylum Streptophyta; class Magnoliopsida; order Fabales; family Fabaceae; genus Inga; species Inga laurina. Next base: position 67,573,117 of record OY979704.1, read on the forward strand.
TAAAACCGATTATTAATAAATAACTAGTCTTAAAGATACAAACTTTTTAAGAACGGTTATTAAATAATAACCCGTCTTAAAGTTTTAATATTTAAGACCGGTTTTCATGTACAGCCGGTCTTAAAAATAATAACCATTTTATTTTTTTAATTATCTTTAATTTAGATAATATTTTCTAGACCAGTTATATTTAGAACCTGTCTAGAAAATATATTACATATATTTATTTTTTTAATTGTATATATTTTAAGACTGGTTTTTATTATAACCGGTCTTAAAAAACTGGTTTTAAAGATAACTGGTCTTAAAAGTATTTTTAAGACCGGTTCTAAAGATAATCGGTCTTAATATTTCATCATAATTATAAAAATGCCACCGGTCATATTTTTAAGTCCTTATCCGATATAACCGGTCTAAATGTTCCGGTCTAAAAACCCTTTTCTGTACTAGTGTGGCCTAGACTGGGGTGTGACAATGAAGCTCTGTTTCTGTTTATACTGTGGTAATAGTTATGCATTGAGCAAGCAAAAATGTCATTATGGGGCATGCATCTAGTTAAAGCTAACATGTCATAGACATAGCATCTATCATACATGCATTATGGTATTTGTTTCCTATTGAGATTCTCTCGAATCTCACTCCCCCTCACCAACCATATAGGTAGGTAAGCTCAGAAGAGGAATGCAGGGAGATACGCAAGAAGAAAAGTGAGGGCAAATTCAAGATTTGTATATGATAATTAGTTATGAGAAAATTATCACTATATGAGAATACTTGTATGAACATGCTTGGTTGAATAGTCTTGAGGAATATGTAAATGAATGATTTAAGTATGAGCAAATAAATGAGTAGCGAGTTACTATAATTAAATTAAATGAAGATAAGAATCAATGGGTAATACTGAAATTACAAACCTCTATAAGACGCTTTCGCAAGATTTTGAAAATTATTATGAAAAACCCACTCAACTACAGGTTCGAATCCTGTCTTGAGATTCGGAATTTAAAATGATTTTATGAAAGTGGTTCAGACTCATTGTGTACAAGCTCATCTAATCAATTATAGGTTGTGTTTGGATTGACGATTAGATAAGTGACTTATTTTTACTTAGACTTATGGAATCTTAAAATTGGAAAAAAGTTAGATTAGGTAAAATGATAAGGGTTTTGATTGGCGATTGGATAAGTAACTTATGTAAAAGTGAATGATGTTTGATTTGACTTTTGTATAAGTGGCTTTTGTATTATTTAAGAGAAAAAATTGTAAAAATTATGAAAAATGAAGGGATAATTGTGAAAAAAGTCCTCGGTGGCAATTTAATTGCTAAATGGGACCGGGAAGATATCTACACGCGGAGGGATTTTTTCACAATTTTCTCAAAAATTAACTTTGAAAATTTGGCAATGGTACAATTTTAATAAAATTATATCAAACTCTAATTTAAATTGGTACACTCCAAAAGTCTTTTATATGATGCACCTCAAGCTTAAATTTTATAAATTATATCAAACTCTAATTTAAATATTAAATCCTAACTCATATTTTTACATAGGTCAAAATCTAACAAAATAAACTGATTAAAACCTCAATAATACCTCCAATAATCCAAATAAATTATTTAAACTAAATTGAATAGGTTAAAACATCATATAGAAACTAATTTACGACATGTTTATAAACGAAATTGATTATAAAATCATAAAACAACTAAATAATAAATCTCAACTAATTATAATTAATTATTAATTATTCTCTACATTTATATAGTCATATACTGATAAAACCCAAAACTTACCTAAGCTCTTATCCCAAAGTATTCTCTAATTAGTAGAAGGTTATTATCTAAAGAAAGAGAAAATTATTTAGAACATTTTTTATAAAAATATTTTTGTGACTAGAAGTGATTTTAAGTACCTCATTGATCCCCAAAGATATGAAAATACTCCTATCAACATTACACACAAACACATAAGCTCCAATAAGCTCCATTTTAAGGCTTATTACTTTTTTCAACTTTTGACGTTTTTTAACTTAAATCCCATTGCTGAACCAAACACCCATATTTAGCTTTTTCACTGTTCAATCCCGTTTGTACACTATTCAAGCTCATTTAACACATGAAAACGTCAAAACAAACACCCACTATGAGAATAAGACATTACAACTTTCACCACACCTTCTGTGACCACCTGTCTAAATGGTTGGTTGGGGAAGGTGAGATTCGGGGGAATCTCAGTAGTAAACAGTTACCGTAATGCATGCAACATATATGCTAAGTGCATGACAGGTTAGCTTTAACTAGATGCATGCCCCATAATGATATTACTGCATACTCAATGTTCCATGCAACATATCTATCGCCACAGTGTAAACAAAAATAGATCTTTATTATTTAAATATGCTTTACACAATCAAGTAAAGCAATCATATACATCACTACACAAGCAGGAATATCAAATACATGCAAATAAGATAAGTTCGCTACCTTTCGTCTTTAAGTCCTCCTCTTGTACCTTTTTCTTTTCCAACCATTACTACTACAAAAAACGCTTTTAACATCCCTTTTTTAGGCCTTTTAACTTTTGAAAATAAGGGGACATCTATGTGAGCGACGTAGTAAAAAATGGTAATAACAATTGTAAATAAAAGGACACCTAAAGTCTGGACTTTAGACGTCCCTATTTTAAAATGGGACGTCTAAAGTGCTACTTTGACACTTTAGACGTCCCTATTTTAAATTGGTGAAGTCTAAAGTCCCACTTTAGACTTCCCTATTTTAAAAGTCTAAAGTGCCTTTTGTTTTAAAAAAATCGTTTATATTACAAGTTTGGACTAAACAGTATTTAAAATCAAAAATTATAAATCATCATCAATAAAATTACAGATCTAGTATCTGAACTCCAAATCCAAAATATACACAATAATAAATATAAAGCTGAAATCTCATAGGCAGAAGATGATAACAATAAGAGGAAACAGTTGCAAAAAACCTATCTCTTTCTATTATTGAAATTCATTTTCTTGTAATGACAAATAGAGAAGAGCGACATGGCGAGATGAACCTCATTTTCTCGACTGGAACGTGGCCATGAAGCATGTTTCAGAGTCTATATCTATAAGCCATAACAACACGAGTTAAAAGATAAAATAGAAGGGAAACCCAAAGAAAAAAAGAGAAAGAAGATAAAATAATAAAAAATGGTAAGAAAACATAATAGATCTGCAGGTGAAAAAAAGAGAGAAAAAGGAAGAAGCAAGAGTAAGAAGAGCATATAAAAAAGAAGAAGCAAGAGTTAAAAGGCATGGTGGTAGTGGTTCTTCTTGTGGTTGCGGCGATAGGAAGGGTCTTCCATTTAAATCAAGAAAAAGAGAAAGATGAGTGTAAGACTATAAAATTGACAAATAAAGATGATAAGTAAAATATTTGCATATTAATTTTCCCTTATATGATGATTTTGTGGATGATATTTGAGCTCAATTTAATAAATTTGGGTGTAATTAATAAATAAATAATGATTTTGGCATAAAATAGAATTTCTTGAAAAATACTAAATTAGACCCTCTTTCAGTTTTTAGGCAATATCTAGAGCTCTAGATGTCAGATTAGGATGTTATTTATATGGATAAAAAGCTAAAATAGAGCTCTACAACTTTTATGTTAAGACCAAAATCCAGTTTTATCTCCAAGGGTTTCGAAATTTACTTGGAAGTTGAGAGCTGGAATCATCTACCATTCCACCAACATTTCATCTACCACTTCATCTTCATTTTCACCAACTACTTCATCTACCACATTTCATCTACCACTTCATTTTTCTTTTCACCTACTACTTCATCTACCACATTCTATCTATTATTTCATCTACCATATTTCACTTACCACTTCTCTACCCTACTCCATTCTTCCCTATATATAGCCACCCTCTCCTTCACATTTTAGATATCAATTCATATCCATTACTTTCCTCTCCTCTCAACATACCCCATCTTAGAGTTAAT